>JADHKS010000032.1:0-309577 GCA_019925295.1 Sporothrix pseudoabietina | reverse complement strand
GCCCCGGTGTAAAAGTGCGATGGGAGGACAGGGCAGGTTGTCGAGATCTGCCGTGAATGCGGCGGTGGACCGTTGTAGACGGACAATAACGGTCGAAGGGACCAGTGAGAGGCAGAAAAGGTAGGACTTGTTATGGTTAAAAGGCTTTGAAAGGCTTCAAAAAGTCTGATGTCTTATTCAGAAGCCGTTTCGAAGTGCCTGAGTCGGTGTGCCAAAGGGCTGTTTGTCGTGGTAATGGCGTCGGTTTCGCAGTGCTCGCGTGGGATTCGGCGTAATATCAGGCCCAAAATGATTCCGAAGGCAACCCACTTGGCGATGGTGAGGAAGAGAAGTAATCGTCTGCTCTGTGGTGGAGATGTTGAAATAGAGGAGAGAGGAGAGAGGACAGAATGAGGACAGAAAGGAGGTCACGTGTAGCTGCAACGGACTTTTGGGACTTTTGAGACATTTGGGATTGGGAACCTTTTCTGTTCAGAAGAGGCAGGTGAGGACAGGCGAGAACAGTCAGACGGGCAGCCACCGACGCAGACAGCAGGCACGACGGTGATGCTGCACCAGTTTTGGGGAAGTGGGAAGCGGCCACTCACGCGCCTGCATTCTCGAAAGGGCCCATCTTCAAAGCAGGAAGGTGCCATGCCCGCATTCCGCCCTCTCGTTGTGCCATCCGCGCTATTGTCAGGTAGTTGCTTCTCAAATTCAGACGGCTGTCCGATAAGGAAGGCATGGAGGGGCGATACGCGATAAGAGCTCCGGCAGGCCTGTCCGATCAGGGGAGGCACGATGGGACCCGCTTCCTGCCGGCAGAGCACGCCGCAAGTACTTCCCCGCACAAAATTGGGCGGAAGGTACATGCAAGCTGGACTGACGTTTCGCGGGGCCGGAGGCCGGAAGCGTTCTTGCTTCTTTGACGTATGTTGACTTTGAAGCTTTTTTCGAATCAAGTCGAGGCATTTCGACATTTTGAGGCTTCACAAAACACAATCGATCGGAGACGACCAGCAGTCTATGACGCCCAAGGCACACTGGCGAATTGATATATAGACGGCGGCTGTCGTCGAGCTCATTCTGTCTCGATTTATCCCATCCCCATCACCGCCAGCACTCAATCTCCAGCTTCAATTTTTTGACATTTTCACCTTTGCATCTTTGCATTCTTTTCTTTTTCTTTCTAGCATTACATCACGATACTCCATTGGTTCCTTTCCATCTCTTCATTACCACTTTTCGCACCCACACAATGTCTTCCTCAACAGACGCCCGCAAGGGCAAGATCTCCATCGCCATCGACCGTGGCGGAACTTTCACCGATTGTTTTGGCAGCTGTGATGGCGAGCACATTGTCATCAAGCTGCTGTCTGAAGACCCCGCCAACTATGCCGATGCCCCCCTCGAGGGCATCCGGCGCATCATGGCCCACTTCCTGAAGCGTGACATCCCGCGCGGCGAAGCTCTCGACACAGAACAAATCGACTCGATCCGTATGGGCACAACAGTGGCCACAAACGCACTCCTCGAACGCAAGGGTGAGCCGATTGCCCTCGTTGTGACCCGCGGTTTCCGTGACTGCCTGTCCATTGGCAACCAGTCTCGCCCCCGCATTTTCGACCTGGCCATCCGCAAGCCTGATGTTCTGTACGAACAGGTCGTCGAGATTGACGAGCGCGTGACGCTCGAAGACTACGCAGAAGACCCCGAACGGCGACAGACCGAGGCCAAGGTGCACGCTCGTTCTTCCGAGGCATCCTCGCCCGAGACGGAGCTTGTCATGGGCGTGTCCGGCGAGACCGTGCGTGTCCTGCAACGGCCCGACGAGGCCGCGATCCGCAAGCAGCTGCAAGCCGTCTACGATAGCGGCATCCGCAGTATCGCCGTATGCTTAATGCACGCCTACACCTTCCCTGACCATGAGTCACTCATTGGCCGTATTGCATCCGAAATTGGCTTCGGCCATATCTCGTTGAGCTCGGAGCTGATGCCCATGATCAAGCTCGTTTCGCGTGCCACATCCGTCTGTGCCGATGCCTACCTCACGCCCGCCATCAAGAAGTACATTGCTGGCTTCCAAAAGGGCTTTGCCGGTGGCCTGGGCAGCAAGAGTGTCAAGGGCAAGACGGACGCCGACAAGGCCAGTGGCGCTGGTCGTGGCGCGCGCTGTGAGTTTATGCAGAGCGATGGTGGTCTCGTGGACGTCGACAAGTTCACAGGCCTCAAGGCCATTCTGTCTGGCCCGGCAGGCGGTGTTGTGGGCTACGCCACCACATCCTACGATCCCAAGACACGCATCAACGTGCTGGGCTTTGATATGGGCGGCACTTCGACTGATGTCTCCCGCTACGGCGAGGGCCGCTACGACCATACCTTTGAGACGACGACAGCTGGTGTCACAATCCAGTCGCCGCAGCTGGACATCAACACAGTGGCAGCCGGTGGCGGTTCCATGCTCTTCTTCCGCAATGGCCTGTTTGTTGTAGGCCCCGAGTCCGCCGGTGCCCACCCTGGCCCGGCATGCTACCGCAAGGGCGGCCCGGCCACTGTGACCGACGCCAACCTGTACCTCGGCCGCCTGCTGCCTGAGTTCTTCCCCAAGATCTTTGGCAAGAACGAGGACGAAGGCCTGGATGTGGCCGCCAGCGAGGCTGCTCTCCAGAAGCTCACGGACCAGATCAACCTGGAGTCGACGTCGGGCAAGACGATGACTGTGGACGAGGTGGCCTTTGGTTTCCTGACGGTAGCCAACGAGAGCATGACGCGGCCAATCCGGTCCATTACCGAGGCCAAGGGCCACGACCCCTCCAAGCACCGTCTGGCAACCTTTGGTGGTGCAGGTGGCCAGCACGCCGTTGCGATCGCGCAGTCGCTGGGCATCCGGCAGATCCTGGTGCACCGCTACTCGTCGGTGCTGTCGGCGTACGGCATGGCGCTGGCGGATGTGGTCGACGAGCAGCAGGAGCCCGAGTCCAAGGTGTGGAAGGAGGGCGACAGCAAGGGCGTTGTCAGTGAGCTCCGCGAAAAGATGGACAAGCTGCGCGAGCGCTCTCGCACCGCCCTCCGCGACCAGGGCTTCTCTGACGACGAGATGGTCTTTGAAGAGTACCTCAACATGCGGTACCGCGGTACCGAGTCGGCGTTGATGATTGTGCAGCCGACAGCCGACGAGGCCGAGAAGAACTTTGGCGGCGACCAGTGGGCCTACGGCCAGGCATTTGTGCGCCACCACCGCTACGAGTTTGGCTTCACACTCGACGACCGCGACATTATTGTGGACGACGTGCGTGTCCGCGGCATTGCTCGCAGCTTCCGGTACGATGAGAAGACAGTCGACGAGCAGCTAGAGGCTGCCACAGTCAGCCACATCACGGACAACGCCAAGCAATACAGCAGCGCCAAGGTCTACTTTGACGGCGGCCGGGTCGAGACGCCCATCTTCAAGCTCGAAGACCTGGCAGTCGGTGACCGTGTTGCTGGCCCTGCTATGCTGGCCGACGGCACGCAGACAATCGTTGTGGCGCCCGGCACATCTGCCACCAAGCTGGCGACTCACGTCATCATCGACATTGAGCGTGACGGTCGCGCTGCCCAGAAGGAGAAGGATGCTTCGGGTGCCGTTGAGGACAAGAGCGATCGTGAGGTCGATCCTATTCTGCTGAGTGTCTTCGGCCACCGCTTCATGGCCATTGCCGAGCAGATGGGCCGCGCTCTGCAGAAGACGAGTGTCAGCACCAACGTTAAGGAGCGCCTGGACTTCTCGTGTGCCATCTTCGACGCCGACGGTGCTCTCGTGGCCAATGCACCCCATCTGCCCGTCCACTTGGGCAGTCTGTCGACATGTGTGCGCCGCCAGGCCGAGATCTGGCGCGGCAAGCTCGAGAAGGGCGACGTCATTATCAGCAATCACCCATCCTATGGCGGCACTCATCTTCCCGATGTCACGCTCATCATGCCGGCATTTGACCGCAAGGGTGAGAACATTTTGTTCTACGCCGCCTCGCGTGCCCACCACGCCGATATTGGTGGCATCACGGCTGGCAGTATGCCGCCGCACTCCCGCGAGCTGTACCAGGAGGGCGCCGCTGTCAAGACCGCCAAGATTGTGGCTGGTGGCCGTTTCGACGAGGACCTGGTCGTTGACCTATTCTACAAGCAGCCCGCCAAGTACCCAGGATGCAGTGGCACGCGTTGTCTTGCCGACAACATCAACGACCTCAAGGCGCAAGTGTCGGCCAACCAGAAGGGCATCTCGCTGATTGAGACCCTGTTTGAGGAGTACGGCGAAGACACGGTGGACCTGTACATGCGGGCCATCCAGGACAATGCCGCTCTATGCGTGCGCAACCTTCTGAAGCAGGTCAGCAAGCGCTTCGAGGGCCGTGATCTTTCTGCTGTCGACTTCATGGACGACGGCAGCCCGATTCGTCTGCGTGTGTCGATCGATGCCGATAAGGGTGAGGCGGTGTTTGATTTTGCGGGCACCGGCCCCGAGGTCTACGGCAACATCAACGCACCCGAGGCCGTCACCTACAGTGCCATTATCTACTGTCTGCGCTGCCTTATTTCCGAAGACATCCCGCTCAACCAGGGCTGTCTGCGCCCCGTCACTGTCAAGATCCCGCCCAAGTCGCTTCTCTCTCCTTCGGACCGCGCGGCTGTCGTTGGCGGCAACGTGCTTACGAGCCAGCGTGTGACGGACGTCATCTTCAAGGCGTTCGAGGCCTGCGCCGCCTCTCAGGGTGACTGCAACAACCTTACTTTTGGTTTCGGTGGCAACGTGGCCGGCAGCGATACGGTCAAGGGCTTTGGCTACTACGAGACGATTGCTGGTGGCAGCGGTGCAGGCCCCGACTGGGACGGCACCAGCGGCGTGCACACCCACATGACCAACACGCGCATCACTGACTCGGAGGTCTTTGAGCGGCGGTACCCTGTGCTTCTCCGCGAGTTCTCTCTGCGCAAGGGCTCCGGTGGCAACGGCCAGCATCGTGGTGGCGATGGTGTGGTTCGCGATATCGAGTTCCGCATGCCACTCCAAGTGTCCATCCTCAGCGAACGCCGGGTCTACCAGCCCTACGGTCTGGCGGGCGGTGAACCGGGCCAGTGCGGCCTCAACCTGTGGGTGCGGCGCGTCGAGAAGGCCAGCTGGGAGGTGGCCCTCAAGAGACTCGAAGACGGCAAGAACGGCGACGACGGCAACACCGACGACGTCGAGATGGAGGAGCGCGAGATCAACTTGGGCGCCAAGAACAGCGCGCCCATGAACAAGGGCGACCGCATCATTGTGTGCACGCCCGGCGGTGGCGGCTGGGGCCCGGCCGGCAAGGCCAAGGCCACGTCGTCGGCTGCCGATCCGCAGCTGTCCTGGCGTAAGGGCACGCACGGCGCTCGCGAGGACACTGCTCTGCAGGTGTAGATAGTTACTGGACGAAACAACAAGGCTTTTGTGGCTGTTACAAGCTCATGTTCACTTCTCTTTTGTTTTCTCTGGGCCTTTTCTACCTTGCTCTATTACACAAATGTAAAGAATACACAATCATAAAAAAGAGTGTGTAAGGTGCAAGTCTATTTTACCAAAACAATTGACATGTGAAAACCGAGATATATGACACAACCGGCACCGTCTTATTCTCGTTTATTCTCGTTTGGTTCTATTTTGACTCGTGGTACTGGTAGCAAATACTGCAATGCCATTCCGGATCACTTTTTCACGATGCTTCATCACATCAGAAAAGCGCATAAGGGAAATACGCAACGGAGAGGTGAGGCCAGAGGCCCGGAGGCCGCCTGCCAGCCCGGACCTTAAAATGCGCACAGAATACTCCGTATGCATGCTGCTATTGCTGTACTCCGCTTCAACCGTATGCAGTGCATACGGTCAGAGAAAGATGAGGTGCATGTAAGGGCAGGGGCCCGTCAGCCACAGATATACGGAGTAATTGACTGCAATAGTCGGTTTTTGGTGGTCTCTCCAAATCTTCTTCAAAACGCACAGTAGGCAGGCAGTTGCCTGTACTCCTGCATTTTGGTCCATGCAAACACATCTGCACGAGAGAGGGGACAAGAAAGGCGCGATGCAGCAGAAACTCCGATATAGCAGTCAACGGCGGCCTACGACTCGCTGCTTTCTTCAAGACAATAAAATTAAACAGTACACGATGGAAGAGCCGACATGGACGGACAACCTTTTGCAACGTTATTTGCCACTCCGCCCTGGATCCTGGATCGCCCTCTTCCTTCTACATATGCTCACCTCGCTTTTTTGCTTCATGACTTGCCCTTTTTGGCCTTTGAGGAGAGGGGGACGATGGTGAGTCTGCAATCGTCTTGCCTCTCCCTCTTCCCATTCTCACCTGCATATATAAAAGCGGGTACATTCTTACCGTTGACAATAGTGAGAATAGTGACTCTTTCCCCTTTTGGCAGCACTTGCATTTGGTTCCTGCCTGGCGTTGATTATTGGTGGGTGAGAGAGGTTGGGAAGGTGCACTGGTGCATTGTGGAGTTCTTGCCTAGCCTGCCTGTATCTGTGCGACCACTAAAAAAGGGCCATCCTTCTGTTTCCCCGGTCGCAAGGCATTCTTGCCAGGTCCCCATTCTGCGGCGTGTGCCCTGCATAGTGCAGGCAAGGCTTTCTTTTGGCGAACTCTGGCTCTTTCTGCTTGTCTGTGGCTTTCAAAGACTTTCTGAGGCCTTTTCTATCAAGCCATTCTCTTCCAGCCTCATCGACCGTTTTCGCCGCGTATCTGCAGTGCTTGTAACCTGTTTCCACTTTTGCTGTTGCCAGGAATTGGGCTTTCACATGCTTTTCTCTCTTTAGAACAGAGGTTCGTTCTCTTTTTTGGGCGTTTCGGTTTCGATATTTGGGTGCCACAGACGTTTCTTGGCAGTCTGTTTTGTTGATATGCCAGTGTGCCTTTCTCTGTATCTTCAGACGAACCTGGGCGCTACAACAAGCCGACGAAATTCAATAGTTTCCAAAGCTTTTGTTGAGACGAGGCTTGAAATGGAACACAATAAGCCTGTTCTCAAAATAGAGTACTCTCAAGACAGAAAAGAGCCTCAACATATGTCTGAGGTTACTCTGCACTTGCATTGTTTTCACGATAGTTGCAAATGGAGACTGTACTCTGCTTCTCGACCAGAAGAGGCATCCAAAACGAGCAGTTGCATATGTGGTTCCTCCTTACTAGGGGCCGCTCCTTTTGTTCCTGGGATGGAGAGGTGTACTCCGTATGCATCGTGAATATGGAATGACGTTGTAGTCGTTAATTGTCGCTGGGGGGTCTGCCGTTGGAAAAGGCTGTTTTGTATCTCAAACCGCACGGGGGTGGCAAAACCGTTGCATCGTTTGTGTGTTTGCCCATTTGTCAAAGGCAAGCGAGATGGGCAAGCGAAAGCAGTTGACTGACATAGGCGACGGAGGAATGGTTGGAGAGGCTGTCCGAATGCTGGACTTGCTCGATTCGTCGCAGTCATAAAACCACAACCGCTGCCCGTTGCGAAAACGAGAACACGTTTCTTTCTTCAGAACGTGCCAGGGGTAGAAGGTGATCTCCGTTGTCTTTCTCCGTTCCTTCCGGCGCGGACGGAGTACTTCCGTACCTGGTTGCTCTCAAGGTAAGGTGAGCATGTCTGCATTGGAGAGAATTGACAGAAGGGCCAATCCCTGCCAGGTCTCCGTCAGCCCCAAAGAATGATGCAATGCCCCCCCGTCGCTCCATGGGCCATCTGCCGGTGAGGCCGTAGCTTCGACCCAGGTTGAGGGTGTGCTTCCTTCCCACTTGGCCGGGAAGGGTTAGGGGCCCTTAAATAGCCCTGTCAGAAAGAAAGGTACCAGTATCGATTGGAAGGCTGGGTGATAGAACCGCAGAAGAAGGTAGTTACGTCGTAATTACTCCGTAAGTCGTACTGTAAAATGTACCAAACTGCAGTAATGCACCAAAAATGGCATCGGCCCCCACTGGTCTGGCCGACGTCGAGGCGCAGTCCTTGGGTGGCATATGCACTTAGTATTTGTACATGCAGACGTTGATTGGGGTCCTGGTTGGACGGCTTTTGTGTTATTGGAGAGAGATCCAATTGACAATTGAGGCCTACCCGCCCATCCGCCAATTTGTATCGAGTGTTTCGTATCGTTGCGCCCTCTCCCAACAAAATGGATCCGAGACACACCCTCGACACCATCTCCAGGATTCTGTTTAGGGCTGAAGATTTGCGTGATGGGTTGTGCCCCGAAACAAACCCTCCCCACAGAGCCTCTGGCGAACATGGAAAGGAGGGAGAGGCCGGACAAACAACAGATTTATTTGGGAGAGCGAGAGAGAGTAGAGCAGAACCGTTTTTGATCCATGGTGCCGACCGAGACATGCAGGAAATACAGGATACAGAACTGCATCGAAGGGGTGCAATGATGCCAGGTACGTCTGCGACGTGCACACACACTTCAAGGACCTGCATGTTGAGGATATGAATAAAGGGCGTGCTCGTGATATGGTTGGCTCGTTTCCAGATGCAAGTGCCCCGTACTCATAAAACATCGCGACATGTAAGTCAGAGGGCGGGCTTTCGTCTGGACTTTTGGCTTGCCTGTTGATCGCCAAACTAGAGAAAGGCACTGGGCATTGAGAAAACCGTGGGTTTCTGCAAGACGTTAACGAGAAATTGGAGAAAGATGTATGTAGTTCTGCTTTCTGCACTGGGGCCTTGGTTTTCGGCCAAGGAGCGTATGCAGGCACAGCTGCATGTGCCTGCAGCATCCAGGCAGCAGTTTGTTCAGTGCCCAATAACCAAACGACGTTTATGATCATATTTCGAAAGTGCTGTGTATGTCGGACTATTTGGGATAATGTGCCCGAAAGGCAGCAGTAGTGGACGTTTCACGATATGTAGCGTAGATATGTATAGAACGAGTGCAGACTTGGCCGAGAAACGAGAAAGTCGATCGCCGGCACGCAAAGATGGGGTGTGAAGCTAGAGCGTGGAGGTGCGAGGTGCCGCTTGGTTCTCTTCCTCGACTTGAAGAAAGCGATCTCTGGCAATATGATGTGCCTTGCAAAGTCAGCAAAAGTCATCAAAGTCAGCATACTGAATCTTGGAAAGTAGAAGCGAAATATTGCCGAACACGACAAAGTTATTGACAAAAAAGAATGAGAGACGACAAATGAAATATCTGCTGAGCTTACCGTACCAGTGTTTGGCGAGTGCCTCGGCTTCCATCTCTCTGCGTATTTCTTTATTTCTTTTTTTTTTCTTCTTTTTTTTTTGTGTGAAGCTACCTGCAGCCCATTGGTCGACATGTTTGAGTAACACTGTGAGGCTATGCAGGGCTGGCCTGTCGTCACTGGACATAATGGACACGGACTGTCAATTACAGTGTGTCTGTGCCCTGGACGGCCAGATAAAAAAAAAGCACTGTCGTCGGATGCTGTCGGGTCCCCTGTAATACGCCGAGCCTGGTTGTCGTGATCGCTCCCATCTGTCCACCATTGTCCTCTCCGTCTGACGTCTTTTGCTTGCATCGGCGTGTTTTTCGGTTGGGACAGAGGAAGGCTGAGGGCGGGATGAGGCAGAGCGGCTGTACATGTGCCTGTTCCTGTTCCTGTTCCTGTACCTTTGTGTTGATGACTGTGTGATGTCATGACTCCGATCTGTCCTGTTTTGAAATCTCTTTTGTTTTCTGATTGTCTTCCTGCCTCTCAGTCTTATTTTGATTTCTTGTTGTCCACTTGTCTTGAGAGGCTGATGCCTTAAGCCTTCTAGAAGGCGACCACAAAGATGTGTCATTTGCAATTGTCGCACGGTCATGCGACACAGAATTCTTGCCCGCAGCGTCCTCGGTGCCTGGCGCAGGTATTATACCGACATTGTGCCTGGAAGCGCCTTGTGCGCCACGACCAGTCACGAGTCTCATGGACTCATGGTGGTCTCGGTCTGTGTTCTGGTGCTTGTTGTAGGTATTGTGCGGACTGGATAAAATGTGTGGGTGAAGGCAGTGGGCTCGATGTGGGTGTACCCGTCTCCAGGTGTGGTCGCAGCGAGCGGATCGTCTGAATTCTGTCGATTTTGCTGCCCTCCACGCGTAAAAACAACACCATGAAAGCAAAGGCTGGCATCGCTCTGCCCACCATCATTTTTTGGGGTTCCCGCTTGCCGTGAGCACCGTGTAAGTCAAGTAGACCCTGGCCAAGGTCCAGTATGCCATCTGGTGGACCATCTGAGACATGCGGTCGGTCTGCGTATGGGGTTGAAGGATTGGAAGGATTTTGAAGAGGTTGCAAAGAGGTTGAAGAGAGGCCAAAAGGAGTTGAGCTCCGGAGCTCAAGATTGTTTACAAAACATCACATCAAAACGGCAACAGCAGACTCTAACAGAAGGTGCGATGCAACGGCGAGACAGATGGAAGGCACGTTCTCAATAGCAGGAAATAGTGGCAGGTAAGGTGGAAGGCTGTCCCAAAACAGAAACCGCTGCTCAAAGACAATGCCCACTTGTAGGTTGACTGCGGTTAAGAATAGAAACAAATGACGACATGCACGAAACAAACCCGGCAGAATGGAAGGAGCCAGGGAGCACTGAAGGTCAGCAGGGACCCAGCCTGGGCCAGAACACTGTGGTCTGTGGAAGGGGTGTAGGGCGGCGGGAGGAAGCTACGACCGTTTAAGGGCCGTTGCTTAACGGAGTACAAGGCGCTTGTTGGTCCTCTTCTTCCTCTTATGGACCGAGCCACAAAACTGCTCCCTTCGTTCTTTCCAGTTTGCTGCTGTGCATCGATCTTTCCTTCTCGAATTGGAACATTGTTCTGTTGACGACTGAAAAGGATTTGCAACTGTAAACAAACCCAGAGAGCAGCGGAATTCTGCCACACTAGGTACAGATATCAGCCAGTACCAGTGAGACTTTTGAGCAACTGTTTTTTACGCTATATTCTGACCAAGAGCCTGGAATCTCTTGAATCGTTTCCATGCTCTCACGACAAGCGATCGCGGTTCTCTGTTGTTCCTGCCGTTTTGGATAGGGCCGGCATCTGCGCTAAAATAGAAGCTACGATGCGCTATTGACGGGGCGTACCTTCCCTCCCAGGGGCCGAAGAAAGCACAGTAAGGCGTTCGCAGACGGCATCTAACCGCAATAAGTAGCAGGAGCGCTATGTTTGCACCTTCCCCTAGCACAATCAAAACAAAACAGCCAAACAGAACATCAACTGAGGAAGGAGCAATGCGACGGAGGAAGATGGAGAAAAGGGGAAAGAGAGCCTCAGGGCTAAGCAATAGAGTTTCCAAGCTCCTCATCGGCTTCTCTCGATTTCTCTTCTCCGACACACTTTTTGCTTCTCCCCTTGACCCTGACCACCATCCATATCCATCTCGACGCTTTTCGCCACCAGGCTAAAAACGGCAGCCCTCAGCCTCAAGGTCAGCCAAAGCACCACCACCACGCTATCCGCAGCGAATGAGCTGCCAACTCTTACACTGATCTTGGCGTGACCTATCCGCCAGGTCCGTGGGCCTTTCTAGTTTTTTGTCTTCCTTGGGGCCGTCTCACGCATTGTCACCAGCAAAAGCGCACGCCTTTTGGCCTGCAAGAATCAGCGAAAAGAAAGCAAAAGCAGCCAAAAAAAAAAAAAAAAAAAAAAAAAAAAAGAAGAAGAAGGAAAAAAGAACAAAAGAGGAAAGACGAAAAGGGACAACGGCTTTCCGATACAAAGGTGCAATGGGCAGTGTACGCAGAGTTGCCTTTAGGGCTGACACTGAGGTCGCACGGACATCACGGCTTCTGAAAGGGACCTTTCTCTCTCGATCCAGCATAACATGGCAAGCCCATGGCAGGCATGGCCCGCCCCCAGCCACAGCCCAGATGGACCGTTTTCCACTGGACCAAATTTGGGATCTTGGATCTGCCCTCTCTCCCCCGTCCTTCTTTACGAGCAACTCCTCTCGGTGAACCCATCGCCGTGGGATCTGTGGCGCCATGAACACCGTTGATGGGCGCGGCCATCGTCTAGTATGGTGTCACAAGAAGATGCCAACCAAACGAAACGGCCAGGGGAGCACCGTGTCTGTTTGGCCTCCCTCTCGGCTGCCCTCTCTCGACTTTAGATTTGTCCAACTTCCTCACCTTCATCGTCTTTCCCCTTGACAATTTGCCACTCCGGGTGGGGTCCGAAATGATGCAAGAAAGACATCCCTGCCCTGCCTGATCTGTACGAGAGGCGCATCACGGCACAGTTAGTGAGCAAGGGCGCATGGAAACCAAGATGCAACCCACAGCATACACGAGCGTCAGATTACAAAAGAATCGGGAAGAGAGAATCACCGCACGATGGCATGGTACTTCTCAGCACCCAGTCCAGCTCTGATGCTTTGGGAAAGAGCCGGCGCTTCGAGACGGAGGCCTTCTCAGGGCTGTTGGAAAATGAGATGACTTGAACATCTTTTTTCTTTCTTTTTGAGGACCAGTTCCCAGCCTCAGCTGGTTCTTTTGAATTGGCCAAACCAAATCGGTTTTGAACTGCTGCACGGCGATTGTTGGGGTGCGGCGAACACTCCACGGCGGCAAATGCCAGCAAAAAGGAAAGAAAAAGGACAAACCAGAAGAGAAAAAAAGAAAGATATTGCATGGCAATGCAGGCCACAGGGCTGGAGCAACCCAAGGCTCCCACAAGGCCCAAAATGGCAATATGCAAGCCAATGCCAGGAGGACCAGCCTCCACCAATTTTCTGCTGTGCAGTTTTGTCTCAGGCCGGCCGAGGTGTTCTAGTGCCATCAACAAACACCCATCTACACCCACGATCCTGTTCGGGAAGAACACAGGGCTGTTCGCTCGAATATGTGCGAGGACTACCGAACACACAGCCCGTGGTTCGCAGTATGAGCATTACTGAGGGAGAACGGACATATACGGAGTACAAAGTGTTCTTGAGTACGTACTCAGTATTGACAGGGTAAGATCATGCCAACCACCAAGCCACAGCCCACTGTGCACTAGCACCGAAACAGCAACAGGGGTGGATAACAAAGAAAATCGCTGCGGACGGCGGCACTCTGATGGCAGCATCGTGAATGGAGTGATTCACTGAGAGAAAAGCATCCGATGGAAAGGCAACTACTATTTTCGATCTTCCTCGGCGAGCGGCAATCCGCCAGCCCATGCCCCGCCGAGCCTGCCATCCTGCCCCCATTGTGCCTTTGTCCAGTGCCCTGATGTCTCGTCCGTCATCATCCCAGAGTCCAGCAGGCCAGTCTTACTTGCATACGGAGTATAACTTTCGTATATACAAGTACGCATACGACGTACAGAGGGATCCAAGGCAGCAGGACAGGCAGGGGGTGTTTTCCCCACAGGGCTTGTCCGGGCGATCCAGGCAACAATCCGGCCAAAACAACTGTCCTTCCTACAACCTCTCGGCTGAACGAGATGCGAAGGCTGGGCGGCCGTGGGAAACAATGACAAGTCGAGCCTCACCACGGTGTTGGTCCATTTCCTCACTGCAACCCAGCACTGCACCTTTCAACCACCACTCAATTACTCGAACACACCACCACACCATCAGACGGGGGAGGGCCTGGCCGCTTTGCTCGATGGCTGCTGTCAGAATCGTCACACACACCCAGATGCCGATGCTCGCAAAAATCAATGGCAGAGCCACACACTCACGAGAACCAGCCTGCCAGCAGAGCCAGTCAGTACCAGAGCAGGCACAATCAGACCGGCAAAAAGCCGCACGAAGTAAGCACAATACGTCGTTCTGCTCGTTCCCAGCACCATGCCGGTTACGGGCTCCATTTTAGGCAGTGGAGCAGCCCCGGCAGAGAGTCGAGCCGTTTCCTCGAATAGCACTTGCGGACTTGTTTACGAGCGATGCCACAACGGTGGACGGCGCGGCCGAAAGCTCTCCACCATCTGCCTTGCGACCAACTGGGGCAAGTGTGTATTGCAAGTGGGCTTTGCACATCCATCTACTAGGAGCTAGTCCCAGTCCTGCTCGTCGGTTCTCTTGGTCTCTCGCGGGCACTTGTGGACTCTCGTGGTCCTTCTCGTGGCTTGCAGGCATTCTTGGCCACGATGTGCTTTTGTTCCATTGCTTTCTGGTAGTGCGGCTGTTGCGAAAGAGGGCGAGGAGTGCGTGAGATTCAAAGTGAAAAAAAAAAGACAAAGAAGTTAACAATCTGCGACAGCCCGTGGACGGCACCACAAGCCGCGCCCTGCACACTCTGCCCTACGGCATAGGACACGCAGGACTGGACATATGGAGTACAATCGACGACATAGGACAGAAGCACAGCAAAGTTCCTGTGTGTCGCCGTGTAGCGCGTCTGCATCCATCTCCATTCCCATTCTGACGGGATCTTGCAGAAGGGCCGCGGTCGCAGACATTCTGGCCGCCGGATTCTGACGCAGATGCACCAAGCGGACGCACACGCAGATGCAGATGCAAATGCAAATGCAGGCCGTAGGGCAGAACAGTGTTCACACCATGTCGCGGTCCATCCTCTCCATCCAGTGGGTGGTGTACCGCGATCCTACGGCCCTCCTGGCCTAGCCTGGTCGACAGCCCTGCTTCGTCGCAACTCTCACTTTCTCGTGCCGAGTATTTACACCATGCTCGGTGGCCAAGCGCTGTATCTATCTGGGCTTAAAGCTGTTTTACGGCCGTCTCTTTGTTATCTGTTTTCCCTCCCACGGGTTTCTTTTTCTTCTCTGCTTTTTTTCAATTGTTTGTGTGAAAAACAACATCTTCTCGCAACATTGGTGCCTTCTTTTCCCTCTGCTCAACATATTTATTCCCCTCTTCCCTTCTACAACAGGGCTGCAGACAACTCCCAACATTTCCCAATACAGCTCTCCCAGTCAGTCCCCAGTGAGCCTCGTTGACCTAAATATATTTTCGCTCCTCTGGCCTCTCGTTCTTACCACCACGACTCACATCTGCCGCTAAACCTACGCACTTATGCACACGCCCACCCGCCGCATCCACACCTTCAATATTTCCCATTCTCCATATGCTTGTACAAACATAGTAATACTTACACACACTTTCCACCCACGCCCCTCCCCCCTTCTGCGCCGACTGCGCCCTTGCCTACCCAAGCAAGCAACAAGCCCAGGAACGCAAACTGACCTCGACCCTCTCCCTTTCCTATTTCGTCGTTGTATCGTTTTTTTGGTCAATTTGGTGTCTCTGTCGTTCCTCTCCCTATGTGCTCCGTATTGTCACTCGCTTTCGTTTCTTGTCGTCCTTTCTCCCAGTGCCTGTTCCTGCGCCCACTTTTGCTTCTGGCACCTGCATGCCCCAAGTCCACTAAAGCTGCAGCAGTTTCCACGCCAAGTAATACGCCTTAGTCACCGGGTGCATTGCCTGAACGAGGACGTACCTTCTCTTCTTCTCTTTCTGTCTCACTCTGTTCTCTTTTTGGTCTTCTTCAACCATTGGCATGGGCTCCTTTCTCATGACGAGCCTTTCTGACCGGGCTACCAAGGGGTATAAGGCTACGAGGCCTGCCCTCACCCCCTCCCCGGTTGTTCACGTTATGAGTCTCTTCATCCTTCCTTTCCTCTTCACCACCTTTCATTTGTTCATTTGCGTTTTCACAAAACAGTCATAGGGGTGTTGCCTTCGTTTGTCTTGCTGCTTCTCCTGTTTTATTCCTCTTTTATTCCTTTTATCCTTTTATTTTCTGGCCTGTCTCGAAGTCTCTGCCTTGTCATTGCCCTCTTGCCCTTTTGTGCTTCCATCGCTCCCCCTTCCCGATTCCACAGTCTTCCCACCCCGGCCAGTGCCTCAGAACTGAGCCACCTCAATTCGTCTATTTGGGATTATTGTTTCTATATTTTATTCTTCTTATTCTTTTTTTGTCTTTGTGCTCTCATCTTTGGCCTACCACTTTGCCCCTCTTTGGTATTTCCACACGAGGTTCTTACACGCAGTCATCTCACCAGTCTGCCTGTTTGATATATCTCCTTTTCTTTACTTTTCTTTTCTCTTTTATTCTTCTTTTCTCTATTATTCTTCTATTTCTTCTATTGTTCTTTCACATCTCATCAACTGATCGTTGTTGTATTTATATTCTTGCCTTCCTCATTTTATTTCGATCCCCTCCCCTTGTTTCTTATATCCCGTCAACAAGAAGCAACAGAGCAACACACAACTGACAAAGAGCAATATCAAACAACACAAGAAGCTCTATTCAAGTCTACAGTCTGCATCAACAACAACTCGTGCCGCAACATTACATCTCCAGTCTTCCGCCTTTAGTCTTCGCCTGTGCCCTCATCGATCATCACGACTTCAACAGCTGTTTATTATCTCTCCAGCCTAGGTCACAAGCAAGAGTGAATAGTCTTTGATCAATATCGCCAAAATGTGCTATCGTCTTGTGGAACGTTTCTCGGTGTGCGGCTGTGTCTACTACAAACACGCCGTTGATCGTTGTGCCGCATACAGCCAGTCCGGTCACAAGGTCCAGGAGCGGACGATCCCGGTGGGCTACACATGTGCTGACCACTCGGAGCCGCCACAAGGAGCCTACAGCTCTGATGCCTACACATACTCGGACTCGGGCTACTATAGCAGCCAGTCTCACAAGAGCAGCAAGCGCCGGTGAAGTGTCCTGTCTTCGGTAATGGGGTGTCGTTCATGGACGATGTTGTCGCCCTTTGAGATTTTTGAATTCTGGGCCTGGGTGCGATACCTCTATTCCTTTCGGATGAGGCCGCTTGCCAGTGTGCGTCCGCCGTCCCAGCTTTCCTATCTCTTTGTTGGCCACGACCGTCTTAAGTCAAGCTCCGCTCCGCCTTAGCCCAGCAGGACCTTCCCGGACCAGACGAGATAAAAAGATATATCTCGACAACCCGGCTTGCTTCTCTCGGCTCATGCTCCTCCCACTCCCCGATGTCCCTACTCTCTCCCCTTATTTCTATTTTTCTTTTTTCTCCCACCACCCCCAACTTCTCGTTGGCATCATACAACGGCGACAACCACCCGCTTGGCAGCACATCACGAACAACACACCAACCAACCATTGCCGAAGACATGACAAAGACAGGCTCGAAAAGAGACCGCACGCACCACTCTTTTCGAAACAACACGATAATGAGCCCACAACAATTTCTGCATTTAGCAGCACGGCACCTTTTCCCCTGGTCCTCTGACTATTCTTGGACACTTCTTGGCAGCTCTCTCTTCCTTGTTCTTCTTTTGAATCCCCTTTCTTGCATTATTCCCCTTTTAGTTTTTCTTTCTTTTTTTTTCACACTTCGATTTTCTTCATCATTGTGGGAGCATAGCATCACATCGGCAAAGGTCATTGCGCACACAGCGTGTTTTTGGGACTTGCATAGGGGCGTAATAGGATGGCTAATATCCTCCTACTACCACCTCCGGATTTTCTTATTTCTTTTTTTCTTCCCATCCTTTTCATTTCTCGCGAGGCGGCCATCGACTTCTTCCTGACACGACGCGGTGTGCCCGGTTTCTCTCGATTTTCTTTTCCACCGGCCCAGCGGGCAATTATTCTTCCTTTCTCCTCCTGACAGGCTCAACTACCCCTTTTCCACTGCCAGACTCTATGAGTCTGTTTGCCCTGGATAGGCCTTGTTTCAACTAGTTTTCTGTTTTTCTTTTTGTCTATTATGTGGCATTAGAGGAAAGAGGGTTTATACCAGGCGTTTTTTTGTTGTTGTCATTTTCTGTCAACTGGATATGGGTTACGGATCGAAAAGTACGGTTACTTTTGGGATACCTTGGGTTTTTTTTTCCTTGGAGTTTTATCATTTGCCTCTCTCTCTCTCTCTCTTTCTCTTTCTGTCTCTGGTCTGTTTTTTTCCTTTTACACTTGATGGGCATTTTGGGAGCGATATTGGCTGGGTCTGGCCTTTCTGCTTTCATTGTTTTGTTTTCGTTTTGCGCTTTTCATTCTGCATTTTTGGTTTACTGTACTCATAATGTGCTGCTCTGGAAGCAGCTGTCTCTCGCTTTTCTGTTTTGCATTTTTCATGGCTTGGACGGCCCCTTCCTCCTTTTCTTTTTTTTTCACCTCTTTTTTCATCTTTCTTCATTTTTCTCACGACAATTACGGATAACGAAACGACAGCTCTTTCGCCAGGGAAAAGGAGAATGCTGGACGGCACAAGAACGAGGGAACTATAGGAGAAATCGGAGGGGGAGGGGTAAGCCGCTGGCCGACTCGCTCGCTTCTCTCTTTGCATTTCTTCTACCATTCCACTCATTTTTGTTCTGCAGGTCATTCTCTTCTGTTTTCGACTACGACGATGGCAGTGTCTCTCTCTCATTTTATTTTATCACGCCGGCTTACGCCCTTGATTATGAGAAAACGGGAAGAACGAAAAACGGGTCAACGAACAAACGCATGGGAAAAAAGGGTCGCAAGGCCGAAGGGGTCACCAATCTCGTCCCACCACTCCCTCAAGTCTTTTCTTTTTTTTTTTTTTTCCTTTTGCTTTTCACTGCAATTCTGGCAATTGTGTTTGGAAGCAAAAACATATACCACAAAACCCCATCATTATAACTTTTAGTTCTAGAACCAGATAAAACGCCCTATCTTGTTTGGTTCCTCTCGTCTTTGAAGCTCGTTCGTCCTCTGGCTTGTTTTGGCGGCTTTTTTGGGGTCTTGGGATACTCTCTACTTTCTTCTGTCTCACAACTGGTTTGTGAGCGTCAGAGAGATCAGATACCCAGAGACCCAGTTAGCAGTCAGAACAGTGGTCCATTGGTACGACGCAATTCAGACGAAGGAACTGGACGGGTGGACACTGAGCAAACAATGCCAAAAAAAATTTCAAACAAAAAAAACGCATTCCTATCTCGCCATCCGTACTTTGACAATGTCACGATAGTTCTTACAGCCTGAGGCTATTGAGAGCCTGGATTTTGTTCGGTTAGATATCCAATCGGAAAGTACAGTGAAAGAAGTGAACAATGAAAGAAGACAAAAAGGCCTATGAAAGGTATGCTGACATCAATAGCAGCCTGCAAATATAGGAATGAAGATGATAATTATGCTATTGAATCATAGGGATTTTGATAAGGGGGTAGCGTCGTAAAGTAGTGAACTGTGCATATGCATATGCCTGTATGTTGGTATTTTGGTAATGTTCTGCCCGATGGAGGCTCTGACTATGGCGGGATTTCTGTCTGGTTTCCCACTTTCTCGTTGTGTACCAAGTGTCATGTTAGTTGTTGTGTGTGTCTATTGAATCGTCATCCGCCCATTCCAAGAAAGAAAAAATGAAAATATGTCCGGGCCTTCTTTGTAAAGAAACGTGAGTGGCCTCTTTTTTGTCATTTCGCGTGGTTTGTGTATGCTTGTCAGGCATAAAGTGTCTCTCCAAAGGAAAATTTGAAGAGGAAATCGAAAAAGAAAGCGCCGTTCATCCCATATAAGAAATACTCCTCCAAAGATTTGCTCCAATGCACGTCGTAGAACCCAACTCATTGCTCCCATCATCTACAGTCTACCGTCATGCGCGACGAGTCATGGCAGCCGCGGCACCGGCAGCAGCCAGGTCCGGCTTCGAGGCGCTGCTTCCGAGAGAGCCGCCACTAACGACACGGCCTGCAGCACGCGGGAGATTGCTCGTCAGACCACCCAGAGTGCTGCCGCTGCTGTTGCCGCCCGAGCCTGCTATGGCACTGGTCCGCTTGCTCATACTAGCCGACGTAGTTGATGCAGACACAGCCGATGCCCGTCTTGACGATGCTATGGTCGGGGCGTTGATGGACTTGTGTGCACTGACACCGAGGGACTCACGGCCAGCACGCAGAGTTGGCGCTGCACCGAGCTTGAATGTACTGCTGCCACTGGTGCCGCTTGGCGGCTCAGGCAGGGGGCGCGGGCCGCCAGAGCCTGACACAGAGATTGTGTGGTGACGGCGGACAGGCGAGCCGTCGCGCGTGCTTAGGCTGTGACGGGGGATGGGCGGGCGGATGACGGCCTTTTGGCCCGTAATAAACTCGTGGCGGATGGCCTCTTCGGGCTTGAGACGGCGATCGGGGTCCCAGCGTAGACAGCGGCTCAAGAAGTCGAGGAAGGCCTCATCGTCGCACTTGATGACCTGCTGCAGCGTCTTGGATGACGGGCGGCGCCGGCGGCCCTTGGATGAGACCGTCAGGCGCGGCTTGCCCATGCTGTCAAAGAAGAGCTTCTTACGCGTGCTCTTTTCGATGAGGTGCTTCTCGGGCGGGCCGAAGACCTCCATGATACACGCCAGCTGCTCCTGCTCGTTCTCACCAGGGAAGATGGGCACACCCGTAAACAGCTCCGCCAGAATGCAGCCCAAACTCCACATGTCGATGGGCATGCCGTACGTCATGCCCAGGATAACCTCGGGGGAGCGGTAGAAGCGGGACTGGATGTAGGTGTAGACGCGCTCGTTCTCGAAACAGCTCGAACCGAAATCAATGACCTTGAGCTCCGTGTGCAGCGGGTGGCGCAGCAGGACGTTCTCAGGCTTCAAGTCGCAATGGATGACCTTGTGCTGCTTCAAAAGCATGAGCGAGCTGAGCATCTGCTTGGTGAAGCGGCGGACAAGCTTGAGTGACGAGCCGCGGAACGAGTTGGCCTTGATGAACTCGTACAAGTTCATGTCCAGCAGCTCAGTCGAGATACAGAGATGGCCGCGGAAGTAGAAGCTGTGCGTGAAGTTGACCATGCTGTGCTTGTTTTTCGGATCCTGTTGCTGTTAGTATGCATGACCTTGCAATCTCGCAATCTCGCAAATTATCCTGTTTGATAGCTGGTGTGTAACTTACCCATTCGCGAAGCTTTTGCAGAATGTCGACTTCGACAAGAGCCTGCTGGTGGAATCGCTTCTTGTTGCGGATGATCTTGACGGCGACAAGCACGCCCGTCTTGTGGTCGATGCAGCGCACGACTTGACCGAAACTGCCCTTGCCAAGAAGATCGATAATCTCATAGCGGTAGGCGAGGTGGTCGCCGGCGACAATTGCATAATCGCCGCGCTCATCGTCGTAGCCAAAGTTGGGAATCTTGTCCGAGTCCGGGTTGCCGGCCACCTTGGCAGCGTTCTGCGTGCCGCAAAAGTAGATGTCGTTGTAGTCAACAATCTCGCCGCGCTCATAGATGTTGAGCATGGCAATGCGCGTGGCTTCCTGGGGACTGACGCGCTCCTTGGGCGTGGCGCGCTTGCGTAGAGCATCGAGCGTGCGGGCGGCCAGCTCTGTGTCCTTGCGCCGGGCACCCAGCTTGCGCATCTCCTCCTCGGCAACAAGGTCGTCACTGTCCAGATCAGCGGTCCACATGTCGTGGTGATGCCGGATCGAGGCTGACGACTGCTTCGTCTTAAGAATCTTCTGCATGACCGAGGATGCGTGCGAGGAATGCGTGCTGTGCGCATGGCTACCGGCCGTGCCAATGTCCGATGCGGCACCAACCGTCGAAGAGGCCGAGTTGTCCTTGGTGTGGTGACGGCCCCCGTTGGTCCAGGAGGGCTCGGGCTTCTTCTCGTTGGCCAGGATGGCGTTGAGGCTCGAAGCGCTGCTCTTACGGCGTCTCGACTCCAGGTACGCCGTTCCTGCGTTTGCGTTCTTGGCTGCAGCGGGCACGGGTGCTGTCGGGCTGTGGCTCTTCTTGGATGAGGAGGACACCTGGCTCATCGTGGCTGACTTGGGAATGCGCGGGGGCGGCATGCCATCGTGCTTGTCGTTGCTCGAGATCTGGCGGTGGTGGCCATGGCCATGGCTGGCGTGGTGGTCCTGGTCCTGGTGGTTCTGATGAGACAGCGGCGGCTGCTTTTGGTCCGAAGTAGTTGTCGACGTAGGCATGTCCGCGGACTTGTCCGAGATTGAGCCGCCCTGGATGCCGAGGCTTGACTTGGAGTTGCTCCGCTTCCATGACAAGCTCAACTTGCGACGCAGAGACGAGCCAATGGATGACGGGGTAGGCGGCTCATCAGGGCTCGAGAACGGCGGTGGTGACTTGGGTGCTTGGCCGGCTGCTGACGTAGAAGAGGGCATCGGCTCCATGTATGACGTATTGCCCGATGTGATGATTGTGCTGGCCGATTCGAGCGGCGCAAAAGCCCTCGATGGTGTAGGAGCAGGCGCACGGGGTCCCGAGGGCTTGCGGATTGTCGAGTTCGATGCCGACTGGGGAATCGGGGGCGGGATCGGAGTGGCAAAGGAGGAGGGGGTCGTGTAGGCGCTGTCGCTGTCGTCACCGGGTGTCTTGGATGCCTTGAAGTAAGCCGGATCCATCGAGTTGTTGCCCTTGGGCGCAGACGACGAGAGGTAAGGCGAGATTGAAGGCTTGTGGATGGATGACTTCTTGGCAGCCTGTGCGGCTGTCGCGAAAAAATCGGATGCGCTCGTGTCGTCGCCGGCGCTGCCACCGTCAGTTGCGCTCTCAGTGCGCGCGTGATGGTGATGAACAGATGAGCTGCTGCGCATAGCCAAAGTGAGCTCGGCAAGCTCTTCGTTGCGCTGGCGCGAGAAGAAGGAGCCCTTGGAGGCAGTCATGGGCGTCGTCGGGGTCTTTGCAATGATACGCGAGGGCGGCGGGCTGAGGTTCCGGTCTGGCGTGGCCGCGTTCTGCTCTTGCAACGCTGCAATCTTGGCAGCGGTGGGCACGCTGAGCGGCTGCAGGTTCATGGGAGGCAGGCGAATTGGCTGCAAGTTCCTCTTGTTGCTTGTCATCGAGATGGCTCCCGTCACTGTGTGGTTGGCCTTGTCGTAGTCCTTGTTTGCCCTTGTGCTCGGCTTCTGCTGGATCTTCGCGGGCGGGTCGAGTCCCAATGGCTGACTGCCTGAGGTGCTGGCCGTCGACGAGCTATGGATGCTACTACCATCATAGCCCAGGTTCGACTTGCGCTTCTCAAAGAAGGACAGCTCGGCCGGGGACTCTTTGGGCGACTCATAGACTTTGGGGATGGCGGGCACAGGAGGCACATCCTCGCCGTCGTCCATGTTCTGAGAGGTGTTGTGCATGGCTGGCGGTTTCGGAGCAGGCAGGCGTGAGCCGGTGTTGTTGATGCTCGACGCACCCGCGCCACCCTGAGGCAAGCGAGGCTGGATCGAGCCGGTCGAGCTGCGGACAGTGTTGAAGCTCATGGACGAGCCAATAGAGAAACCTGAGCTGTAGGACTTGCGGTTGGGGTCGGGTGTCGTTCTTGAGGAGGACGGAGTCGAGGTCTTTCGCGGAAGCATGGAAGGCGAGCGCGACGAGGCGCGGAGCTCCGAGGAGGAGTTGGCAGGCAGAGGCACATTGGACGTCTGGGGAGTATCGCGGTTGCTGATGTTGTTCGCAGTCGTCGTGTTGCCGCTTCCATTGTTGCTGCCGGCGGCGTTCAAGGTGTTGGGCGCTGGTGGCATTATGGACATGCGCTTCATCCGCCGAGCGTCTGTCGGGCTGACTGTTCGCGCACCGAGGCCCGTAGCGTGCGATGCATGGAGAACGGGTGCCATGGACATGCGTTTTGAGGCGGTCGAGTGGCCAAACGTCGCAGATCTGGTGCTGAGGCCATTGTTGCTATTTGTCGAGGCGCTGCCGTTGAAGTTGCCCATGGTGCTGCTATGGCTGACGGTCCTTGGTGGGCGCTGGAAGCCCGATCCAGGCGGCGCGGCAGACATGGACGCCCGAGACGACTGCTGGAACGAGCGCGTCTTTGAGGCACGCGAGCCGTTGAGGTTCCTTGCAGCGTCGCTTCCACTGCTCCCCAGCCGGCTGCCACCATCAATAGACGACCGAGCCGAGCCTGCGGTAGGCCGATCCGAATTGGAGGCCAAACTGGGACGCCGGCGTGATGTTGCGCGGCCGATACCTGCACTGTATTCTGAATCCAACACGCCGGGGCCCATGGATTTCCGTGGCGGCTTGCCAATGTTGCTGTTGGACACTGGCGGGTAGTGGCTTTGGCGACGCTGGCGCGAGGATGCAGGAACAACCGCTGCGTCAGGGGCTGAAGCCGACGAAGTCGAGCCAGACAGATTGACGCTCTGCCGGGTGGTGATGCTGGGCCGCCGCAGAATGGATCCCGTTTTCGAGATCCTCGATGAACTCGCCATTGTTGATGCTGATGATGATTGTGGAATGGCAGTGCGTGTTGTTGTGGCGGTTGCGGTCGTATTGTGGCCGCCGGCTGTGCTGTGGATGTGATTCGGATTTGATGCCGATCCTGACGCTGTGGCTGCTGCAGCGACGGCGGCCGCATTGGCAGCTGGACGAGCGCCATTGCTGGCCGCCTGCTGCTGCTCGACCATCTTGTCGGCGACGCTCTGGGCGCCCAAGATACTCCCCAAGCCCGTGGGCGAGGGAAACTGGGCGAGTTTGAAGTCGGTGGACGCAGATTCGAGGCTGCTTTGGAGGTCGTCGAAGCTGACCGAGGGAAGGAAGTCGTAGCTCGTGGCGTGGCCGGTCACGTCGTCTTCGGCGCCGAAATAGGGGTTGTCCGGGTCGTCGTCGACGTCGTCTACGGTGTGGATGATCTGAGGCGGCAGTGGCGGTGGGAGATGCTGTGGTGGTTGTGGATGCTTGCTGCTGTTGTTACTGTTGCTGCTACTGCTTGCGGCGGTCGCACTGGTGCCATTGCTCCGGCCAAAGGAGAAGAGGCTGTGGTTGTTGGAGGCGGAGGCGCTCAGCATCGGACTGGGCTTGTCGGCGGATACGCCCCGAGTTGGCGACTTGGAGGAAGACTTTGACTTTGAAGGCTTTGACGTCGTATTGGAGCCCGCCTCTGGCCGTTGGTTCCTCCGCATAGAAGAATGCGGCTGTCGATGGATTGCCCAGGTATACGAACAAAAGATGCTGGGAGCAATCGACGAGGGTTCGGACACTGGCGAAGGAGAGGGCTGCTCGAAAGAAACACCGAATAAAAGATGAAAAAAAAAGAAGAAATAAAATGCCAAAAAGTAGGAGAAAGGCTTCGAGGTTGGCAAACGCGGACAGGCGACTGGTTCGCGTTTCTGGACCCTGTGGATACGGGGACAAAAAGCAGGCCAATGCTCGTATCGATGCGAGGCGAGAAAAAAAGACAAAAGGAGCAGCCAAAGGCGGTGCGGATCGCGAGACCGTCACTCGGTCCAACAAGACCTGCGATTGTGCAGCAAACTACAACATTCCGCTCGATCGAAAGGGAGGTGTTAAGAGACGAAGGGAAGGTCGAGAACGGAAAACAATTGTCGAGGCTCGAGTCAAAAAGGCCGATAGAGCAGGAGGTGGGGTGTAGGAGGGAGGGAAGGGATGTTGCGTGGAAACGAACGTTGGCGTCGATTTTGGTGATTTTGAAACTCGAAACAAAAAAGGCGGTCTCTTGCTTGGGTGCGTGGAGAAAAGGCGGCAGGTCGCGGGACGAGAAACGAGAAACACACAAACACACAAAGGGAAACGAGCGACGATGTCGATGGGGCGACACGATGCGTGCAGACGGGCGTTGGTGGATGGAGGGAGGCAAAAAGTCGGAGGAGGATGTGAGGATTTGAGGCGTAAAGAGAGGTTCGCGGCGAACGGGAAAGCGTGTGGTGAGCAGAAGACGAAAACGATAGGAGCGGCACCTGCTGGACTGGACGAAATGCAAGTTGCAAGGCAAGAGCAGATTGGCCGTGATTTGTTGATTGCTCTTTCCTCGTCTTTTTGGGACTAGAACGGGAAAGGCACAGGGGGTAGAATTGAGATTCTGTGGCTGTCTGCCCTCTGAAAAGAATCGCGAAGGCAGGAGCGACAGGAGGAGAGTGGGTGAATTGTGGGCTAGTGCCTGCTGTATTTGGGGCAGCGAGGGGAGGCCAGAGCGGTGTAGGAAGGGGCGAGCGACGGTGAGCCAGCAAAGCATCAAAACAGCAGGCACGATCCTGCACAAAACAAACAGCACAACAGCACCTCCCAGCGGCCAAAAGCCAACAGCAGCAGCTTTAGGGCCGTCCAATGGCGCTAGCGGGGCGCCGTTTTACGGCAATCTTCGGTAGCGTGCGGTAGCAGCCCTGATCTGTGGAAGCTAGATGGGTGGGCGACCTGGCACTTCCAAAAAGTTCAGGGGACGTGGGGACCTGCCACCAGCACACAAAAGGGGTTGGAAAGGGAAGGGGCAAAAGGAGAAATGGGTCTGGGTCCCAACGGCACGTCGTGAAGTCGCGATGGAAGGAGCAACCCAACAAGGAGGCGGGAAGAAAGAAGTGACGACCCAGTTTACAAACACAGTCGTCAATTTCTGCGGAAGTCCCTTTTCACGAACTCACGCACTCTGCCACTCGCGCCTTCCATCTCTTCTTGTTGGAACCAGACTGGCAATGGTGTTCGTATCGTGCCTCCCAATCTAACTCGTACGGAGTAGTCAAACAAGACTCAGACCCACTGCGAGAGATTGGCCCATGTGCCAGGCCAAAAGGGTTTTAGCTGGCCAAAAAGACGAAAGAAATCTCCTTGGAACGAGTTGTTCTCCCTTTTTTTTGGCGGCCAATCTGACCAAATACTTTCCCAGTACGAACTAGACAGGCACGACAACAGGTACAGGCACACTCGCAGCTAGCTCAAAGTGCGTGAACCCTGAAATCCAAGGGCAAGGAAGGGAAGGGAAGGGACCGTCTGCCGGGAGAAGCTAATGCAGCGTCGACGCGTTGGAAAGGGGGGGAGGAAAGGCACACAAAGGCACACAGTGACAAGAGCGACCAAAAATTGGGAGGACAAAAAAGGCACCGGGAAAAGACCAAAGCAACGGCGCTGATCCGATGGGTCAGGAGTCGAGATGAAGGGGGCACTTGGACAGGCGATCGACAACGGCCAGGCAGAAACAAGCGACAACGGTCTTTTGTTTACGGGGCAAGTTGAAGCTGAGCAGAGCTAGGGGCTCCTGTCTACCTTGTTTCTCATGCCTTGCTGCTGCCACGACTTGACAGGCTGTGACAGTTTGTTGATATAATAGCCAGGTTATGCCTGCGGGCAGGTCTAAGGTCTAGTGCTCGACATATAACAACAAAAACGCGTCCACGGTGCCGCTGGACGGGCATGACTGTTGGCGCAGGCCATGTTTGATGATGGAACGTCCTGGATTTCGGTTTAAACTTCAATGCAAAGACAGGGAGACAGGCGAAAACACGGCTTCCTTGAAAACAAAAGACACAATCAACTGCCGCCACGGATGACTTCATTTGAATTCCTAAGAACAGGCTGGCCCTCGCCATTGTTTCTTTTTGCTGCCACATCTTCTCCGCCCCGTTCGTCTCGTCTTTCCGATGTCTGGCCTCGTGAATATTGGCCTGCTTCCTCGAATTGTCCCTGCAGATGACAGACATGGCATCTAGCCTGCATCGACGGCCGTCTGCATGCAGGCCACGAGCGATAGATTAAAGGCACGCCGACGGGTCTGCGAGTTGTGATCTTGACTGCCCTGGCGACCCGGTAGTCCGTGATATTCACCTTTGTTCATCCTTCCCCGTCCCATGTTCTTTGCGCTTTTCTTCATCTAAATAGAGTGGCGGGCAGGCAGTTTTCGCGAATCTGTCTTCTTTCGGCAACGTGGACGGACAAAACCATACCACAGTACGGAGTACGAGTACAGAGTAAATAGCGGGCTGGAATGGACCCCTGGCACTTGCGGCGAGCACGATGCTACCTCGTTGCACCCAGGCGTGCCCAACTGCGATTGTTAAAGTGGCTGTTGACGCGTCGCGTCGCAAAATTCAGAGACCACAACCTGAGACCACTTCCACTCACACTTTACAATCACGGCCAGATGACCCCAGCACTGGAATGGGCTTCCCACCAGCCAACAGCGTTGCCAAGCGACAGCAACGTGGCTGTAAGATGCGGGCAGAAAAAATGAAAAAGGGAAAAAGAAGAACACTTCATACGGCACAGAATGGATGCAATTTCATATTTGTGTCTCGTAGCATTGTCACTCGCCGCTATGGGCATATTCTTCGCCGTCGACGATATGCAACTCCCATCATTCTTGTGTGGTAATATAATAATCCTCATTTCACAGACACAGCAGCTTGCGATTGCATTGTCAGTTCTCACATCTACTTGCATCACCGTTTCTTTCCTCAACGTCGGTTATCGGAATGTCCAACGTGATTGATGCAAGACCTGCAGCGCCGTATCCATGTCGTAGCCACGCCCTCGACTTAGGACTTGCTGGTAAAGAAAATTATATGTTTAGGCACAGGATTCATAAACACAGTCTTGAATCGGTTCTCCTTCAACCCTGAAACCCCTCAAAAGGTATCAAGCTCCGAACGACTACGGAGTACAATACTCAGTAAAATGCACGATTAAGGCACTACAAGATTATCTTAAACATCTAAAAGTACAGATGCAATGATAGAGTGAAGAATAAACTAGTCTACCAGTTCGAATGTGAAAATGAACAGCTTGCATCAACAAGCAATGAAAGTTCGATGAATGAGTGGGAGCATCAGTGTGAATACGATTCATGAGTGTGCGTCGCTCTGGGTCGCTCCTTCCTGGCGCTGTCGTTCCCCGCAACCCACTTCCGCAGGGCTCCTCCCGCCACTAAATTTTCGAGTGGTGGCAGGGAAGGCGCGAGCTCTGCCAACAAAAGCAGCGCCGAAACAAGGCTGTCTAAATATACAGAAGCACGTGCCGAGCTTTGCCGCTAGCAGCACCCAGCGCACCGCGCCTGCCGTGCGCTGACGCCGACAGCTCTTTCCCCGGAAGCCTGGATTTTGGGCACCAGCCCGACCCAAATGCAAGCATGTGACTAGAGCGCCACCACCAACAGCCACCTGCCGTCAGCGACATCCTTCGATTCCATCGACGAACCCTCTTCTCCTCTCAAAGTATCGAACTACTTTGATACTTTGGAAAGCTGACGCCACCGATCGGCGCCACGCCCCGTATCATTATCCTGCACCTTTGCTACTGCCGTCTCCATTTCACTCCGTCCCTGTCGGCCTCCTTCGACAATGGACGAAATCGCATACATGTTCCTCGGTGGCCACGACGACGACCCTCTTGACGGCGATTCGCCCCCAGCCTCAACTTCTTCAACTCCAGCACCAGGACCTGCACCGTCTCCTTTACCTCCCGTTGCGAGCAGTGTCAACAAAACCGGCTACATGAGCCACCCGAGACTTGAGGCTGTGGGCGAGGTCGCCGACGACGAGCCGTCTGAGGCTGCCACGCCGGCCGTTTCGCCGACACCAGCAACGCCTCGGAAACGGCGGGGGTTCCGTGACTTTCTCAGCAACAGCAAAGCCAATATCCAGGACCAGTTGTTGGATAAGTGAGTGCCGCAGCCGCTCTCGAATTATCGAATTGTTACTCCATACCACCAGTGCTAACGCTTTTCAGACTCTTCCAACAGGTGATCCCCATCGACAACAGCCATGCCAACGAAGACGACGGCGACTTGAGCTATGGCGATCCGTCATTCGGTGCAGCCCCAAATTCCGGCGATGGTGCAGCAGATACAGGCGGCGGCAGTGGTGGAGGTGGGGCAGGCCTCGGTATCGACCCCAACGATGCCGACGAGCCCGTTAAAAGGCAGCGGCCCGGTTTCAGCGTCGCCATCATGTCGACCAACTTCCGCCGCTTCAACGCTCGCATTGGCGTCGTCTTCCGTTTTCAGAAAAAGGTGGAGCGTCTGCTGGCGTGGCGGCGAGCGTCGCATACACTGTCGTTTCTGGGTGTCTACACGTTTGTGTGCCTTGACCCGTACTTGTTGACGCTGGCCCCGCCTGCGATTCTTTTGCTGGGCGTTTTGATTCCGGGCTTCATCACACGGCACCCGGGTACCTCGACAACCAACACACCCAGTCTGGCCCTGCCATCCGAGTACTATGCTAGAGGCCCTCCGCTGGCACCGCCACGTACAGTCAAGCCGGTCAAAGAACTGAGCCGCGACTTCTTCCATAATATGGGCGACCTGCAAAACAGCATGGAGGACTTCAGTGTTGCACACGACAAGATTGTGCAGACGGTCGTGCCAGCCACCAACTTTGCTGACGAGGCCTTTTCGTCTGCTCTCTTTATCACACTCTGCATCGCAGCCACTATGCTGTCTGTTGCTGCTCATCTGCTGCCGTGGCGTCTTTTGTTTTTGACTGGCGGTTGGGTTGTTATCTGCAGCGGCCATCCGACTGTAGCCCGCCAGATCCGCATCTGGAAGAAGTCGATGAGCACGCCACCGCCGACCACTGTACCTGTCGGCGACAAGGCCGCCACGGACGAAAAGAAGGACGGTGCTGCTTCAGCAGTGAACCCCAGCAAGGCAGAGCCCGCCTCGGCCTCCTCACTCTGGAACGCCTGGGTGGCTGCCGACATCATCTTGGACGAAGCCCCCGAGACCCGCGAGGTCGAAATCTTTGAGCTCCAGCGCCGGCCGAGCGGCGACGCTGCTGAGTGGGAGCCGTGGGTGTTCAGCCCGAGCCCTTACGACCCACTGTCCCAACCACGCCTCAATGCCAATGCACAGTCTGCGTCCCCTGCTTCAGCCTTTTTGGTCGGCAGCGGAGGACGCCCCCTGGGTGCACGATTCTTTGAAGACGTGCTGCCGCCGCAAGGCTGGGAGTGGAGTGAGAAGAAGTGGGCGCTGGACCTTTGGAGCCGCGACTGGGTCGAAGAGCGCATCATTACGGGTGTCGAGGTTGAGACGGAAGGCGAGCGTTGGGTTTACGACATGTTTACGGAGTCCGAGCAGCAGCAACAGCAACAGAACCAGCTGGCAGCGGCGGCCGAGTCGTCGGGCTCCTACGGTTACGGCGACAGTGATTTTTATGCCGACAGCACCGGCTTGCATCCGCCGACAACATCGTTCCGGCCACAGCGTCGGCCACTAGGCCCGAGCTGGGAAGAAGGCGAAGAGGGCATGGGACGACGTGGAGAGTGGCGTCGCCGGCGCTGGGTGCGCATGGTCAAGCGGAAGAAGATTACTGTTACGGCATAGATAGAGCACAAAGTTGTAGAAGAGACAGCTCGTCATATTGCTACTGAAATCACAAGACCTATGAGATGATACCCTTTAAACACCGTTGACCTTTGATAGCCATAACCACCAGATAAAACATTGTAAAACACAAAGTTAGTATTCTTATGTTGAAAAGATTGAATAAAACCAAAAAGCCACCAGACAAAAAAAACCAAAAACAAATCCCAGAAACCCCGTTTGCCCTAGATGAACCCGGTGTAGAGGGTATAGAAAATTGAAGATATGAAAGAAGAAGAAGAAGAAAAGAAGAAAGAAGGAAAAAAGACAGCGTAAGAACAGAAGGCGTTTCCCGTCCATCTAATCAACCGACATGCGATTCAGGATGGCGTGTATTGCCTGGCTGCGGCCCTTGCCCTCGTCGAGCGCGTCGGCCAGGTTGCGTGCCCGCTCGGTCAGCACCTGCAGCACCTCTTTGGTGTACGCAAACGAGCCTGTGCTCTCCATGTGTGCCACGGCGTACCGCTTGACCTCCTCGTCCGACGTCTTTTGCTTCAGAATGTTGAGCAGCTGCAGGTTGGACGGGTTGGTGCGGATGCTGTGGATCACGGGGAAGCTAAACTTGCCCTCGGTCAGATCCTCGCACATACCCTTGTTCTGGCTGTATTCGGACGCCAGCAGGTTGCGGTAGTCATCCTGGATCTGGAAGAGCAAGCCCAGCAGGTTGACGAGCGGCACACAGTCCACCAGCGAGCGTGACTCGGCCTGCATGAGCTTGATGCCCAGGCGGAACAGGCCGCCCGTCTTGTGCCCCACCATCTCGAGGTAGTCGTCCTCCGTCGGACACGTCAGGGTGTCTCTCCAGAAAAGGTCCATGCCCTGGCCGCGGTGCAGGTTGCACAGCTCTTCAGCAAAGATGACGAGCGCCTTGGGGTTGCGCAGCTTCTGGAGCTCCTGCAGGGCCAGAAAGTAGATGTAGTTGGCGCTGTTGATCGTCTGCGGCACACCAAAGATGTTGTGAGCCACCGGCAGCCCGCGACGCAAACTGCTCGAGTCCTCGACGTCGTCGACTAGCAAGGAAGCTGTGTGCAGCATGCCGACGACCCGTGTAATGACGTCCAGAGAGTCGGCGGGTACCTCAAGCCAGCCGTTGAAGGCATTGATAAGCTGCGTGCGGAACTCTTTGCCCCGCGTGCCATTGAGGTAGTCAAACGGTCCACACACAATACGCTCCTTCTCGTCGGTCCACGTGCGCCGTGCACTAAAATTGAAGTCTTCGGTGGCATAGCGCCGCGGATCTTGTGGAGGCTGAGGCTGAAGTGCGGTAGCTGTGAGGACAGAGGCAGCAACAGAGGAAGGGCCGGAGGAAGAGGAGGCGTCGCTTGCCTTGTTAACGCTGGACTGTGACGACAGAGGTGGCAGCTGTTTTGTCGGATCGAGGAGGGATGTGGCGCCAAAGGAGGAGTACGAAGGGGTAGGCTTGTCGGCACCGCTGGTGCTCAGACCGGCAGGGGTCCCTGAGGAGGAGGCGGCGGCCGCGGCAGCAGCTGATGCTTTGAGGGAGGCCATGGTGACGGAGGGTTTGCGGGGACGCCGGGTATCGGAGCTGTGTATCCAGTCACTCTCGGGGACGGACCGCAGCACAGCGGCTGACTTTCCGTCGATGGACGAGGAGGAGGAAGTGTGTTGATGGCGCTGGTTGGAGGAGGAGGACGGTATCGCGGAGGACGAGGACGAGGCCTGGATCGGACCCTGTGGCAATGACGCACCGTGGCTGTGGCTGTGGCTGTGACTGTGCGAGTGCGAGTGCTGGCCGTGGGACGAGCGGCGTGGTGGGATGGCGTTGGGAGACTGAAGGAAAGCTGGCGGTGATGTTGAGGAAGAGGCGGCAGAGGAAGATGAAGCAGCGGCGACAGGTGCAGACAGCATGTTGGCTGGCTCTTTCTCTTTTCGCCTGCCTTTTAATGGAAACATGTATGGCAAGAGCGAAGAGCGGGACGGAGTTTTCGAAAAGGGAAGGCAGCGGTGCAAACGCAGGAAGGAGGCTCTGGGCTCCCTTTTCAACGAATTTTTGGACCTAAGGAGGGGACCCTCAAGAGGCAGGCGGCCGGCGGAAGCTAGGCGTCGTTTTGGTGTCGTTTGGGGTCGTTTGGGGTCGTTTTTGGGGTGGATTGGTGACAACTGGCGTGCTGTCCTTTGATGTCATGCGACCAAAATAGCAAGAGCGTTCCACTGCTCCGTGTCCTGGGGAAGCAGGAACAAGTGTTGGGGAACGCGGAAGCTGCAGTTGTGCAGGTGCAAGGTGCAGGTGGAGGCAGCAGCAATTTAGCGGGGAGCTCTTTCCTGTCCTTGGAGGTCTTGCGTTCTTGATCGATGTGTTTCTTGCCTGTTATGCAGTAGGACTCGTCTGCATTTGTATGTAGAATGCCGGTCCTGAGGCCTGCGGAAGGAATGACTCTAGGATGCACGCGTCTGTCGGTCGTTCTTGCTTCGCCGCCAATTGTTACGTATTCCGTGTTCCAGGCAGAAGGATGGAAGGAGCGATGGGTGCTGTAGCAAATATGCCTTGTAGGGCCTGGCCAATGCGGCGTATTGGCGTATTTCTTAAAAGCCGTTGTCCGACGATGGTGCGCAAAACGTGGCAGCCTTGTGGAAAGGAGATGCTAGAGATGTTGGCGATGTTGATAATAGTCCGATGGTAAATCAATTGGCTGGAGCAAACACAAAGTAATAATGGCGGGATCATAAGTCGAGACGAAAGGAGAAAGAACGGTTCGGCGGCAGACGTTGGCTGGGCAAGAGCTATGGACGACAGCGGCGCGTGCGCTCTTTCTTCATGCAACGGGACGGTGCGGGGGAGACAGAGCCAGTGACTATGTACTCAGTAAGGAATGCGCGCGGCGTGCTCGGCAGCTGGAGATACGGAAGGAGCAACTGGTCAAAGGTCGTTCAAGATGGTGATTGTCGACAAACTGTAATTTTGATGAGATAAAGAATCAGAACAAAATTAACAAAGAAACGTTCGGGACGTGGGATTTTGTTTGCGTTTGCTCATGCCAGTCAAACCGGTTTACGGCGTCCCCTGCATTGCTTGGGCTGAGTTTATGCAGGCCCCTAACCAAAAGAACCTGCGCTTTGACGGTTTTCCCAAAGGAGAAGCGAATCCGTCTTGACTGTGCATTTAACGGTCATTTCTCTTCTATCTTCTGTGTCTTAAGAGTATGTCTCTCTCGTCACCTCTCGCCTCTCGCCTCTCACCTCTCGGCCTCTCGCTTGCACCCCTGCCTTGGGCAGGAAGCGCTGCCTCTTGGTTTCACGTTTGGAGTGTTCAGTCAAAAACGGCCTGTTTTAACACTACTTTGGTCGCTATGGAAATGTACTATCTAGACCTTTCTTAGTATTTTTGTTCCTCGTCTAAATCTTGTCTTTGTCGTTCATTTACTTGTTCATGCGTCAAATTGTGGTGTCGTGGTGATGATATATCGACTTTGTTGATTTGGTGACTTTTGGCCTTTCGTCTGATATAGCGCCCATTCCGCTGTGAGGTGCTGTATTAATTGGAATTTGCGGGGTGGTTGCGGTGGGCTGCGGTGTCCCCACCAGTTGGGCCTAGCGCCCAAATGGCCGCCGCCTGCCGTCTGCAACCAATTTGAGATTCGTGGTTGGTGGGTAGCTCCTGCCGTTGCTGGGCCATTTATCGCTCCTGCTCTGAGACAGGCCAAACACAGAGTAACTGCCATATTGAGTGCAACTTCCTCGTTTATCTGCCTTCTCATCTCAGAAAAAGTATCGAGAGACTCTACAATCTTCCCCTTTTTTGCTTCTTCTTGTCTTCTTGTGGTGCACTTGCTACCTTTTGCATGAGCCTGCCTTTTTCTTCGTCTACTGTATTATAATATTTTTCAATTCTTCTCTTCTCAAGCAAGCCAATTCGCTTCCTTTGACGGCCGTCGTCCCCTTTGTTTTCTTTCTCGACGATATTCAAAAACTTCAAAATTCGACAACTTTTCGAAAACTCTTTTCATAGATCTTTTCCTTCGACTCGATATACCCTCATACCCTCTCAATTCCTCTCCCGACCTCCTCCTCCCTCCTCTTCCTACATACTTACACAACAGCACAATGGAGGCCCTCCTTTCGCTCGCATTCGACAACCTGTCGTCTTACGACGGCCTCAAGATAAAAAAGGGTCTCAAGCAGGTCGAAGGACTTCTCGCTCCTATTTGTCTGTCTTCAGCCAAGGCCAAGAGACGCCAGTCGGCTATCGACGACAGCAACCACAACGCCCCCACTCACAAGACGCTCGAGGAGCTCAACGACGACCCGGCGTTCTTTGAGTTTTTCAAGCTGCAGGAGGGTTTTGAGTGGAACATTGCACAGAGACTGCTCGACACACTCGACCGTCTTCTCTCTCGCGGCAGCGATGGCCAGAACGATCTGCTGATTCTCAGCACGCTCGACCTGACGCAAGGCGTGCTGCTACTGCACCCGCCCAGCAAGGTCCTCTTTGCACGGGAGAAGTACATGAATGTAAGTCTTTGGTCCTCGCTTCGCTCGGAAAACTGCCGCTTTTCGTTCAATCGCTAACCTTCTAGTTGCTCCTCGACCTCCTCGAACCCGTCAACTGCCCGGCCATCCAGTCGGCCACTCTACTCACACTCGTCGTGGCCCTTATCGACACGCCCCAAAACACCCGCGCTTTCGAAGCTCTGGACGGTCTGCTCACCGTCACATCCATCTTCAAGTCTCGGTCGACGTCTCGCGAAGTCAAGCTTAAGCTGGTCGAGTTCTTGTACTTTTACCTCATGCCCGAGACACCGTCGATCCCGCGGGCCGATGCTCGTGACTCGATGCCGGCAATGCTGCAGCGCAGTCCGAGTAAGCTGGCCAAGGCGTTTGGTGGCGGCGGAGCCAACGGCAGTGCAGCCAACGGACGCAAGCGGCGCGGCGACGACGAGATGGACTTTACACGGACGACCGAGGACAAGCAGGCGCTGCTGGGGCGGCACCTGCACAACGTGGAAGACCTGGTGCGCGACCTGACGGCAGCAACACCATTTGGCGGTGTTGTTTGTTAAGCGGTCGTGCATCTGTCTAGTTTAGCCCCTGTCGTCTTCACCTTTCTCATTTCGATACCATTCGACGGCGTTTAGCGAAGCCATTTGATTTCTGCGTTTGCTTCGCTTTGATTTCTGCGTTTGCATCATTGTTCGCCTTTTCTCTTTTCTGGAGCCTTTCCTTTCTCCTGACGAATGCTCTTGTCAATACAGGACTGTACCACTACTGTTGAGCGTACCGTTGTCTTCGCTGTCTGCTTTCTTCTGGCTTTTCGTTTGCTTTCCCTTGCCTTCCCTCTTCATCCTCGATCGTATATAGAGCGTACGGGCCACGGCTGTGCTCTCGCCGCAAAAGGCTGGGCACGCACATTGTAATATCATAGACAAATTTTTGATTGCTTTTAGCATTTTGTTCATCGCGCTTGTTCCCTAATGTCCCGTCCATCACATCATGATTATATACCGATTACTCTGATTTGTCATACCCTGCCCGTCTTCTTGTCTCATTCTAATCTAGGTCCGCCTCCTGGCAGATTCGTGTTCTCCATCGGCGACACAACCGGCTCGCCCCCAGCCCCGTTCTCAGCAATCGGCGTCACTGCACTACGATCACCCGGCCGCTCGTTGGGCGACACGGTCTGTTGAGTATATGGTGTCGGCACTTCGGAACCGTACAGCTCAAAGTGCTCTGCGGGCTCGGCCGATGCTGCTGGCGGTGCAACGGCAACATATGGTGATGCCTGTACAGTGGCCGCATCCTTCTCGTTGTTGTTTTCATCGTTTTCGCCGTGCTTGTCGAGTCTGCCGACATTGTTCACATCGCCCACCTCAGCTACATTTCGCTGCCGCGAGTCAATCTCAACAGGCGCTACAATATCATGCGGGCCATGTGGGTTCATCGGAACACCGCCGTTGCCACCAGGAGCGACGGCCGACACAGGCACGGTGTATGGCCCTGGCACGGCATTGGGGCCAAAGTAGTCCTGGGTCAGCCCAGGTAGGCGAGCATCGGATTCAGACGCTGTGGGCAGACTTGGCGTGCCCATCCCGCCCGCTGGACCGGCACCGCTGCTGCTGTACGCCACAGCGTTGCCGCCGACGCCGGTGCTAGCAGTGTTGCGGCGGAAAGCAAGAGGTCGGCGCCAGGACCGTGCAGCTGGTGAGCTGGCCGCAGCCGACATGTCTCCAGCACCGCCCATCAAAGCTCCATCAATCATTTCTTGCTGGTACAGCTGCGGACTGTGCATCTGCGGGTCGTTGTGCGGCTGGCTCTGCAGATCGTCGTACTCGTGAGTCCCGAAAGAGGCCGGCGGCAGGGACGAGTCGCGGCGGATGCTGGTGCGTTTAGCATTGCGGCTGCGCATAAAGGCCCAGGCGGCGGCACCAATAAGCGCACCGGCACCGACGACGGCGCCGATGGCAATACCCGCTTTGGCACCGGACGACAAGCCCTTGCTGCTTGTATCGGTCGTCGTCACTCCGGATGTCGTGGCGCCTGTTGCGGAGGCGCAAAAGATGGTACTCGAGACCACGGTGCAGGTATGGCCGAGAGCACAGCAGCCACCGCCCAAACTGCTGGGGCAGGCAATCTGACTGGTCGTGCAGCCGTTGGGCAGGGCCGAAACAAGGCCGGCAGTGTCGCTCGCACCGGCCGATTGCGACGTCGATGCCGGCGCCGTGGAGAGACACTGGCTGTTGGACGCACAGGTCGACCCAAAATTGCAGCAGCCACCGCCGAAACTGCTGGCACACTGGAACTGGCTTGTGCCCTGACAGCGGCGGGCGCAGCAGGCCGAGTATACGGATGTCGTGGTAATGACGGTGGTGATCTTGGTGATTTTTGTGTCGACGCCCGTCACAACATCCGTGGCTGCTGCTGTCAATGGCAAAGTGGCCGTTCCAGAAACGACCAGGTCTGTCTTGGTTTGCGTCAAGGTCTTGGTGGTCGTGGCATTGCACTCGTACTGTGTCTCGTTGCACGGCGAGCCGCAAGTCAGGCCGATTGAGCAGCAGGCCGCCTGGAGTGTGGTCGGGTCGATGAGGCAGTAGCGGTTGTTGGCGCAGCAGAGCGTCGAGTTGATATCGAGGCACGAGTGGTAACCCGCCGCACAATCGGAGCTGTCATCGCGGCGCGCAATGGGCGGCGCAAAGCCGCCGAGGAAGTAGCGCGGCGAGAGACCGGCGCCGGCCAACGAGTCGTCGCCGGCTAGAAAGACGCCGCGGCCATCGTCTTTGTCATCGTCTTCGTTGATGGCAAAAGCGGCACGGCTAGCAGGAAAGATGGCAAGGAGGACAAGCAAAAAGGCGGTCCAGGTTGTGGTCGTGGACAGGGAAGAGAGGCGGGAAGCCGTGGAAGAGGCCGGGGTACCTATTGTGGGCGCGGATCGTCGCAAGGGCATCGTCAAAGTCTGTGTGGAGAGGACAAGGCGGGAAGGGAAGAAACACAAAAAGGACAAGGGAAAGGAAAGAAATAAAAAGTAAAAACAAAATAAAAGGAAGAAATCAAACTTGAGCAAGGGAAGACAAAACGCTTTCTTTCCTTTACCGCATCGTCTGACAGGTCACAGCCAGAGGGTTGCTGTTGCTGTTGCTGTTGCTGTCAACGGTCGAGGGATCAGGTCCCAGGGCCCTTGTTCTCTGTCTGTCCTGGATTTCGCTATTCTTGTCCCCGGCTCCGTTTTCTTTGTCAATAATGCGACCCTTGCCGCTCTGTTTTGCTCTCCTTGCTTCCGGAAAAGGTGTAAAGTGAACCCGAGAACCAACAGACAAGGCTCTCCGCACGGACAAAAACAACAAAAAAATTGATAGTGAGTGAAATGAAGATGGAGAGGACAGGAGACAAGAAAAGAACGAAAAGAAGGAGAGCAAGGAGAGCAGGTAAAAGCAGGAACAGTCAGATCTACAAAACGGATACCGACACGACAAATACGATTCGCAAAGGCTGTGTGCGGCAACGTGCACGTTATTCTGGCGTTTTGCGCAGGAAGATGTGGAGGCTCTGCCAGCGAGCAGGAGGAGGAAGCTAAACAGAAAACGGGAAATCGACCGGGGGTGTGGATGCGCAATCCTTCAACCGTTTTTGTCTTATTCCCTTACGACGTACGTTCGTACTTTCTCTAGCTGTCATTCTGCGTCTTTCTCGCTTCTCGTCCAGGGTCTTCTCCGCTTTCAATGCTGCAGGTGGGAGCAGTGGGAGCGCATCGGACATGCAGTACCTCGCCTGTCGGGTGAGATGGAGGAGAGGGAAACCAATGATGAGGTAGGGACAAGTCGTCTTGTCCTGCATGATTTCTTTCTTTCTTTCTTTCTCTTCAAATTGTCTTGGCCCGGGTCTCTCGATGGCGGTCGATCCGATCAGCCGCAGGACTAGTTCTGGTAAAAGAAGAACAGGAAGAAACCCGACAGACAAGACAGCTGAAGTGTAAAAGTGGCTGAAGAAAGCCTCTCTTGGTATTGGATTCGTGGTTTCGTTTGGGCAAAGAAGCATTTGCGGCTGGCAAGCCCGTTGCAGCCCGTCCGCGAGTTCCCAGAGTCGCATCACGCAGGAAGAGGAGGTGAGACAACAGCAACCCAATGTACGACGTACTCCGTAGGGGCAGGTCAGTAAGTTCCAGCGTCATAATGTCAAAGTTGCTTGAGAGGACCAAAGAGTGCGGGACGGGTGGGAAGAAAAAGAAAGAAGAGAAAGAGATGAAAAGAAAAAGGATAGAAACGAGAGCTCCGTTTTCTGTCTCCCGCTTCTTGTCCTCCGTTTTTCGTATTCATGATAAGAGTGCACATTCTGTGAGCCGTGAGATGAGTGGATGGCGGATTGGGCGACGCGTAAGACGTGGAAAGTGAGTGAGAAAATATCGAGAAACGAGCATGAGTGAGGCAAAGCCTGAGGTGAGACGAGACGAAAAGAGGCAAGAACACGGCAAGAGTGGATGCTCCCGTGGATGCGCTTGCCGTATTAAATGCGTAAAATGCAGTGGGCACATGCGTGCGCACGAGTGCCTGAAGGAGGGAAGGAGCGAAGCTGACGACAAACGTGGAGGAAGGAGCGATAGACACTGTTCCTCCACCGGTGGAGACACTGAAGAGACATTTTGAACGGCAGTTGCTAGATGTTTGAATCTTGATTATCAATCTAAAATGAAGCTATGAACAAAAAGTCAAGTACGTCGTACGTTTGTACATTTTGTGCATTCTCGATGCTCTCTCGCGACTCGAGATGCGATGCCCGTTGAATGGCATTTGTATGAGAGCTGGCAGTTGTTAATAGTGGGGCTGCAGTGGGATTCAAGGACCTCCGTCGTGCTTTCCGCTTTGGAGAAACTGCACGTCGACTCCTTCCCATCTGTCAACCCCTCACTGCCAGCGTCATCTTCATCGCCAACCCCTAATATTTCGCCGTCTTCACCAATTATTCACCATTCACCGCCCACTACCATGCCTCAAACACCACGCTCCTCGCAGTAGCGAGCGACTTCTTTGGCCAGCGTCGCGCTCTGCCGGATGGCCGCTTCCATCATGCCGTCGACGTCCTCGCCCAGCTTGGTCTTGGAGGCCGGCACCTCGCCTGCAGTCGTGCCCGTTGCCGCAGCATAGACGTTCTGCATTTCTCGCAAGACCGCCTGGAGCTGGTTCGGCAGCCAGGTGACAATGGGGCTGCCGCCAGTTGCCGTCGGGTGCGATGTGCGCTTGAGGATGTACTCCTTGCCGAAGCACCAGTGGCGCCAGCGGAAGTCGCGGACCTGGTTGAGGATCTGGAGCCAGAGACGGATGCTCTGGATTGTGTCCATGTCGTCGCCAGACACGGCACCGCCACCCGACAGGGCAAAGTCTTTGACGCCCAGGTCGCCCGATCGCTGGCGCACGTACGCCAGGAATTGGCGGTGGTTGCTGGGACGGTACTGGCGGAAGTCTTTGAGAATGGCCGTCAGGGGTGTGTCGGGCATGGGGATCTGGAGGAAGCTGTCCATCAAGGGCACCATGGAGTCGTTGGCACCCGACTCGCCACGGAAGCTGAGACGCGTGACGGTGTCGGGAGTGGCAGACTCGAACCCGTCAGCACCAACACCCTCATAGGCCACGCCGTCCGGGAACATGCTCTGCGACGTGATGCCAAAAATAAAGGTGCGGAAGCTCGTGTACTGCTCCGGACGCGACTTGGCCCACATGGTCTCCATGACACCGTTGATGCGGGTCAGCGCCGAGACGATGCGCTCCAGGCCGTCGTTGAAGGCTGCACGGTTCTGCTGTGCCTCCTTCTTCTGGGCCTCGACGACGTCCAGGCAGTCGACGGTGCCGGCCACCAGCGGGCCCGAGTTGCGCACCATGTCGACGTGCACCAGCACAAAGCCGGCCTCGCTCGACTTGGGGTCCAGGCCGTGCTCAAAGGCGCGGATCAGACGCAGGTTGTCGTACTCCAGGCCCTTGCTGGGGTCCTCGAGACGGTAGTTGAACAGGGCATAGCTGCCGGCATACTCCATAAAGGGCTTGAAGCCGCAGAGACGGGCTGTCCGTGCTATGGGGCGGGCAATGCACGCCGGCAGCACGTCACGGCCCAGACCATACTCCTCGCCCTTGAGGAAGCGGAGGTGGCAGGGCTCCAACAAAAAGGCCGAAGCAAGGAAGGCATAGTCGCGGTACAGGGCGTTGAGCAGGGGCAGGTTGTGCTTGACGCTTGGCTCCTCAATGGCCTCTGTCAGGTCCGGCAGCACCTTGTCCTTGAGGATGGCGTCGCCCAGCTTGCCCTCGGCCAACAGACCGGGTGTGCCGTCGAGCTTCTTGACGGGCATGCGTGTCAGCAAGTCCTCAAGGGGGGCAAAGACAGTGGGAAGCTCGACAACAGGCTCAGCACGGGGCAGGAAACCACGTGTCTTGGAAACCATGAACGCCGGCATTGACGTGTCCTTGGGGTGGGCATCGTCGAGCACCTCGAACGAGGTAGCGATCGAAGGGTCGTCGATGATGATGGAACCCATTGTGTGTGTTTGTGTGTGGAGGGAGGATGGTATGAGAAAGAAAGGTAAGCGAAAGAGGCTGGGGGTGCTGATGGGTTGACGGTGATGATTTATTCAGAGATCCAAGGAAAATTGGGAAAAATCAAGGGAAAAATCAAAAGTGCTTGGAAAAGTGCTCTTGAGAACGGGGGAAGGCAGAGTACCGGAAAATGTGAGATTTTTGCTTGGAAAGGCAAGCCAAAAAGTGTTGGTGGCCGTGACCAAAGCCGGCGCGCGCTGCGATTATATGCATCGAGGCCGGAATGGTTCCGGCCACTGCGAACGCTCATATTCCGGCCTCATCCACCAGTCCAAGTTGGCTGAATTTTTGCCAGGATGACCACCCACCGCCACTTTCTGGTCCAATTTTTCGCGCCCTTTCGCGCCCTTTTGTCCATTTGGTCCTTTCCTTATCTTTCCATGACACAGAGAAACTCGATCCCCCGCTCGAAAAGAATTTGTTGGATTTCCAATCCAAAGAATCGGCAGTCAACAATCGACAATAGTGCTCAAAAAAGGGGTGATTGAAACGACACTGGCTTTTGAGTGTGTCGCTTCCTCAAAAATGTCCAGAACTGCACACAAAATCAAAGTACGTCACAAAATTGCTTTGCATCGTTGTTTCATCCCCTTTTCATCTGTTTACTCGACTTGTCGTGATGTCGTCGTTTCTCGACGTTAAGAGTGTCGTTCCGCGCTTAATGCGTACACCTGACTCGCACCTTCCGCGTACTCCAGTCAACGCTCTGCGCGCTCCTGCTCCGCTCCTTCCTCCACTTTTCTCTGGCCTACTTGGTATGCGTACGTACGCACACGTTCTTCTTTCCTTCCTTTAGTTCGAGCGTACTTCTCCCTACCTTCCTATTACGTTTGCTTTCTCCACACTTTTACAATCTCCTTCCCTCTATCCTCTTCCTGGTTGGCCCGTTCGTAGCCGAGACCCAGATGCATTAGTTTTGTGTGGCGAAAGATCACCGGGACATAGATGCACGTGACTCCGTAGTCGACTTAGACCGGGCCTTGCCCGGCCATAATCGAAATGGCTTGGAAAGACGGCGACTTCAAGCATGCAAGTGTAATACGTTTGTACGCAGAGGGCCATCAAGGTAAAGCCAGGCGAGACAGGCAAACCAAGTAACGAACATCTCCGAGAAGCGAGATGGATGTGGATAAAAAAGGCACGTTTGCTGAAGTGTGATTTGAAATGAAGCCATCGCGAGATTGTAAAAACAACACTGAACTGAAACTGTGAACTGAAATTGGAATGAATTCTGATTTGGAAAAATAAAAAGCAAGAAAAAAAAAAAAAAGAAAAAAAGGCTCGACTTCTTGCAGAGTAGGATTTGTCCATAGTTGTCTCTTCTATTTTCTATTCTTCTTCCGGACGATGCTGTTGGCTGTCTGTTGCTTCAAATTCTTGTTCTCTTTGTTCTGCTTGTTCTGTTTTTGGCAAACAGCCCCCAACGTGCGCATTACATCCCTTGCTACTTAAATTTTGGTGATGCTCCTTGCCTTTTTGCGCTCAATACGACTGTGGATTTCCGAAAGCAGGTATGGTCAAGCCTGTCGAGCTGTTCTTATTGCTGCGGCTTTCTTTGTCGTTTGATGCTTTGCAGCTGGATGCAGACAATCGATTGGCAGTGTAGAATGAAAAAGAGGTCGACAGAAGGAGGCTCAAAAGATGAAGCTCTTTTTGAAATGTGCGTCATATAGACAACTGTTTCTCGTAATTATTCGTGACAAGAAAAAAAGAAGAAGGAAAAAGAAGAGGAAAATAAAGAGAGAGAAAAGAAAGAAATTCGAAATATTGAAGAACCTACATCTTCTTACCTTGCATCATAACATCTACAATTCACGACTACGTCACTCGTTGACACCCCTACAACATGCCTCCTCGTTCAAGTTCTCGACACATTGCCACATTGGGCGACATTCAGGGCTCGGAGACTGCCCCTGCTGGCCCTTCTCAAGGAAACGCATCCACCGCCGACTTGATCAATCAACTCACAAATGCCATCCGCCAGCAACACGGCGCTGCCGCGCTGCCGACCGGAGCGCATATTGACCACACTTTGCCAAGCATCCTACCGGCCGCCGACAATGATGATCCTACCTTTACGGGCCCCGGTCGTGTTCTCGGCCGCCGCTCGTCTGGCCATATGTACGGCAGCGGCAGTGCAAGATCGAGAAACCTGAGCACAGTTGCCGTCCACGGTTCTTTCTCTATTCCAAGCCCTGACCCTGTCACCCAGCCTGAACGGCCTGGGCCCGAACCAGAGCCGAGCCCAGCCCCAGAGCCCAACGTCAGGTCATACAACTTGCGACCGCGACGGCAGCCTGCTCTCACACCCACTCCCACTCCCGCGCCGTCTAGGGCGAGAGGCAGTCGCCGTGGAAGAAATGCCACCGCGCGCACATGGGATGACGCTGAATATGAGGATCTTGGTGACGAGGGTGCGGACGGCGATGGTATGCGCCGCGTTAGCTTGCAGTTGCCAGTGGCTCCCGAGGCTGTCACAGTCGTTCTTCCGCAGGACAAATCCCAGGCCCGTCTATTGTCGACCATTCCAGAAGATGTGCCGGCTGTTGCTGTTGCTGTTCCTATTCCTGCTCCCATTCCTGCTCCCGTTCCTGTTTCTGCTGCTTTAACAGCTACTTCAACTCCACATGGTCCCGCCGGTGTGCCTTCTGGCGTTCCTGTTGGCGTACCTGCTGCTGTTTCGGTAGTGTCATCTCAACCGCCCGTTCGCCACGTTGCGTTTGCCATGTCTCAGGCAGACAGTGCAGACAACGAAGAGGATGACGATGAAACTGAAGAGGACATTTCTCAACTTGACAGCCAAGACGACGACGACGACTACCTTGAGGACATCCAGGAGTTCATACCACAAATCATGGACAACAGGGACACCGATCCTGCCGCATTGACCGCCGAGGAACAATACGAGCAAGATGAGGAGTTGTTCAGGCAGATGAATGCCTCGTACGACGGAGTTTTTGACGATGATATCGTTCAGAGTGTCGAGGCTGAAAGTGCAGAGGTCACTCAAGCCGAACGTCTCGAGCAGGCATTGGTGTACCTGTCCCGCGAGGATGCCACCAACGATCCGGAGTGGCACGAGCGCTTTGCCCAAATTGAGGCGTTGGTGAACTCGGTGCAGGGTGTGGACGACGACGATGACGACGCGAATATCAGCATCCGCTATGCTGGCATCGATGAGGGCCTAGCCAGAGCTCTTATGGCGGCCGAAACGGCCCTGGCAGCAGAAGAGGGCCGCCCACAACAGCGGTCTTCGTATCAGCAAGACCCGCCAGATGCAAGTACTCAACAGACTCTCGACAGAGTCGTCCAGATGCTCCAAGAGCACCGCGAGTTCAACAGACGCGACATGGAAGCACCATCCCGTGCCACAGTTCCAGCAGATGGTAGAGACGGCGACCCAAGTCAGAGTCAGATCCAAACGCCAACACTGGCGACACTGTTCCGAACATCGGGCCGGCCGTTTGCACGGCGCCTAATCCAACAGCAGGACGCTGAGCTTTTGTTGCGGTTGGGGCATGCAGAGGGCCAAGACCTAGCACCACTGCGGGGGCCCGGCGATCCGCCCAACAACCCCGATGATCCTGGCACGACGGTGCTCGAGACACATCCGTACACTGTGCAGATGGACCGCTACCGCCGGTTCCGGCAGCACTGGATGCAGCAGGCACGCGACATTGCAGAGGCGGAACATAGTAACAGTCGCGGCTGGGCGACGCTGCCGCCGTTTGAGAGTGCATACAGTCTGGGTCGTGTTGGTGCTGCCGACGATAGCAACGGGGATGATGACAATCGGTCAGTCACCCGTCTGCCACTGCCCGTGTCCATGGAGCGCGACCGGCGTCTTCTTGTGCTCCTTCGTGGTCTCGGCCGACTTTTGCTGCGTCGACTCGATGTTGCGCCACGGCCGCTGCTCAACGAGGTGTACCAGTATGTGGAGCAGGGTTTGCGTGGTGATGAGCCAGATGCTTCGATAGTGCTGCATGAGCAGTATGATTTTGAGCCGCCGTCTGCCGCCTCTCCTGGTACTCGGTCTGTCCGACGCATCAACGAAACCGAAGCCCGGTGGCTGCAGTTTTTGCTGTCTGACTCGACCAATGAAGCACTCTCCAAACCACTGCCCAAAGGCCCGCACGTTGAAGAAGACAAGAGTATCGATCCCAATGATGCCGAAGCCGTCTACGAAAAGGTGCTCGATGAAGGCTCTCGTTCCTTATACCACACCTTTGCACACCGGTTCCAGGCTATTCTTGATGACCCAGGTCGGACGCTGTTCCGCACTGCCAACACGCACGTCCCAGTGACAGACTTGATGATGGCCATCAACGGTGTCCCAGCCGACCCCGAAGCGCGGACCGAGACAACGGAAAAGACACAGTTCTGCATCTATGATGTCTTGCAATTCTTGGCACGCCTCAGCCGTGCCGGCCGCTGTCGGTTCTCGCACCAGCCGTTTGAAAAAGAGCACGGCTACGTCCAGCGGCCCGTGTTGGATGTGCACCCGGAACACCGAATCCATTCGTCGTGGGCGAGTCGGCCCGCACCATCGGATGGTGACGATGCAGATGCGGCCATTGGCGCACCCAGCCGTTCAGCCGATGTCGACGCCACGTGGGCCGAGACGTTGGCCAGTGGCCGTGCTGCCAAAGGCACGCCTCTGTCGGCCGATGTGCGCAGCTTCTTCCATGTTCTGGCATTCCGGTTTGGGCACACACTGCGCCAGCTCGAGACAGTCGAACGTCCGCGGTGGGCGCCATACTTGCGCAGCAGCAGCAGCAGCAGCAGCAGCATTGCCATGCAAGCATCCATCCGCACGTGGCACAGCACCTACGACACAATGCTAAATGAAGGCGGCGCACGGCGCGAGGCCCGGCTCAGCTGGATACCGACGAGCTTTGCAGAGGTCATCCGGTATGCCGATCCCGTCAAGTTTTTAGAGCTGCAGGCGACCCATGGCGGTGTAGGGACAAGTCTCGGGCGGTTAACGGAAGCAGAGGCGCGTGCGATTGTCCAGCAACAGATGATTGAGGAGGCAGCAACAGGTCGGGCAGCGCCGCTTGCTGGGCTGCCAGACACGAGGACCAGCAACCGCAGCGCCAGTGTCTGGGACTGGGCACACCCATCCATTGTGGGCGAGGCACCGCAGTACTTTCACATGCAGCGCTGGCCCCTGGACTTGCAGACACCCGGGACAGCTGCTCGTGTTGTTGACCAGGCACGCATTGCACTCGACCCGGAGCTGCTATGGGACGCGGCCAGCGAGGACCCGGCGTCGCCCGAGTACCTTTTGTTGTTCTCGGGTCCCGGATATGGCTACCAACGGACAACAAGAGTTGAGCCAGAGTATCATCTGGGCGATACAGCACTGCAGCGGCAGGTGCTGGTGCGCGACATAACGCAACGGGTGGCCAACTCCATCGGTTTTGATCTGGAGGCGGAGAGACAAGAGTTGGAGAACCAGCACAAGGGATTCCTTGGGTGGCTGGGATCGAAAATGCCTTTTGGCAAGAAGCGGAAGAGAAACGACGCCGATGAGGAGGACGAGGTGGACGACGACGGCAACCGGGTCGAGGTCATTGACTTTGAGCGGACGGAGATGCCCACGTTCAAGAACTACCCCAAGAGCATCGACTGGATGTCGATTGTGCAGTCCCGTATGGATGCCATTGCGTCAGAGCAAACAAATGGAGGTGGAGAAGAGGAAGAGGATGTCGATCTAATGGAGCTCGATGGGACGACCGTGTGAACCCTGTGATCAGGTGTGTTGGCGTTTTGTCTTCTTTTGCAAATGCTGTTTGTTTGATTGTTCATTGATTCTGTTGTGAGATGCTAGGTGGTATATCGGGATATTGAGAGATTTCATTGTTGGGTATGTTAAGGGGAAGATTGAGAGGAGAAGGTGAGCGGTGATGATGTGACGATCTCTGTGTAGCCGGGCTCGCCGGGGAAGGCACCCCCTGATTGGCCCGACTGCGCCTTCTCTATTTACTTTGCTTACGACGTGCATTGCTCTTTCTTCATTTGATTTCATCTCGGCAGTTTCACGTGATCCAAGTCGCCAACTCTTCGACACATCTCATAAAATGTACGGTTATTAATTCAAGATACAGCCGGCCCCGGACGACGGAGATGCTTTCCGTCGCTGTATAGTCCGTTTAGCAGGTCTCTCGGAAATGCCCCCGAAAGAAAACAGAGCCGGTAAAGACCGACAGGCCTTCTGGAGGCTGGTGTCGCTAAAAAGTCTGGGGTTTTAGTGGATTTTAATGGTCTTTAGGCGGGTTTAGTGGGTGTTAGCGTGCTGTGAGTATATCGTCCAGGTGTAATTCGTACGTCGCTTAGGCTCAGCGCTGGCCCGAGGCTTGCTGGCGGCATTCGTCGGTATAATAGCCGCGGCGAACAAGCTCCCTCTCTCTTTCCCTCTCTGGGAGATTAATTGGTGCAGACCATGGCAGGCAGGTACGGCGGCGAGGCTGGGGAAGGTGCGCGTAAGTGATCAACGACATCAGACGGCAGGTGCAAGGGGGATAGCTCCGAAACTTTATATTTCTTTCCCAAATTTCACAATCTGTGTTTTCTATTTTGCCAATTGACCTCCCTCTGACTCTCTCGGCAATCTCCTTCTGTCACAGTCACTGTTCTCATTCCTCACTACACCCTCTCCATCACAATGCAGCCTCTCTGGACACCGCGCGACACGGCCGCGACCAATCCGGCCCAGTTCATGGCTCACATCAACAAAAAATACAGACTCAACCTCAAGACATACCATGACCTCCACAGCTGGTCCGTCGATGCTGCCACGTCGGCCACCTTTTGGCGGGAGGCCTACCGTTGGCTGCAGCTCGCACCGCCCGGGCAACCGGAGCCGGGCCCCATGTTTGGCGAGGGTGTCGACCCCAACGTCATGTTCCCACCGCCGAAGTTCTTCCCCAACGACAAGTTCAACTTGGCCGAGTTTCTGCTGCGCGATGGCCCCGACGACCAGGTGGCCGTGCATTTCGCCCGCGAGGGCAAGTCGGGCATTGAGCGCGTGACGTGGAAACAGCTGCGGGAGCGTGTGCGGCGGGCACGAAGTGCCATGGTGGCCTCGGGTGTGGTTTCTGGCGATGTTGTGGCGGCAGTCGTGTCCAACTCGGTCGATGCCATGGTCCTGGCACTGGCCGCGCTGTCTCTGGGCGCATTGTGGTCATCGTCGTCGCCGGACCTGGGTTCTGCGGCAATTGTCGACCGGTACGGCCAGGTGGCGCCGAAGCTGGTCTTTGCCGACGACGGCTACACATATGCAAACAAGAAGATCGACTTGTCGGCACGACTGGCTGAATGGCCGGCGCTGCTGGGCAAGGCGAATGAAGGGTCGGTCATACAGAACACGGTCATCATCGACTACAGCGGACTGAAGCCAGATATGAACTCAATCTACCGCGGCTGCACATTCGAGGATTTCCTGAGCAGAGACACAGGAGCAGCGCTGGACTTTGCTCTGCTGCCGTTTTCACATCCAGGCTTCATCTTGTTTTCTTCAGGAACGGTGAGTCGAAGTCGAACAAAAAAAAGATTTCTGATAGTGAAGTGTGTGGCTAACCATCCAGACTGGAAAACCAAAGTGCATCATGCACTCGGCAGGAGTAAGTTAAATACTCCCCAAAACAAGGAATTTTCTACCTTTACCTCATCTCGCTAACAAAACAGGGCGCCGCGCTGAAAGTCAAGGCCGACATGGTGCTGCAACATGACATCCGGAAAGATGATGTCGTCTTCCAGTACACAACGGTTAGTCTTGCCAGTCCCTCTTTCCCTTACCTGACCCATCACTAACCAATATTATAGACATCCTGGATCATGTGGGTGCTCAACTTTATCAACATCTCATCGGGAAAGTCGATGTTGCTGTACGATGGCTCGCCATACCACCCGAAGCCGACAATTCTCCTAGATCTCGCTGAAGAAGTTGGGTAAGTGGAGCAGACTGGCCATATATCCTCTCAAAACAACACAACTGACAAACAGTGTCTCCGTATTCGGAACATCACCGCGGTATATGGCCGACCTTCGGACTAAGGGTATCTCTCCGAGTAAGTCACGAAGTCATCGCTCTTCCATAAACCTAGCTTTTTTTCATTTTTTTACTGACCGACAGGAAACTTCAAAATCCCCTTCCGTACCGTCACATCCACCGGATTTGTTCTCTCCGCCGAGCTCTACGAATGGTTCTACCGCGAAGGCTTCCCAGCCTCGGCCCAACTCATCTCCATGAGCGGCGGCACCGATCTTTGCGGAAGCTGTATGTCCTCCCCTCTTACCTGAAGTTACCTGAAGTGATTTAGCTTACTTCTAACACCGGTAGTTGTCTGCGGAACACCCCTCCTGCCCGTGTACACTGGTGAAATTCAGTGCAAAGCCCTCGGCATGGCCGTCGATATCATGGACGCCTCCCAGGACGCACCCGTCTCTGTCGAAGCATCTGGCCAGGCCGGTGAGCTTGTCTGCACGCGGCCCTTCCCCAGCCAGCCCGTCGCTTTCCACGGCAAAGACGGTCTCGAACGCTACCGCGCCTCCTACTTTGAGCGCTTCGGCCCCAACATCTGGTGTCACGGCGACTACATGCAGCGTCTGCCCCAGACCGACGGCCTGGCCATTCTAGGAAGATCGTACGTTTTTTTTGTCTTTTTGTCCTCGCTTCGCTCGCTTATCCTCTCCCCACTCACTCGCTTATTCTCTCTCCACTCACTCGCTCGCTCGTTCGTCGCTAACTTATCAGGGACGGCGTCTTGAACCCTTCGGGCGTTCGGTTTGGCTCCGCCGAGATCTACGCCGTCACCGAGACCTTCCGCGACATTGCCGATACTCTCTGTATCGGCCAGAAGCGGTCCACCGATCTCGACGAGCGTGTCCTTCTCTTTGTCAAGATGCACCCGGGCAAGGGACCGTTGACCGACGAGCTCAAAGACAAACTGCGCTCGGCCATCCGCGCCAAATACAGCATCCGCCACGTTCCCCGCTACATTTTCGAGGTTGCCGACATCCCATACACTGTCAACGGCAAGAAGTGCGAGATCAATGTCAAGCACATTGTCAGCGGACGCAAGGCGGCCGTGAGCGGCACCGTCGCCAACCCGGAAGCCCTGAAGCTGTATGAGCAGTACCGCAACCTGCCCGGTGATTCGCCCAAGCCGAAGTTGTAAAGTGTCCGAGGTCTGTTTGGAATTGCGCGTTTGTTTGGACATACACATAGTTAAAATCTGGTCTGTTTTATAGTCATGTTTACTTGAGTTGTTTGTTTCCAGAGTTGATATAGACGGTAATAGAGTGCAAGGATCACTGCATACAGTGTGTTTAAGTCGACCATAAAAAATTATGCCCGAAAAAAGTCCAACAAAAAAGTGATGAAAACGACATGGCCGAATGGCAGGGATACACAAATAAACTCTAATTAGCATCCATCTTCTTGTTTTTAAGCAGGAGGAACAAGACCCGGGGAAGAGAGAAAGAAGAGAGAAAAAGAAAAAAGAGATGAGCCAAAATAGAAAATAAATAAAAGAAACATGAATATGAAAATAAAAGGAAACTACAAAGTATGGAAATCCAAAAGGCATTCAAAACGCCATATAGACCAAAGTAGGGATGAGAAATAAGGCTTGAAAACTGTCTTTGGCCGAAACGATGGTATTCCTAAGATCGCAGCAAGATAAATCAATAGACCAAGGCTAGTCAACAAACGCAGCCCTACGGAGTACATGTGGTCTAGAACGCACTTGGACTCAACGCCAAGTTGTTCAGCTTCGAGTGCACCCAGCGTCAATTGACGGCTAGGATTGGTTGTAGATCCGATGGTGGATATCGAAGCATAAACGGATCCTTTAAGCAGACTCTTGGCCTGCTGTGTGGTTTGCTGTCGAGGTTCTGGGCAACGAGTGCTGTTGAAGTAGAGTGTTGATTATATGATGTATCGAATAAAAGAAAATACGTGCCACTTTTATGCCGCTTTTAAATCATAACCAAACTGCCGGCAACTAAAATGCCATCTATGTACTCCGTAAGTCACTTTCTATATACAGCCTCGTTCTTCATGTTTCTACACCTTCTGCCGCTTCGATGGCGACTCGTCCTCGATAGCTGGCGCTGCCTCTGTGGTGGTAGCAGTCGTGGCAGCAGCGGCCTCCCGTTTCAAAATCTTGGCCTTGGCCTTGGGCGACACCGGTGCCGTTGCTTCGTCTCCGCTAAAGTCGTCCACGAACACCTGTGCCACCAGCTGCTTCTTGTTGATCTTGCCCATGGCGTTGCGGGGGATCGACTCGACGACGCGCAGCAGCTGCGGGATCTTGTAGTTGACCAGCCGGCTCTTGAGCGCGCGGCGCATGTCCATCACCGACCATTTGGCGACGGCATGCTCGCCCTTGGTCTGAAGCACAATGACGGCGCCCACCTTTTGGCCCCACTTGCCCGAGGGCACGGCGACGACAGCGGCCTCGGCGATCATGGGCAGCGACAGTAGCTCGCGCTCAACCTCGAGGGCAGACACCTTCTCGCCGCCGGACTTGATGATATCGGCGCTCTTGCGGCCCAAGATAAAGTACATGCTGCGGTTGCCCGTCCAGTCTTGGGAGGGCGCGGCAGCCTTGGCGGCAGCCTCGTCCACACCGTCGACGGTGCGCCGCACAGCAACATCACCCGTCTTGAACCACGGTGTTGTGTTGGCGTCGCCCTCGGCAGCCGGTGCGAACTCGCTGGCTGTCGCTGTCGGGTTGCGCCAGTACTCGGCAAAGATGGTGGGGCCGCGCAGCTGGATCTCGCCCGCCCGCTCACGGCCCTCGCTGTCAACCTCCTCCTCTGGTGGAATGACTTTGCCCGTGTCCGTGTCGACAAGACGCGCCTCAACTGTTGGGAGTGGCCAGCCGACACTGCCGTCAACACGGTGGGCCGTGTTTAGGCCACAAGACAAAGCCATGCCGACCTCGGTCATGCCGAACCGCTCAAGCAACACGTTGCCGTTCGACAGGTCAGACCAAGCCTGCTTGACGGGGGTTGGCAGAGCTGCCGAACCAGAAATGTTGAGCCGCAGGTTGGCCGGTGAGATGGCCTCGCGGGTGGCCTTTTGCATCTCGGGGCTCAGCTCCTTGTGCGTGGCGAGAAGGCGGCTGTAGACGGTAGGGACGACAGTGAAGAACGTGACAACCTCCTTCTTCTCCGGCTGTTCTGTCTCGCCCTCGGCCTGGGGCAAGAAAGGCGCCGCCAGCCGCTTCCACACGGCGTCGGCGTTGAAGGGGAAAAGGTACTCGACAGAGCTGCCGGAGAAGAGCGGGGCGTAGAGCGCATTGATGGTGCCGTGGATATGGTGCAGCGGCAGCACATGCAAGAAGTGGTCCTTGGGCGAGTACTCCCATGCCTTGGTGAGCGACTGGGCCTGTGCCGTCATGACACGCTCGGGGAGCAGCACACCCTTTGGCCGGTTGGTTGTGCCCGATGTGTACAGCATCATACCCGCCTTGCCGGCGTCCGCCTGCGCGTCCAGCTCGACCTGTTCGTGGGCACCGCCACCAAGGTGCTTCTCGAGTTGCACGTGCGTCGGCTGGGACACGAGCTCGGCGGCCAGCAGCTCCTTGGCCTTGGCGTCAAACTTGGGCGACGAGACAACAAGCAGTGCCTCGCTGTGGTCGACAATGTACTGCAGCTCGGGGATAGGAAAGGCGGGGGACAGCGGGACGGCAATGGCCCGTGCAGCCAGGATGGCGAGGAGGGCGACGACATAGTCGTAGCTGTTCTCGACCATAAAGGCCACACGCTCGCCGTTGAGATCGTGCTCGGTCCTGCCAGCGGCCTCAATCATCTGGTCCCGGACCTTGCGCACGTCGCCGAGCAGCTCGCCATAGCGGAAGCGGCGGCCGGACAGCGAATGAACAGAGACGGTCGACTCGGGGTCGTGCTTGGCGATCGCCTCGAAGACGGGGAGCCGAGGTAGTGTCGGCGCCATGGCAGCAAAAGAGCGGGCGAAGATGGAAAGATGCGAGGATGTTGTGGTGTTTAAAAGTACAGTCGCTGACTTTCGCCGAGATGGCGAGGAAGCAGAGAAGAGAAGCGAGCAGCACGAAGCAGGAGCAGACGACGAGGACGATGCAAGACGCTGAAGGACAGAAAACGCCGAAGAAGAAGAGTGGCCGAGCCGTAGACTCATATAACGCCGCATAACCAGAAGACGATTAAAAGAAAAGAGACGGAAAAAGAGAAGAGAAATATACGAAAGAAAAAGAAGCACGACGTAAAAGGGGGCCAGGCCAACCAAGTTCCGATTCCCGCTAATACAGGGGTGTGTGAGGACTGAGGAGGAAGGGGGCGTGCGGAGACACCGAGGATCACCGAGGGGGTTGTCCGGGATGTTTGTGCGGAGAGTGCTGTGCGGAGAGTGCTGTGCGGAGAGTGCTGTGTAGATGGTACTGTGTAGATGCGATGCGGGTGGGAGAAATCAGAGTGCCGTGGGGTGGGATGTGGATGGGGAAAAGGGTGGGTACGGAGGTACAGGAATTGGAAATACGGAGGAACAAAGACAGTGCAGAGTAAGGCAATACAGACGCAATGCACTCCTCAACGAGAGGGAAGGCACGGCTGTCACACTTGGGAAATAGACGATAGACAAGGCAGGAACAGACCGCAGGACGGGAAGGAGCAGTTCGGTTTGGGAATCTCTTTTGGGAAAGTGCAGGGACGGCACAAGACGACGAGTCTTTAGACCTGCAGGAGCAATGCGCGTTTTGTTGGGAATGGCAGGCAAGAGGCAAGAGCGATGGGCAAGCAAGAATCAATGGTCTTGGTGGTCGACAGGGCTCGTTCGTGGAGGAGTGGGTTGCAATGAAAAGAAGAATTGTCAGTCAGAAGAAAACAACGAGGCCACACGACTAAGAGGCGCGAAAAAAATGTTGCGCCGCGACAATAGGACAGCCAATTGGCTATTGTGATTGGGCGGCAGTTGACGGTTGGGGAACCGGAGGTCGGAATGATGGCAGAGACGAGGCAGGCACAATGGAGACACACTTTTGGCGCAGTTTTGGTGCCTGCCTTTTAGGGAGTTTAAGTGCCAAGTGGGGAAGTGCCGTCTGCCGTCATTGCGCTGGCGTACTTCTGCTTCTCAACGTTCTTACGCATATATGCGTGTTATGTACTCCGTAAGGCGACGAGGATTGGCACGCGAGCTTCTTTCGGCAAGAGCAGACGAGTCGGTTGAAGAAGACATGGAAAATGAAAAGCGAGGAAGGTGCGGCACCTCAACAAGTTGACTGAGATATATCATTAGGAAAGAGCATGTCGAAGTTGACATTGGCTTCGGAAAGTACGATGCACGTGGCGAGTGCATGGCTCCTGCCGTTGTACGTCGTAATTCTGCTTACGACGTGAGCCCCGTAGCACGCCCCGCGTTAGTGCGCCGCGGCCTCCTCCACCGCCAAGAAAAGTTTACCCCAGTCATTCGATTTTGGCCGTTTGACAGTCACCACACACCGACCGCAAACAACGACTTTGACGACACGGCGCAACCACCACCTCAACCCCGGACGTCGTCTTCTGCTTCTCGAACTCTCACCCACCCAGTCTACCTATGCTGACCCGCTGCCTGGCACCCCGCCGTCTGCTCGGCCTCCGCTCACTGGCCACAATGGCCCAGACCAAGTCCACCCCCGTCGAGGACCTCATTCGGGAGAGAGTAAGTCTCGTCGGTGCGCACATATGATTGTAACTATGTCTTCTGACACTGCTGCAGCTCGCCCCGTTGAACCCGACCCGCCTCGACATCTTCAACGACTCGCACCTCCACGCCCACCATGCCGCCATGGCCGACAAGGTCCAGACCGGCGAGACGCATTTCCGGCTGGTGATTACGACGGACGCGTTCGAGTCCAAGCGCCAGCCTGCACGGCACCGCATGGTGTACTCACTGCTGGACGACGAGATGAAGCGGGACGGCGGTATCCATGCGCTGCAGCTGCGCACAATGACGCCCGCTGAGGAGGCGGCCAAGGAGGCGGCCAAGGCCAAGACGACGGCCGATGCTGTTGGCTGCGGCAAGGACCAGGCTTAAATCGGGGGAGAAAATAGGAAATAGGAAATACTGTACGATACGAGTCCGTCATGACGCACACGATATGAAGATAAATAAATACAAAAAGATTCTAAAAAAGTGTCGATGCTTGAAAGATCGCGTGATATTACATTAGGTGTAAAAGTACAGGGCCATGAGACCGAAAGCAAAAAAAGATGCGCTGTCATGAATAACCAGCTTCACAACCCCCACTACATATGATCGAACGCCGTGTTGTTCATGTCGGCCCCGGCTTCGGCCCAATCTCTCGTTCCAAAAAGTTGGCGAAACTCAGCCGCTTCGCGACCTTCTTCTTCTTCTTTTTGGGCGGCTGTCCGTCCAAAGAAGCTCGCGTCATCGAGGCCGGCAGAGTCCGTTTTGTGGCCGCTGCCCCCTTCTCTTCTGCAGCCGCCATCCGTGCCACCATGCCAATGTCTGACGCCGCAATGGTAGCGCGGCGCCGTTCTTTGCTGGCATTGCCACTGCGCGGAGTTGTGGCTGCTGCTGCAGGCCTGAGTGGTGACCGTCTTGCTTCGGCAGCCGATTGCACACTCATAAAGGACGTCTCAAAGTCCATATCGCCATCGTCGTCTCCGTCGTCGTCTTCGTCGTCGTCCCACGCCAAGTCGAAAGCGGTAGCGGTCGGCGCGTCTTGGTCGCGGTCTTCAATGACAATCGGTTGCTGTGGGGAGCGTCCATTAGGATAAGGCGCGGCACCACCCACCGACCTGGGTTTCTTGGCAGAGACAGTGCCGCCAGGTGTAGCCCGGTTCTTGGACGCCGTGCTCGCAGGGGTTTTCTGGGGTTTGCTTGCCGACCGCTGCTGTTGCGGCGTGCTTTCTCGAAACTGCTGGTGAGCTCGCTTGTGAGTCGACGAAGCAGGTCTTGCTGGCGTCTCCTCGATTGAAAACTCTTGGGAAAAGCTGCCATGGTCCTGCGTGAACGGCATAGACGGAATCGACGGCATAGACGGCTGTGCGAATCCCGCCGATTCGAGTGGCCGCAGGAGATAGGCGCGTTTGTCCATGCCTGCGGGAACGGCGGCAGACGGCACGGGCGAGCTTGGCAGGGGCAGCTGGCGGTTGTCAGGCTGGCTCTCCCACGACGATTGGGTTGGGCCATAGGCATGCCCGCGACCCAAAGATTCTTGAATGTTGTCCTGACTCTGGCTGAGGCCTATGCTCTGGCTTTGGGCCAAGCGGGCACGGAGCAAGTCGCCGCCGCTGTCTGTGCTGTTTGAGTTGCCGTACACATCTAGATTGTGGAGAATGGAGTTGCTCGGCCCGCTCGAGTCAGCAGGGCTCGGGTGGTGGTGGTTGTGGTGGTTGTGGTGGTGTCCCATCTCAAAGGGAAAAGGCCGTCCTGGCGGCAGGCTCTCGTGAGACCCGGGCTGCTCGGCCTGGCTCGAGACGGGCGCCGCCTCTGCGCTCCCAAACTTACGGGCATTGCCCTGACCCTGAGAGTGGGCGGCAATAGAGACCGTCGCTTGAGCGCTGTCTGCACGGGGTGTCATCGTCTGAATAACCTTGACCTCTTCCGGGTAGGCATTAAGGATAGAGGCCACGTTGGCCCGGGTGACGACATTCTGGTTGCAGACCAGATTTGTGGCGTGCAGGTTGTACCACTGCGTCAGGTTTTGCGGCGAGCCCGAGGCATTGGTCTGGACATACTCTATGTAGTCCAAGAACGCGTGCACAATGTCGTCAAACACAAAACTCGGCAAGGCACCAGGGCTGCTATGCAGAAGAGAATAGCAGGCCCGCAAAAAGTCTTCCAGATCGCCCAGGTAGCCTGGGTATGTCGTCGTAAAGAGCTCAAACGGCATCATCCACGTCCGCGAAAGGGAAAGGTTGGGGCTGGGAGACGCTGTTACGCTGGGCACATGCATGTGCTGCTGCGATACTAATTGCTGCGATACTGGCGTGTCATTGTAGGTAGGCGCTTGAACCGGAGGTGAGGATGCCGCCATGGCGACAGCCACCTGGACGTGAGCAGCTAGAGCAGGCGTGGCCACGGCACTCACCGTCCTATGCTCGGCGACAGCGCTTGAGTAGGTCTCGGTCCGTTGGACGTTTGGCGTCACAACAGCGGGGCTTGTCGCCATGTCGCTCGTGGCGATCCCAGGCCGCTTGATATTCTCAACGGGTGGATGAGTCAGGGACGGCTGCCTGCCGGGGTCTCGTCCAATCGTAGCAGGTGCCGCTGGTGGTGGGCGTGTCTGGGAAGGCGCCCTTTGAGGGAAGATTGCTGGCTTCATCCGCCGACGCTGCGGCTGTGGTTGCTGCTTGGTCGGGGCGTCTGCGTTTGTGCTGACCGTTTCGGGCACCTCCGAGACAAACCCTTCGCTGCTGTCGTCGCTCTTGATCTCGGAGACGGCTCTGGCATCATTGACTAGGGGTTGTTCTTGACGCTCCTGCGGCTCTTCTGGCTCTTGTGGAACTGCACGTCGCAGGCTGGACCGCGGCAGCTTTGGCGTCGGGCTGCTGCTAGGCTGCTCTCCGACGGAGTCTGAATAGATGCTGCGTCTCGGCAGATGTGATCTCGACTGCTGCGAACCGCCAACAAGCATATCGGGCAATTCGACGTCGATTGGCGCCGGTGAGCTAATGCCCAGATCTGGTGACCGGCCGTGGTAGGGTGAAGGAACACTCTCTGGAGGTTGAGGTGGGACTGGAGCGGCCGTCTGCTGCTGCACCTTTGGCGAAGGCGGCAGCCGGTCTGGGGGCCTCTCCTTGTCGTTCTCTACGGACGCAATGTTGCTCCGCACGCAGGCTTCAAAAGCGTAGCTGCTGCCGTCACTATCGCTGTCGCTGCCGCTTTCGACGTCCATTTCTTTGGCGTAGTCGTCGTCATCGTCATTGTCGACATCGTCGGCACCGTCAAACTCTGGGAGCCTCTCTTTGTTTTTCTCTACTCGCGCCGTGCCGTTTTGTGTATAGCTTTCAAGATCAACCCGGCCGCTGCCATCATTGCCACCGTCGTCGGCGGCTTCAATTTCAGCATTGTCGCTGAGAAGTTTGTCAGGCCATTCCTCTGATATCTCGCGGCGGAACGGCAGAACAGGCGGTGAGCTCCTGGTCTCTTGTGCCAGCGATCTTTCCTGGACGACCTGTGGTACTGGAGCCTCCGGAACCGGTTGGCGCGCTTGCTCCACCTGGGGCTGTTCTGTCTCTGTCTCTGCCTCTTTCTCTGCCTCTTTCTCTGCCTCTGTCTCTGCCTCTTTCTCTGCCTCCGCCTCCGCCTCTGTCCCTGCTTGCGGTTCGGGTTCCCGCTGTGCGACTGGTCCTTCTGTCTGCGCTGGTTGGGCCACCTCTGCCACGTTATCCGATTCTATCGAAGGAATTGGTTCGGCAGCAATTGGCTCAGCAGCAATTGGCTTGACAGGAACTGGCTCGACGGCTGCTGGCTCGACGGCAACTGGCGCAGCAGGAACTGGTTCGACAGCAACCTGGGCTGGAGCTGCGGGTGAAGGAGACTTTGGTGCAGAAGCAGCTGGCGCGGGAGCCGTCGGTGCTTGCTGTTCCACGACCACCGGTGCTGGCACAGATCTCTCCTGTTCGCCTTCCTTCCCACCTTCTGATTGTGTCGGCACATTGGGTGTGTCCTGTGCAGGTTGAGGGACGTCTCGTTCTGCTGGGCGAGGTGGTGACGGTATCGCGGCCTGGCTCAATGCTCTTGCTTCTCGGATGCCCCCCTGCTGCTTGTCCTTGTCCCGCGCCGCTTGTTGCTGCAGTTGCTTCAGAACCTTGCCCGGCACGAGCTTGTGTTTCTCATTTGGCCTGCCATCGCTACCGAGCCATGAGGTTTCTTCTTCGAGGAGTTTCTGTTGTTGGGAAGGGATGTTGACGGCTCGTCTGAGAAGGATGCCCCTGCCTCCTGGCCTTGTTGGTGGCGGACGCAGTCTTGGGACCAGACCCGACACCGAAAAGGCGTTTGCTCTGGCCGGAGACCTCTCCGCGGCCATTGTCCTTGTCGCTTGTCGTCGTGATATCTGATTTCTGTGATTCTTGGGAATTGTCGCGATCTTGTAAATTTTGTCGATTTCACAATTGATTTTTCTGTTTGCTATTCCGAGTCTATTTGCCGACTGTCCGCTCCATAGAGCACATCAGACTCTGCTCGTTCCCGACGATCGCGGGAAAAGGGCTGTTGTCTGAGGCTGAAGATTGAGAACCCATCCTGAGCCATTCAGCTGTTTCCTTTGTCTGCCGTTTGACGCGTTTGTCAATCGCGTTTGCATTAAACTTAACAGGGGGCTAGGTGGGCCCAGCCGGTACATAGGAGGTACCACTTTCAGCTCCATTTAGCGCTATTACGTCGTGTGGCTGGAGCTTGCAGAAGTACCGATATGTACTTAAAAGGGTGACATGCACCGCCCGCAAATTTGATAGAAGCAAAGCGTACCTCCGTATCTGTCCAGCTCGCCTGGAGCTCCTTCCTCCCAGGCTGCCGGCGCGCCACCCCGCGTCGATTTACGTCGGGAAGGCGCCAAGGGGTGCTAAGAAAGCGAGGGAAGGTGCTGTGACGATACCTGCCTGCTGACCTGAGCCAGCACAAAACATAGAAGCTGGCACGAGGTCTCATCAGTTTCACCAAATTCCATCCCGACCATCAACGCCGAATTTTGCCACCCCATTTCGTTCCCAGATTGACACCCCGATTCCTACCTCCCGTTTGACACACTGCAGAGAAATGTCTTGATGGTCTCTGTGGCCCTCGGGGCAGATCCTTGTCTACAGCGTTTCTGTTTTCTTCTTTTGCATCACCAAAACTCCAACTATCACCAAATCTCCGATTTCGGCAGCGACGACGACAACAGCTGCACCGAGGCGCCGTCTGGCTGTCCGGGTGTTCCGCGCTTCCCGGGTGTCTTCCTGTGTGTTATCCAGGACATGACTGGGGGTTTCTGCCGCGGAAGCCAGTCTTGCATAGAATCGAATCGATCATCCGTCACCTCGAGATCGACATCGACATCGACATCGACTCGATATCGCCACATTAAGAACTGACGACGACCACCACCCACCATGTCGGCCTCCAGGAATCCGCTGGCCTCACCGTCCGTGCCCTCCATACCCTTCGACCGCCACTCGCGCCGTGGCTCCGTCGGCAGCATGTCTGTTTCCTCGCACGTCGATAAGGAGCAGCTCGCCCAGGCTCTCGACAAGATCCACACCTCCGCCAGCCAGTCTGATGTGCTCACGACCTTTAACGACTTTGGCTCACCGCCGACGGCTGCGCCAGTTACTGAGACGAAGGGCTCGGCCGGCGATATGGTGCAGCAGGGCCTGAGTGGCTTTTATTCGCGGCTCAAGGAAGCGGTTGTCGGCGGAAAGGCAGCTCCGTCCGCGACGTCAGATGCGGCCGGCGACGACGTTTTCGATGGCCAAGAGACTGCACCATCATCGACAAAAGCAGCGGCTGGATCGCATACACATACATCGGCACATGCATCGGCACATGCATCGGCACATACATCGGCACATACACGGTCAAAATCATCCGTCTCGAGTCTCCCACGCGGCGAGCACAGTGGCGGAGGCACAACGAACCCCAACTCCGCTTTCAGCTCCAACCTCTCTTCCGACCTTCCCACGACCGTCACTTCTTCTTCGGGTGGCATCACGTCCGAAAGCCACTCGCAGATGCCCATCTCCTCCAAGGCATCGTCCTTGACAACCATGTCAACACAGAAATCCTCTCAAAAACCCTCCTCCACCAGCCAGGGTCTCCCGAAACTCGGCCGAGCCGAGGCATCTGCTGCCGTTGTCGATACGTCCGGCGGCACAGGTGTCTTTGATATGCCGCGTGACAGCAGCAAACAAACTGTTGCTTTTCCGGACATGCCCTCGGCTTCTGGGCTAGATGGCGGCGGCGGCTCAGTTCTGTACCACGAGAACGTGCCAATATCAGCTGCTGGTCCGTCGTCTAGCTCACGACAAACCCGGGACGACGTCAAGATCCCAGCCGTAATCGACCGCCTAAGCATCGCCGGCGTCATGGGTGGAAAGCGTTCGCCTTCGGTCGCAACAGATGCAGGCACTGCCGAGACCAACTCCATCAACACTTCCGCACATGACTCCGTCTACCACGAATCCTTTGCCCACGACGAGCGGCCCCAGCAGTTGCAGTCTGGCCAGATGCGCATCCCCGGCACGACCACGAACGAGGGCGCCCCGGAAATGGTCAATGCTCGTCTCGAGAATATGCGCAAGCAAATCCAGAGCAAGGAGTTCTGGATGGCCGATGAGACGTGCAAGGAGTGCTTCCGCTGCGGCGACCCGTTTTCGGCCTTCCGCCGCAAGCACCACTGTCGGACATGTGGCTGGATCTTTGACGGCAAGTGCACATCGACCATTTCGGGCTCCAAATTCGGCGTCTCGGGCAACCTGCGTGTGTGCAAAAACTGCCTCGATATTATCAACCGCCGCTACGACAGCGGCTCGGAAGAGTCTGACGATCCTCGCTTGACAACCCTTCTCCGGACAAACACTGCCTCGTCTAAACCGCCACCTTCATCATCGCGGTCGAAAGGCGACGGCGATAGCAGTATCCTCGAGCGTATCGAAGATGCCGAGGACGATACACGGTCGACAACAGCGCCCATGATGGCCATCCCTGCGACACGACGAAAGGGCGACCCATCCAACCGAAACTCGGCCATTCTCGAGATTGATGCACCGCAGCTAAGCCGCCCGGGCTCGTCTCGGTCGCTCATCTCCCTCAACTCGGGCCGGCCTCCTTCGTCAGGCCACATCCGCCACCACTCCAAACCCAACTTCCACTGGACACATAAGACGCCCGCCGAAGACCGTGTTCCGTTTCGCAAAGACGTCTCGGACGAGATGGGCCGTAAATCCAAACTGCCGGCATTCCACGACGACAACATTATCGACCCAGAGCTGGCACCCTATATGTCGGACGAGTCTAGCGGCGACGAACAAATGAGCATCTTTGCGACCATGGCCGGCAACGACACGACCTCGTCTAGCCTGGACCCAGACAAGTCCAACTTTGGCCCCTTTTTGGGTGCCGGGCGTAAACACCGTGCACGTGGCGAGAAGAGCATCAGTGGTCTCAGTCTCACCAGCCGCGGCCAAGACAAGGACGACGGCATTCTGAGTATGGCAAACCACTCCCGTGTACAAGGCCGCCACCGCAATATGAGCACGGCCAGCGCGACAGCCGGCCAACACCACCTCCGCTCGCCTCGCTCGAAGCCTGGCACGGCATTCAAGGGCCCGTCACTCTCGAGCGAAGCTTTGGGTCTCTTTGAAAGTCCTGGTGGCTTTGATAGCGGGCCGCCTGCCAGACCTCCAAGTATGGTAGCCAAGACGACAAAGCAGACAAAACAGACAAAACTGAGTGCTCCGAGCCTCAAGCACGTCAAGCGCATGTTCCGGCAGCTGCTCAACGATGCGGCCATTCAGAACCCAGCCGCCTGGGAGAAAACACTGATCCCGCTGCTACGACGGTGCGCCGACGACGTGGGCCCCAACACGCGCGAGGGCGACCGCATGGATATTCGTCACTATGTCAAACTGAAAAAGATACCCGGCGGCAAGCCGAGCGACAGCAGCTACGTGTCGGGCGTCATCTTCACCAAGAACCTGGCTCTCAAGAGTATGCCACGGCGCATCGCCCACCCGCGCATTCTCATCGTCTCGTTCCCCATCGAGTACCAGCGCCAGCAACAGCACCAGTTTATGAGTCTCGAACCTGTCATGTCCCAGGAAAAGGAGTTTTTAAAGATGGTTGTTGCCCGCATCCGCAACCACCAGCCCGAGGTCGTCTTGGCCCAGCGGAACGTGGCCGGCCTGGCACTGCAGTCGCTCGCCGAAGCCGGTATCGCTGTGGCCTACAATGTCAAGGCATCCGTCATTGGCGCGGTTTCGCGCTGTGTGGGAACGCCCATCATTTCGTCCATGGACATGCTGTCGCTTCCCATAGTCGTGGGCCGGTGCGCCGAGTTCGAGGTCAAGACGTTTGTCAACAACGACATCCCTGGCCGCAAGAAGACGTACATCTTTTTGTCCGGGTGTGAAAAGTTTCTTGGGTGCACGATTGCTCTCCGCGGCACGTCGACGGCACAGCTGTCCCGGATGAAGCAGATTACCGAGTTCATGGTCTACGTTGTGTACAGCCTGAAGCTTGAGTCGTGCCTGCTTAACGATTCTGTCGTGCAAATGCAACTGCCGACAGATGGTAATGCTGCTGCTGCATCTGCTGCACAGCCGACGACTGCAAAGCCGACGACTGCAGGGCAGTCCACGAATGGCAGCCTACCAGCCTTGGCCAGAACCGGCGGCGAGAGTCTGGCCGACCGCAGTCCAGCAGCCTCGACGATGCTCTTGACGGACGGCGAGAGCCGCCATACATCACAACCCGACTCGGGCCCCCTTTTGTCAACAAGTCAGTCAAGCAACTCGGTGGCACCCGCTCCAGTCGAAGGTGTGTCAGCTGAGACGGTGACCGACGCAGCAGCGTCTGAACCAGCCGCCGAGGGAAGCCAACTGCTGCAGCCGGAGGCGACTGCACTCGAAAAGTCTACTCCTTCCCTGTTATCTCTTCAAGATGCCGACGCACGGGCGCTGCATCTACGCACAGCACACGAAGACGTGCCGGCCCCGACTTTCTACAGCGACATGGTGGAGAAGTACAAGACCAAGATTTTGTCATCGTCGCCGTTTGTCAAGTTTACGCAGCCGTACCTTCTTGTCAAGGCCCGTGAGCAGGAGACACGTCTGATGTACCTCAAGAAGCTGCGTGACCAGGACATTATCGAGGAAGAGCGGGACGACAACCAGGCGGAGGCCGACAACAAGGGCCCGCAGAAGCAGTTCCAGCTCATCAACCCCGAGATGGTCCACGAGATTGGCCGCAAGGCGCCGCGGCAGATCATGGAGGTCCTGCATGCCGTCCACGATGCCGAGTACGACAAGGCTCTCTATGCCTACCAGACCATGACACGGCAGTGGGAGAACTACATTCAGGGCAACCTGGATCTTTTCGACCCGTACTCCCACCAGAACATTGTCGTTCTCTACTCCTTGACGTGCACAGAGACCAAGATCCCCTGCTTGGAGCCTGGGCTCATTGGCATTGCCTTTTACGAAGAAATGCCAGACCCCAATGGTCCCATGGATGCAGACTGCACGTTGGGCCAGTACGTGCAGGACCTGTGCGACGGTGCCGAGGAGCTCTGCCACGCCAACGGCTGCGATCGGCACATGTGGCAGCACCACCGCACCTACGTCCACGGCGAGGCGCGTGTTACGTTCTTTGTCGAGCCCAATTCGAAGCTGCCGTCGCAGCCGGAGCTGCCCGAGGATGACGATCCGATCGACGAGGACGACGAAGACGCCATCTACATGTGGAGCTACTGCAAGATCTGCAAGCGGGACCTCGTAGTCAAGCCGCTGTCGCCGAGTGCCTGGAAGTACTCGTTTGGCAAATATCTGGAGCTGCTCTTCTGGAGCCGGGGTTTGCGCCTGACGGACGACACGGACTGTCCGCACGACTGCCAAAGGGACCACATCCGCTACTTTTACTTCCGCGGCTCGTCGGTGCGCATCCACTACGACCCCATTGACCTGCTGGAGCTGGTCGTGCCGCGTGCTCGCATTACCTGGAAGGTCGACCACGACCTCAAGCTCAAGAACGACATCTTTGGCAGGACCCAGGAGCGCTGGCTGCGGTTCATCATGTCTGTCAAGACACGCATCAAGAGCATCCGCATTGACAGCGTGCTGCCCGAGAAAGAAAAGGACTGCCGTGCCGAGGTCGAGCGGCTGGCCAAAAAGGCGCACGAGGAGCACGTCCAAGTGTTGCGGGGTCTGGAGAGGGCATACATGCAGTCCAAGCACTACGAGATTATCCCGCTCAACGCAACCATCCGCACAATGGCCGTAAAGATTGCCGAGTGGGACGCGGCGTTTACCAAATTCGAAGCCGACTACCTCTCTGACAAGGATGTGCGGCAGTTGACGGTGATTCAGCTTAGAAAGATGTTTACCGACACCGAGTCCAAGGAGTCGACGACAACGTCGACGACGACGACGACGACGATGGCCACGACGGCGACGGATAGCGGCGGCAGCGGCGGGAGCGCAAGTGCCAGTGCTAGTGTCAATGGCAGCGAGGCCAAGACGCCCTCGACGGCTGCGGCCACGACGCAAAACTCCTCGTTTACCGAGTCCGACGAGAAGGAGAAGCCGAGCCCGCCGACGTCGCAGCCTACAGACAGCGAACCTCCTGCGGCGGGCACTACAGAAGCCGCAGATGGAAGTGCACCAGCTCCTGAAGGACAGCAACAACAACAGCAGCAGGGCGAGCTGGTGGTCCCCTCGGACCAGGTGGTGTCGCTTGATCTGGCAACGCCCATCTCGCCGGGCTTGACCAGAGCAGATCTGGTTGCTCCCCCTGCTGCAGCTCCAGCTCCTGTCCCTGCTCAAGAATCAGAGATCCAAGCCCAAAAACCAGCACCAGCACCGGAACCAGAGGCCAGCAGGCCAAAGCCACCGGCAGCTACTGTCAGCGAACCTGTCTCGAGTCTTCCGATCCCGACACACCCCAGCCGCTCAACGAGTCCGTCCAAGTCAAGCCGGGCAGCCGCGCCGCCTCTCATGTCCCAGCAGTCGCTCACAGAGAAAGTGGAGCAACTCCGCCGTGAGTTTAAGGCACAATCGGCAGAGATCAATGAGGCAGCCCAGTCTCTTGGTGGCGCGGCCGCCGCAGCTCAAGACGGGCCATCACACCAGCACCAGCACCAGCGCCAGCCGCAGCCGCAATCGCAACTACAATCCCCGACGAAATCGTCGCTGGCGCGGCCTATCCCTGACTCGCATTCCCGCGGTGCTGGGTCCTCGCGTAAATCCGGACCGATCGTGTCGCCGCCTATGGTGCGGGCCAGCACACAGCCTGTGGGCGTCTTGCCCCGGACATCCAAGCACAGCGGCGGCAGTGGTGCTGGCGGCATTGGTGGCAAAGCAATTGTCAACGCTTCCGCCTTGGACGGGACGACTGGGAGCGGCACAGACACCAGCGTTGGCGGCCCGATCAAGGTGGAGAAGAAGTTCTCGGACCGGATTGGGTTGACTGCACTCAAGAACCACCGCAAGGCCGGACAGTCGGCGATCCCGCGGTTTGTCCATAAGAGGGATGCCAAGAAGGTGACAAGTCTGACGCAGCATTTTGAGCAGCTGAGCCGCGAGTTTGAAAAGGAACGCAACCGCGAGCGGCGGCAGCAGGCCGCCAAGATGCAGCACCCGCGTGCGTACGTGCCCAAGTCGTCGGCACGCGCCACCGTCGAGGTCTACGACAATGTGGACCAGGCCGTCCAAGAGCCTGGTCCGACCGACGACGAGCACCTGTTGAACGCTACGGCGGCAACAGGAGCCACAGCAGTAGATGCAGATGCAGATGCAGCACGGTTGGCAGCGGCCTCTGCGGCACTAGTTGGTCCCGCAGCCGACAAGACTGCTCCAGCTGAGCAGCCACCGACTTTGACCGATGCTGTTACGCAGGACGCGATCAAGGGCAAAGACAGCAGCCAAGACGTGTCTCCGACGCCCGACGACAGCGCAGCGCCCTCCCAACAGCCGTCCGAGGAGACAGCCGAGGGCGCCACGGAAGACGACCGGGAGCACAAAGACAAGAGTGCCGCCGGATCGGACGACGAAGAGGGCGGCAGCTACGCCGACCAGTCGCTCGAGGATATCCTGCCCGACGTCGAGACCATCGCCGAGCACCTCGAGCCCAGCGGCACGGTCCCTGCGGAGCTGCAGCAGGACAAGAAGTCGAACCTGATGAAGATGCTGAGCAATTTCTGGGCGGAGCGGTCGGCGAGTGGGTGGCCGGAGCTGGAGTATCCGCTGCGGCCGACAGACCACATTTTTATCGACTCGGACGTGATTGTGCGCGAGGACGAGCCGAGCTCGCTGATTGCGTTTGCACTGAGCTCGGAAGACTACATTGCCAAGCTGGAGGACATCCGGCGGCAAGGACGGCGCGCAGCTCGCAAAGAACGGCGCAAGGGCAGTGGTGCTGTGAGGCAGGGCGATGGCGAGGGCGACGGAGATGATGAGGAGGACGACATCGACGAGGATGAGGAGGATGAGGAGGATGACAACGAAGAGGATGGCATCGTCGACAACGAGGAAGATGGTGGGAGAGGCGGCGATGCCGACGAGAATGAAGAGGACAACCAGCGGACCGGAGAGAGTGGCGACGACAACAATGACGGCGGCGATTTGACAATGAAGACGGCAACCGATCCGGTTGCTCCACACGAAGAGATGGCTGCCAACACGACAAGCGGGGAGCCGACCATCGCTGACCCGAGTGGCGGACAAAGCGAGCTACAACAGCCCCCAGTGCCACAGGCCGACGGCTCTTCTGCAGTCCAGACAGCAACGACAGCCACTCCGCCGCAGCTGCCCAAGGGCGAGGAGGCGCTGGCAAACCCGGTAGCCCATGCTCTTGCGCCGCCGCCCATGACACTCGACGAGGAAGAGCTCGAGCGCAGCCTGCTGCGGCCCACGGGAACACACCTCAAATACCAGTTCACCGAGGGCTCGGCACGCATGATGTGCAAGATCTTTTACGCGGAGCAGTTTGACGCGCTGCGGCGCAAGTGTGGCGTGGCCGACCGGATCATTGAGTCGCTGTCGCGGTGCCTCAAATGGGACAGCAAGGGCGGCAAGACCAAGTCTGTCTTTCTGAAGACGCTGGACGACCGGCTGGTGATGAAGTCGCTGTCGCCCGTCGAGACGGCGGCCTTTTTGCGGTTTGCGCCGTCGTACTTTAGGATTATGGCCGAGGCGCTCTTCCACGACCTGCCGTCGGTCATTGCCAAGATGCTCGGCTTCTTCCAGGTGATTGTCAAGAATGCAGCGACGGGCACCGAGATCAAGCTGGACCTGCTGATTATGGAGAATCTGTTTTACGACCGCCAGGAGACGCGCAAATTCGATCTCAAGGGCTCGATGCGCAACCGCAAGATCCAGTCGACGGGCGAGCAAAACGAGGTGCTGCTGGACGAGAACATGGTCGAGTACATTTACGAGTCGCCCCTCTTTGCCCGCGAGCACGCCAAGAAGCTGCTCTGGGCCTCTGTGTGGAACGACACGCTGTTCCTGGCGCGCCAAAACGTCATGGACTACTCGCTGATGGTCGCCGTCGACGAGTCGCGCAAGGAGCTGGTCGTCGGCATCATCGACTGCATCCGCACGTACACGTGGGACAAGAAGCTCGAGAGCTGGATCAAGGACCGCGGCTTTGCCGGCGGCGGACGCAACCGGCCGACCGTGACGAGTCCCAAGGAGTACAAGTCGCGGTTCCGCGAGGCCATGGACCGGTACATCTTGCAAGCGCCCAACAGCTGGCACCTGTTTGGGAGCATGGGCTACTCGCACCCAGCACTAGGCCAGCAGGCCCGCTTCGAGGATGAGTAGGGGGTGAGTAGGCAAGTGAGTAGGCAAGTCACAGGAAGCTTGATGGAGCTTGATGAATTAGAAGAGGTCAGGTGAGGAGAGTCGAGGACAGTCGAGGAGGAGTGTAATATGCCGCGAATAGACGCCTACATTGGGGTAATACCATAGACGAGACTGTCTAGCAATCACGGCTTACGAGTAATGATGATATGTGTCTCAAATTTGTGTGGAACAAAGTAGCTGTAATAGTTGTCACGGGCGACATAAAGTGGTCATGATCTGGTGAGGTTGAAAGAGAGTGCGAGGCAGTCACGCTAGTGAGTTGGGACGATTCTACGGAATACAGGCACGATTTTGTGAGACGCTGTAGCGGGCAGTAGCGTGCTGTGGACCCACTTTTTCACAACGTCACTTTAGCTTTCATTGAAGCTCGACCTCATCGTCTTCTCTCAACTTCACAACCTCGTCTCATAACAGCCTTTCCGCCCCCCCACCCCACCATGTCTATCGACCTCAACTGGGAAACGCTCACGACGGGGCCCGACGGGCAGGAGCTCGCGCACCGCATCCGCGACTTTATCCACAGCAAATTCCAGACAGTTCCTCTGCCGCGCTTCATCAAGTCGGTGACCGTGCACGACTTTGAGTTTGGCTCGATTGGCCCCGAGCTCGAGCTCAAGGACATTACAGACCCGCTGCCCGACTTTTACGAAGAGGATGCCGAGGGCGACGACGACGACGACGAGGATGGGAGTGGCGGCAGCGACGAGGACAGCAACGAGTATGGACCACAGTTTAGCGACGACGACGACGACGACGACGACGACAAGCAGCAAACACCAGGAAGACGGCAACAGAGACGACGGCACCACCCAGAATCCAACAGAACTCCACGGCGGGCGGACGAGGGTGGCCGGCGGGGCGTACGGCACCACCATGGCCATCCTCATGGCCACCGCCAGCATCGCCACGATTTGAGCGGCAGCTCGCACCAGACGATTACAGGGCTGGGAAGGGGCGCCGTGGGCGGCCTGGGCGGTGCAACGACACCAGCAACAGCAGGCGTGCCCGGCACGCGCGGTGGCGTACCGGGCGGCACGTCCAATCTGCTGCACCACTTCCACAGCCACCTGACGCCGGCTGGCTGGTCGGGCACACAAACACCACTCGCTGCCATGGCCGGCGGCAATCTGGGCGGCGGCAATGGCCAGCCAGGCGGCCCCAACAACAGCGGCTACTTCTACCAGGACCACCACTACGGCTACTCCAATATCCGCCAAGGCAATACGACGCCGCCGCCCAACCACAGCCGCAACCCGTCACACAGCAGCTCGATTTCCGTCGGCGACTACGACTACTACCGCGACAACAACAACAGTTTGCGGCTGGCACCCGGCGGCGGCATTGCGTCCTCGCCGCCGTCCAACCTGCCTTCCCTACTGCAGCATCCAGCCCTGCGTGAGAAACATAGTGTGTCCACGCTGGCGCCGACATCGGCTGGTGGTGCATCACGGCCGCCGACGCGAGATGGGAAGCAGCAGCAGCAGCAGCAGCAACAGCAGCAAGGACTGCCGCACATGACGTCGCAAATGCTCGGCGGGTCGGCGATTGAAGACCACGACGACAGCAGCGAAGGCGGCGACGAAAACGGAGACATGGACCGGACACTGTTGCTGGGACAAGCAAGCGGCGGCCCTGGCCCGTCGCCTTCGCCACGGTTTCGGAGAGAGCCGCGTGCCGAGGACATGCAGGCCGTCTTCCGCATCCGCTATGCGGGCGATGTCAAGCTGCTGCTGACGGCCGATATCTTGCTGGACTACCCGATGCCGAGCTTTGTGGGTATCCCAGTCCGGCTGAGCATTACAGGACTGACCTTTGACGGTGTTGGTGTACTGGCCAATATCCGCAAGCGTGTCCACTTCTGCTTCTTGAGTCCCGAGGATGCACTGGCGGCTGTTGGCGACGATGAGGCAGGAGAGGGCAGGGAAGATGTCGACAATATCCCGGACCGACGGGACGAGTATGAGCGGCCTGCACCGGCAACTCCAGGACGACGACCGACGACGGCGAGCGCAGCTGCTGCAGCTGCAGCAGCAGCACAAGCTTCGCCCGCTCCGGCGCACACGCTGCCACGCACAAAGATGGGCGGTCTCCTCCAAGAAGTGCGCGTCGAGAGCGAGATTGGCCAGCGCGAAAGCGGCAAACAGAGTCTCAAGAACGTCGGCAAAGTCGAGCGCTTTGTGCTGGAGCAGGTGCGCCGCATCTTTGAAGAAGAATTCGTCTATCCAAGTTTCTGGACGTTCCTAGTGTAACGCTGCAAGCAATAACGAGCAAATAACAAAGTACACAACTCCAATACCTACAAATACAAATTAGTGCCCGTCATGTCAACGTACTCTTGAACCCCTGGTAGGCCGAGTTAATGTCCAGCTCCAACTCCCGCGCCTGCCCGTCGTCCAGCACGTCCGTCGCCTTCATCTGGTTCAGCGTAATCAGCCACTGCACAATCTTGCCGCGGTTCTCGAAATCCCGGTCCGTCACCTTGTTGACCGCATGGATAACATCCGTCAGCAGCGGGTGCAGCTGGTCTTTGGCCAGCAATCCAAGCCGCAGCGCATCCAAAAACGTAATAAAATCCTGTGTCGCTTCCAAGATGAGTGCGCCGCCGGGTGCGTTTCCACCGCCGCCGCCGCCGCCGCCACCACCACTCGACAAGCCACCAACGCCGCCACTGCCGTTGTCGCCGTTGCCACGATGGCCGTTGCCGCTGCCACTGCCTCCGCCTCCACCTCCACCGCCGCTGCCGGCTACCAATGCTGTTGATGGCATACCGGCGCGTATCCGTTCTGTTGCGCGGGGGACTTCCAACTGTGATGGTCAGCACTTTTTATCTATTTATTCTCATTCCAGGTCAGAGGACACGCACATCCCACTCTTGTTTAAACTCATCGAGGCTGCCGTAGGCTGCCGCCACTGTCTCGTCTTTCAAAATCGAGTTGTACTGCTTCAGCGACCGCTCGCAGATCTCCGTGTAGTCTGCCTCGGACACTGCGTCCTTGAGAAATGCCTTTTCCAGCTCGTCAATCGTCACGATAATACTGAAGATCTCTGCCAGCGACTCTTGCAGGTCGCGCTCGGCCCGTGTTTCGGCCAGTTTGACTTCTTCGTCCAGATTGATCGTCGCCGACAGCGTCGTGTTCGGCACGTAGCTGGGCGGCAGCGGCGCGTACGATTGTCGCGGCATCATCGTGGGTAGTGTGTGCGTGTGTGGGAGAGGGAGAAGAAGACGTCGTCATGGCCCGGTGCCGTGGAGGAGTCGTTGTTGTTGTCGAGAATGCTGATGAAGACTGTAGAATATAAGTTGAAGTTGAAGTTGAATGCGACAGGAAGGCACAAGGAAAGAGCGACGTACCGGCTGAGAGTGGATGCACCATGATGCAAGCTCGGGGAAGCTACGTCCCACTGACAGCCAGCGCCTTCCCCCAGTGTCGCATTTGGCTGACCCCACCAAGAGACACCGACAACCGGCAGAATTGACCGCCCTCTTCACCGCCTTTTATTTTCAGGCTAGCGCCTTCCCGATAAGGCCGTCCCGATAACAACTTTTTTTTTTTTGGTAGCAACTGCCGTTTGCATGAAGTTTTTTAGCAGCCGCTTGAATCGAGGAAACTGCCATCACCAACGGTCCTCTTCTCAAGACGACCTTTTTTCCCCCAACCACACCACCACACCACCACATTTCACAACGTCGCCGAGTGACCGCTAATCCCCCCGACACTCGATCCACAATGGCCGTTTCCAAGAAAAACGCCAAGGCGACTCGCAAGTTCGAGAAGAAGCACCTCAAGGGCGTCCTCGACAAGCGCAAGGCCTCGGCCAAAATCAAGCAGCGCAACCAGATTCTCGAGAAGAAAAAGGCCAAGCGCAGCCAGGATGCCGCCTTTTACAAGGGCTCTGCATCGGCTACGGGTGCCAATGGCGAGGCTGTGAGCACGGCGCCGCGCGCCAAGCGGCCCGACGCCAAAGTCAGCGAGATGAGCGTCGACGACTTTTTTAGCGGCGGCTTCCAGATTCTGGATAAAGAGGGCAAGAAGGAGGGCAAGAAGGCGGACAAAAAGGCACAGCTCGGCAAGCGGAAACGCAACGGTGCGGCCGCAGAGGACGACTCAGACGGTTCCGGTCCCGGCTCCGACTCGGAAGAGGAGCCCGACTACGATGCCGTGGCCCCGAGCGACGACAGCGACGACGACGACAACCTCGACCTCGATGCCGCCGATATTGGCATGACCAAGGAGGCCATGGACGCCCTGGCCGAGAAGGATCCCGAGTTCTACAAGTTTTTGAAAGAAAACGACCCGGAGGCGCTCGATTTCGACGAAGACGCCGATCTGGGTCTGGGCGGTAGCGACGACGACGAGGACGACGATATGGACGAAGACGACTCAGAGCGGCCCAAGAAGAAGCAGAAGAAGGCCAAGAAGGCCCAGAAGGCTGCCGCGGCGCCCCGCGACAACGAGCTCACACGGCCCATGGTCGCCAAATGGGGCGCCTCCATGGAGGAGGCCTTCTCGCTGCGTGCCGCTCGCCAGGCTGTTCTGGCCTTCCGCTGCGCTGCCCACCTCAACGAGGACGCCGACGAGGCTGCCTCGCTGTCCCAGCGCTTCGCCATCAAGAGCCCCGACGTCTTCCACGATATTCTGGTCGTCGCCCTCAAGCACGTGCCCCTCGTCCTCCAGCACCACATCCCCGTCAAGGAGTCCTCGACCAACCGCGTCTACGTCCAGACCGAGAGCAAAAAGTTCAAGGCCTTGTCGGCCCTCATCCGCAGCTTCGCCTCGTCTGTCCTGCACCTCCTCAGCACCCTGTCCGACGACGGCACCCTCAAGCTGACCCTGTCTGCCCTCACGCCCCTGCTGCCTTATTTGCTGTCCTTCCGCAAGGTCCTCAAGCAGCTTGTCAAGACTGTTGTCGGCTTCTGGGCCCAGCCCGCCAGCAGCGAGACCACGCGCATCACTGCCTTCTTGGTCCTGCGCCGTCTCATGGTGATTGGCGACAAGGGCGTTCGTGAGGCCGTCCTCAAGGCCACCTACCAGGGCCTTGTCCAGGGCAGCCGCGCCACCAACGCCAACACCATTACCGGCATCAACCTGATGAAGAACTCTGCTGCCGAGCTGTGGGGCCTCGACCCGGCCATTGGCTACACCACCGCGTTTGCCTCCATCCGCCAGCTCGCCATCCACCTGCGCAACAGCATCGTCCACAACCAGAACAACGCCTTCCGCAACGTCTACAACTGGCAGTACGTCCACTCGCTCGACTTCTGGTCGTGTGTCCTGGCCGAGCACTGCAGCCCGACGGCCACGGCTGGTGCCGGCGGTGACGACAACCAGCTCAAGCTGCTGGTGTACCCCCTGGTCCAGGTCACTCTCGGTGCCATGCGCCTGATTCCCACGGCCGCCTACTTCCCGCTGCGTTTCCAGCTGTTCCGCTCGCTGCTGCGCGTGTCCCGTGCCACGGGCACCTACATCCCCCTCGCCCCTGCTCTTCTCGAGGTGCTCAACTCTGCCGACATGAAAAAGGCCGCCAAGATTAGCACCGAGAAGCAGCTCGACTTTGCCGTCAACTACAAAGCCCCCAAATCCCTGTTGCACACCACCGTCTACCAGACCGCCGTCGGCGAGCAGGTCGTCGAGCTGCTGTCCGAGTACTTTGCCCTCTGGGCCACTTCCATTGCCTTCCCCGAGTTTGCCCTGCCCGTCATCATCATGCTCAAGCGCTGGATCAAGGACGCCCGCAAGCGCGGCGGCAAGAACGGCCGCCAGCTCAACAACAAGGTCATCAGCGGCCTGGTTCTTGTGGTGCAAAAACTCGAGGCCAATGCCGCCTTTATCGAGTCCAAGCGCGCCCACGTCACCTATGCGCCGCGCGACCGCACCGAGGTCGACGCCTTCCTCAAGGACTTTGACTGGCAAAAGACGCCCGTCGGCGCCTTTGTCGTGGCCCAGCGCAAGGCCAGTGCCGAGCGGCAGCGCGTGCTCGAGGAGACGCGCAAGCAGGAGGATGCACGGAGACAAGAGGAGAAGAAGCAGCTGCAGGCTGCACGGCTGGACGAGGAGAATGACGAGGAGGAGGAGGAGGAGGAGGAAGAAGACTTTGAGGATGGCGAAGAGGATGAGGACGAGGATGACGTCGAGGAGGACGGGGATGACGTCGAGGAAGAAGAGGACGACGAGGACGACGAGTAATTTTGCTTCAGGGCGCTTCTATACAAAAGTTGTTCTTACATCGTCTTCACATTTTACATACTGTTTACATAGGCATTGGGCATACTGGATTCAAGTTTGTTTGTTTTCTCTTTTCTCTTTTATGCATTTCACTTGGTCGACTACGGCACTTGCTTTTTTGCGCTGTTTCCAATAGATTCTCATTATTACCGCCGTATTTTCTACCTAAAAACGCAACGAAAATCAACGCAGACGTGAGCATGTTACCACAAATAAAAATGCACTGCACCACTCTTGTCCCTCTACCACGCACAGTGGCCACCATCAATGCGCAGGTCGCTGCCCGTCATGAAGCTGCTGGCGTCGCTCAACAGGAAAACAGCCGCGCCCCGGTACTCCTCCGGCGTGCTCAAGCGGCCCAGCATGTTGCCGTTCGCCCAGTCCGACCGCCGCTCCGGGTACTTGTCAAACAGCGCCTCGGTCATCGCCGTCACAATGTAGCCAGGCGAGATCGTGTTCACCCGGATGCCGTGCTCGCCCCACTCCGACGCCAGGTTGCGGCCCAGCTGGATCACTGCCGCCTTGGAGGCATTGTACGCCGGGCAAATCAGCCCCCGGTTCGCCACCGTGCCGCTCATGCTCGCAATCAGCGCCATGCTGCCCTTCTTCTGGCCCAGACGCACCATCTGCCGCGCCACGGCCTGGGCCGTCAGAAAGACACCCGTCACGTTCGTCGCCATCATCTTGTCCACATCGGCACCAGTGTACTCGAGCGCCGGCGTCTCCTGCTGGATGCCCGCAGCCGCCACCAGACCGTCGATACGGCCGTGCTCGTCGGCAATGCTCTTGATCAGCTCGTTGAGCTTCTCCTCCTCGCGCACATCAATGCGGTGGTACGTCAGCGAGACACCGAGGCTCTTGGCCTTTTCGGCGACGCGCGCGAAGTCGGGTGATGGCTCCGGCAGGCGGTCGAGGGCGTGGACTAGATGGCGTTAGCGGGGTGCAACTGATTTCTCACCGCACGGGGGAGAGTGGCCTACCCTTTGCACCAGCTTCCAAAAGAGCCTCGGCCTGAACGAGACCAAGACCACGGGCAGCGCCCGATACGACAACCACCTTGTCCTTGAGACTGAACTCGGGCAGCACCTGTTGTTGCTTGTTGTTAGCCTGTGTCACAAAGACAAACATGCACTGAGGCCCGCGTCGGAAGAGCTCGCCAGGCGCGGGAGCTCGAAAGGTGCATCTTACTGGAGCAGACATTGTGAATGGAATTTGAAGATGTGTGGCTAGGAGGTTGTGGATTTGGAAGACGGAGCTTGTCGAGTGGCTCTTTCTTGTTGTCGATGTGTGAGAACGGGAATTGCCTATTTGGGAATGTTGGAGATCTTGAAGCTTGGGAAAGAAGAAGGGAGGGGAAAGAATGAGAGGAACGAGGGCAGGCAGAAGATTATATAGTCTCTCTCTTCGGAGCGTACACAAGGAGCAGTCCCGGCAAGAGCAATGGAGGTTGTAAGGCAGGAGTGAAGGGGGTGCTCGGAGAAGGAGTGAGCGAGGGGCGTGCAAAAAGGGAAGGAGGGTCTCGTATGGTTGTAGACACGCAAGCTCCTGCTACAAGGACTACGAGAAGAGCGCGAGTAAACCAATTGCGTAAACGGCAAGAACAATGAACCAGGTACTGCCGTGTAGAGTAAGAGCAAAAAGGGAAAGGGGCAAAAGCGCTGGCAGAGAGCGCGGTGCGCGCCACGGGCGTGGCAGGAACAACCGGAGTATCTCAAAGAAGGAAGGCACGATGGACGTCATGGATGGAAAGGAAGCTGCTCCTCACCTCCTCCACACTGGCTCTTTCCTCCTCCGCACCTTACACACCCCCTCCCGAGCTCTCCCCCCCCCCCCCCCCTGTCCGTTTTCTCACTCCCTTCGTCTCATTTAGCTTCACTTGTTTCTTTTGGTTTCTGCATCTCGTCAAAGTAGGGCTCCCGCCCATCCCATTACACATATGTTTAGACCAGCAGCGTTGCGCTAGTCGGCCGGCCTACTTTTTCCGCCTACGGGCTGCTATTTTCATCAATTGTCGCCTCCCCCTCCCGTCCTGTCTTTCATTCTTGGCGCCAAAAAGTCAGGAGGCACATCAACGGCCCCAAGTCAGAAAAAAGGACCCCAAAAGGAAGCACCAAAGAGAAGGTCCGCACGAAGCTTCAAGTCTCGACGAAGCTGGAGGCCACAGAAGTGCTGTCCGATGATAACGCGGAAATGCGAGTCTCGCAGCTTCCCTCATCTGGAGCTTTTGAGGTGGCCCAATAGGGTGTCAGAGGTCAGAGCCATTTCGGGGGAGAACATGCAAGTCCCAGAAGAGCTTTTTGCTCTAAACGCAGCGCACGATCGCGCCAACTGAAACATTGACAGCATCTGCGGCTCCAAAGCAAGCCGTATCGGAAACCCGGCTCCTACGCAGCCACAGCTTGAGGGGCGGGTAGTGGTGCGGAATGCCCATTGTCCATTGTCTACCTCGAAGCTTACCTCAAAGTCAACCTCAAAGTCACTTAAGGCTCAGAAGCTCCCTCACTCCAAGTTGTGCCGTGCTGCGTGCTGCAATGCGATGGGAACCGACATGCAGAATACAGCACGCAGACTCAGCAAGCAGACTGGAGACGCACAATGCAAAGACCGTGTGCCGCTCCACATCGAGGCTGTTGCTCGACATCAAACAGTCTGCGTCTCCATGAGCTGTACCCTTTTTTATCACACAGGGAAATGAAAATTAACAAAGAGCTAACAAAAAAGAGATACTCAAAAGACCCAAAATCCCGGCACTCCGAGAACGCATGGCCGAAGCGAGAGTCCACAGGAAAAAAAGTTCACTCAACAGTCGGCGGGGCTGGCCAGTCCATGGACAAAAAGACAAACAAAAAAACCGAGATCGTGGTCTCGGTGGTTGAGCCCGACTCGAGGGCATGGAGGGGCATTCATGGGAGGGGCAGCCTTGAACAATTCAGCAGGTTGTCATTAAGGTCACTCCGCGTGTCTGCTGCCGACATACAGGCCTTTATTCACAAAGTACGAAACCAAACGACAAATCGACTGTGTACAGAACCCCTCACTTGTTCCCTTCAACATCTTGCTTCCACCTGGCATCTTTCTTGCCTCCGGAGTACTTGCGTGGTGGTAGTCTTTTACGTCTTTTAGCTGCGGGTTGCCGTTTTGGGTAATCCGTCTGCAAGACCAAGTGCAGATCCGTTTTTAGTCGCCTGTCGAAGACGTCTTCTCCAGCTTCTCCAAAGCCCATCTCCAGTCTCCGGGTCTCCAGTTCTTTTTAGCGTCCTTCCTCTGGGTGGAGCAAATCTGGACAACCATAATGTTCTCGATGAAACTGATGCTTTACGGGTCTCTGATGAGAAAAAAAGCGGCAAAAAAGGGTCTGCGTTGGCCGCTTGCTGCTCATCCCAGCGAGCCCAGCTGCACCTGAGGGGAAGAGATTGGCTTTCGATTTTTTTTCTGGTCCGGTGCCGTCGGCGGGAATTTTTGGCATTTGGCACGATGCCGTGAAGCAGTAAGCCGAACGACAAGCTACCGGAGGCTAACGCGGTACTGCAACGACATCCACTCCTCTCAACGATACAAACTCCCGTGGAACCAGTGTGACTTGGCAACTGGCCACGACTGACTGACAGCACTGCAGGAGCACTCCTATTTTTGCAACGGGCATTAGGATCAGCAACTGGTTTCGCCATTCCCATTTCCCCTGTGGGATGCGAGGCCGTTGCCACTTTCAACAATGGCGTTTCATTACTGTTCCCTCTCGTCTTTGTCGTCTCGGCCTCGCGAATGTGACGGGACAAACGACATGCGCCGCTGCCACAAATGCGAAAAAAGCCAGTCCAGAGCAAGACCGAGGCCTCCCAGCGTCTGCTATATCTCGCCTCTTTTATACAGTCACATCTATTCCAGGCGGCTCTGGTCTTGAACGGTTTTGTTTGCCGGCGCCCGGTGGCCGACCAGTCCATGGCTCGGTTACGAACTTGGATCAATCAGAGCCGGACGCCGTACACACACCACACATGCCGTGGCCGTTACAGGCACTTGCAGTCACTTGCAGCCAGCCCCGACTGTTGGCTGTGCGCAACCACGCAAATCAACCATTTCCTCTCTTATTTGGGCCATTTTCGTGTGCTCTGCCTGCCCGCATCCATTCTTACACCGGAATGTATCTCCCCTTTTGCACAGCTTTGCTCACAGCACTCCATCACCTCCATTTCCTCCATACCCTACGCTTGCCGCCGTTGCTGTCTCCGACAGATTGCAGCAGCCCGCATAATTTCTCAGTCTCGTCATTGTTGCAGGTTCAAGACACAGAACTTGTGCCATAACATTTACGACTGGGAGTATCATGACAGCAGTTGACGACAATGAAAATCAAAACGACGACACGACGCGGACCCGTTACCAAGAGACGTCAAGACCAGAGCCCAAAGAAAAAAGCCTACGACGATCGAAAGGGATCAGCGGCAACATGAGCTAAGATTTCCATCAAAGTGTCAATACCAGCGAGCACAAGTGCCGGGGACGGCCGTGCACACCATCTTCATTGAGCGTCCAGGAACCAGGCGTGGCGCCGGACCTCAGACAAGGTCGATCATCTTCACTGGCACAGCTGCCCGCGCACATTACAGAAGCTCCTAGTCTGTGATGTGCGCGGGCAGCTGTGCCTGTGAAGATGATCGACCTTTAAATGGACGCAATAAAGAACCATCCCTTTTCACTTTCCCATTTCTGTACTTTCTATATGTTTTACGTTTTGTTTCTCTTCTCCCATTCTCCCTTCAGCCCCTCTCTGGCTGTTATCTCAGTCCTTCCCATGTTATATGACAAGGCACGGCTCTGCCGCCTGGCCGTATGCAGGCGCGCATTAGTGGCCACCCACCGGACGGGGAATGATGTCCTGAAAGTCTGGACCGAGTGGTCAAGTTTCTGGGACGATGACAGCTTTCTACATACAAAACATTTCGGCCCATGTTGGCCAGCTTTCACCGTTGTCGATGCGGTGAACTGTCTCACAACTCCGTTTTGTAACTTGTCGATTGTCCCTAGGTGGACATATCAACGAATCCACTTGCCACCGTTTATTACATGCAGTGTTTCTGCATCACAAAACTACACAGAATGTATACAGCCAGCCAAAAGTGCTCTATCCTTGTTTCAGTGTACTCCTGTTTGATGATATTCCTCGGTTCTGTCAGTTTCCTGCTCTCTGTTTTTTCTGCCTCTGCAATCTTCACTTTCATATCAACGTCCTTTAACATTCGTTCCCCGCAACACCATTCTCTCGCTCTTCGAATCAGTTCATTGTCTATCCATCACCAGTTACTTCCCTTTCCATCACATCATCATCACAGTGATCACAACAATGTGGCTCCTCAGTTGCACTTCAAAGATGCTCTTCGAGCACCTCAAGTGGAAACCGCGATATGCCATCTTTTCCCATACGTGGGAAGAGGACGACCCCAGCTTTGCGGAAATGATGGCTGCCCAAAAGTCAACGGCCAAGAGACATACAAGATCGGCAAGGTGGCCTCCACAGTCCATTACCAATAAACAAGGCTGGTACAAAATTGAAAAGCATGCGATCAACCATTGCCGGCAGCTACAACTATGCCTGGGTGGACACAATCTGCATCGACAAGTCGTCGTCGGCTGAGCTGTCCGAGGCCATCCTCTCCATGTACCGATGGTATAAAGAGGCTTGTGTCTGCTACGTCTATCTCTATGACGTGTACCTCGACAAGAACGGCCCTGGTGCACGCAGCGAGTTTTGTGAAAGTCGGTGGTTCACGCGCGGTTGGCTCTGCAGGAAATTCTTGCACCGCGATGCCTGAAGTTCTACGGCTATGGTTGGCAGCAACTGGGCGACGAATCTAGTCGCTCTGAAGAGTTACTTGAAACAGCAGGCGTCGAATATAAGACGCTTGTAGGCTTTTCTCCGCGTTATTCTTGCATCGCACGTATGTTTTTCGTGGGCATCTCGGCGTACAACCGCGCGGATGGAGGACCAGGCATGCTCGCTGATAGGCCTCTTTGAAGTTTCAATGATGCCAATGTATGGCGAGGGCGAGCGGGCATTCACACGGCTGCAGGAAATTCTTATTTCCCAGTACGACGATGACACCATGTTCGCTTGGTCGGCCGAGAAGAATGTATACCGGGGAGTCAAACACGGACGTGAGTGCGCTTGCGGCATGCGTAGCTCAAGTATCTTTGCCAAGTCGCCGGCGGACTTTGCAAGGTCAGGCAATGCGATGCTCTTGGGTAGTGGCCTTCGGAGACCCGGGCCACCCGTCGAAAGCATTCCCCACGGCGTGCACAACAGCGCCATGTGTCAGCGGTGCCAGAAACTTTCAAGCAGTTGATAAAGGAGACGACCTACGGCTCCAAAGTCGAGATGGTCCACCTGGTCGTAACTGTGGCCAAAGGCACTCCATTTGATATGGGCCGTTTCCGCTGATTTGAGGCACTTTGCATGTCTCTATATGAGAGCAGTGTACGGAGTACTAAGCACTATTGGTATGTTGCTCGTCTCCAGCTGAGAAGAAAGAATAGCCATACGAGACGACAAGCGGCATCCTTTCTTTTCTTTTTTTTTTTTTTTCTTTTTCTTTTTTTTTTTTTTGGCGAGTGCGCAAATCAGTCATCTTTATATCCACAAATATAAAGATTTTCACTCTCAATAAATTGGAAGCCGGGTCAAAACAGCTGATGAGCTGATAAACAAGCAAACCGTTTTGTTTACTTTGCGTACTTCGTATTTATGGAGTATTACGACTCCGTTCAAAATCCATCCAAACCGTGCGCCATGTGCCGGCTTAGAAGATCTTTCGAGAGACAGCCTAGAAGGAAGCGAGGAACTGAAAGGACCATGAAAAGGCATTTCCGGGAACCTGAAGCACGGGCCACGGTGGGTAAAGTGTGGATGACAGAGACATGAAGGACGCGAAAGACAGGCACGAGAGACATGAAAAGACGTTTAAAGCCTGGTAAAGACGGCCCGGTTTTTGGTCGTTCTTGCCTGATCTTCAGTGGAGTCAACGGGTGTTAGTGCAGCGCCACCCGGGTTGTCTTTTTCTCTACGGAGTACTCCGTATGCACTTCATTTCTTCAACACTGAACAGAAGAACCGTTGAGCGGCACGCGACGATCTCTCTTCGTGTGCGGAGTACTCGTAGTCGTGCCTGCATACGGCCGTTGAGATTGCTTAAACGGTTACAGCCTTGTTGGAGTTCTGCAACGTCCAGTGTTACTTTAGGCTTCGTCGTACTCTGTTTTTGTCTCTTTTCTACGGTGTACCTTTCTTTAACATGGCCTCTCGTTTTCCCTTCTCTCTCCTCGTTGTCCTTGACCCGCTTCGTGAAATTTCATTAAAGAAAAGACAGCCCATTCACGACACGCTAGCCTGACGAACAAGCCTTTCAGGAGACGTCTTCCTCGAACCCAATTCCACCGTTGGAAGAGACCCCAGAACGCCAGCTACCCCATATTTATGCTTTCTTATTTTTGGGTCCTTTTCCTGCTCTTTTTCTACTCTTTTCCTGCTCTTTTCTTGCCTTGCACCCACCCTGTTACCAGCCCACCTTGTCCCATCTTTCGATTTTCGGCTTTGCCTGCTGCATCGTACGATGTTGCGGCCTCAGCAAGAATACTGGGCGAACAACAAGAATAAAAAAACGAACAAACGACCCAGCCTGGGCTAGTGGTCCATTTATTTCTGAGTAATGACAGAAAATTTGACAGGCAAAGGAAATTAGCACGGGCTTTTCCCTCTTCCTTTTCTTTACTCTTCTTTACGTCGTAATTACATGTACATTTTGAGGCATTGTCGCTTGTTATTTTTGGCCCTGCCACAATTCCAACTCCCGGCAGCGTTCCCTGTGGACGGTAAAATGGCACATGCACCGCGTCTCGTCGTCGTCCCTGTGCTTTTGAAGTCTCAAGCCCCGGCACCGGCAAAAGTTCATGTGTCAACCGCATTGGGGGTCAACCGCATTGAGGGTTGAGGGTCAAGCCACACTCAAATTCCGGCGTCTATCGCCCGGCCCTCGAGCGTTTTGCTCTTTTAATTGTCTCTTCACCTTCTCGCTTCTCTTGATGAATCAGAGTTTGCAAAGCTCATACGATTTTCGAGAGGGTCCCTTTTTTTCTCCCTCCTATTTTCTTTTTCCACTTCCTATTCTTATTCGGTTTCTTGGTTCGCGAGGCTCGAGAGCCCGGCTCGGTTGTTGTGTTCCCCCGTTTCGACGCTTTCAACACTTTCGACAAGCCGCATATGCTATCATCGTTTGACCTCCTTTTTGTCTCATTCTCTCCTTCTTTCTCCCCCTTCTTCAACGTTAGCCTCGCCGGGTCAAGCGGACCACCGTTCCCAACAGCCCTAGCGTTGCTTGCTTGCATCCCCCGGTTTGACAGGAAAAAATCGCGTGACAATTGTTTGCCTCCTTATTTGTGCTTTTTTCTTTTCGTCGACCTCTTTTGGGGTATTGTCTCTGCCCGCTTTCTGTCCGTTGCCTCTCCACCGTTGTTACGTCGCACTCTTGCCACTTTCCGCCCTGCTTGTCCCAGCCTGCCGGGTTGAAGTACGGAGTAATACTCCGTACAAGCAAGCTGTACACGTACAAGTGCACGTACACACAACGTATCTACCACATACACTTTGGCATACCAAACTGCCGAAAGCAAATATTCTCCGAGCAGGGGAGGAGGAACATCAAGTCGCCGATGCAGGCAGGGTAAAAAAAAAGAAATCTCGATCGGAGAGAACGAGAACAGACCAACAGAAAAAACAACATGCTTTTCACCCAGAAACGGGCCACTTTGCGTCTTTGCACCCGCGAACATCCGCAAGACGGAGAACTCCTATTCTTTTCTTTTTTTTTTCTTGTTTCTTTTTTCTCGGTCTCTTCCTTTGCAGACCGCCCTTCTGCAGCGTCAACACAGCCTTTTGCCCGCCGCTTAGACGGTCTGGCGAACCAGGCGGGTCTGTACGTCGTACTCTGTACCTTGCATTGTTTTTTTGTTCTTGTTTTTTTTTACGTGCCTGCATACGAGGCAGTGGAGGAGCTCTTTTTGGTCACCGTGCTTTCTTTTCAAGCTCCATGCTCCTCCGTCTTAGCTTACACGTTCCTCTACTTTGTATGCATTTCTTCAACGCATCTCGCCGTCATTGGTGCAGTTGGCACTACTCCTTACTTTTTGTTTGTTTTCTACGGATTGCACTCTGTCTTTTGCCTCCCCGGTTTGATACTCTTTCGTCTTGCTGTGCTTTCTTTTTCTGCCCCATTCCGTGACAGAACAAAGAGTAAAGGCTGGGCAAGAGGACAAGAGATAAGACAAGAGACAAGAGGGCAAAATAAAAGCAAGCACAGCAGACTCTGCCGGGCCAGCCGGGCCAGCCGAGGATCAAGGCCGTCCAAGCGGACGACCTTCCAGCCTCCCAACCTTGCAATCACATCATACGAGACGAAGCAAGACGGCAGGATGCGGGACCATGAAAAGCAGATGCATACATGTCCAGTCGGGGCCGTTGGGACAAGGTGAACATGGACAAAGCAAATGAAACGGATCGAAAGAGGAAAGGCCTGTACGGGGGGAACGCCGTTGACTTTTTTTCCCTTTTTCCTTTTTCCTTTTTTCTTTTCTCTTTTCTTCCTTTTCTTGTCTGCCTCATCTCCTCGCGTGGACGCTGCATGGCCCGCCCAGTGCCATGTGCGGCATCCCGCCTCCACAGAGAAGTCCACAAGACAATCCACAAGACAAGTGGAACACTTCGACACGAGGACCATGGCATTGCCCATGACACAACCCATGCTCCACAGCTTTTGACTCGCCTTCTTCTTTTCTTTTTTTCTTCCTTTCTTCCTCTTCCTTTGCCCTTCTATCCCTTTCTCCTTTCTCCTTTCTTCCTTTGCCCTTTCCATATATATACCGTCCACGCACATGGCCATGTTGCAGTCCGACCCAGTTGGCCTGCTGCCCGTCGTTGTCGTTTGTTGATCTTTGTCTTTTCTCTTTTCTCTTTTCTCTTTTCCCTTTTCCCTTTTCCCTTTCGGCTTTTGATATTGTTGCCCACATCACCATTGATACCCATTGTCCTGCCTTTCTATACATCCTCCCCACCCCTTTGGAAAGACCCATCATGGCCCTCACATACAAGCAGTCCAGGCTTGTCCAGGACACGCTGCCGGCCCTCCGCGAACATGGCGAGCAGATCGCGTCCATGTTTTATGCCACGATGCTCGGCGAGCACCCGGAGCTCAAGAACCAGTTCAATACGGTCAACCAGGCCAACGGCCGCCAGCCGCGCGCGCTCACGTCGATTATTATTGCCTTTGCCGCCAACATCTCCCACACTAGCGAGCTCATCCCCAAGCTCGAGCGCGTCTGCCAAAAGCACTGCTCCCTGGGCATCCAGCCGGACCAGTATGCCATTGTGGGCGAGTACCTGATCAAGGCGTTCAAGGCCGTGCTGGGCCCAGCCATGACGCCGGAGGTGCAGGCGGCGTGGATGGATGCGTACTGCGTGCTGGCGCGCATGATGATTGGCCGCGAGGCGCATCTGTACCGCAGCTTTGATACATGGCAGTCGTGGGAGCGGCTGCAGGTGGCCAAGAAGGTGGCCGAGTCGGAGGATGTATACTCGTTTTATCTGGTGCCGCTGTCAGCGAAGAGTGCCGCTTCGTCGGTGTCATCAGAAAGTGGATGCCCGCGTGCCAGTATGAGCTCCGTCAGCAGCGGTGGCAGCCGGTATAGCAACTTTACGAGCCGTCTCAAGACCAACAACATCAATCTCCGAGGCAGCAAACACAACAGCAACAGCAACAGCAACAGCAGCAACAACAAGAGCAGCACGAGTGTGCACACCATCCCCGGCGGCGGCAATGCTCTGCCCTACTACCTGCCGGGCCAGTACGTCTCTGTCCGCATGCTGCTGCCCGAAGCACCAATCCCCGAACAGAACCAGAACCAGTATAGCAACGGGTGCCCCGTCCCCCGTGCCGCGCAACAGCACCGCGAGTACTACTACCAGTCCCGCCAGTACTCGCTCAGTGACCGCTGGCGGCCCGACTGGTACCGGATCAGTGTCAAGCGCGACGAGGGCACCCGTTTCGCCAACTCGGTTGCAGCCTCCTATTTCCACCCGGGTCTCGTGTCCAATGCCATGATTGACACCCTGAATGTCGGCGACACCATCGAGGTCTCCCACCCGACGGGCGAGTTCTTTCTGAATGTCGACAATGCCGAGGCCTTTGGCGTGCCCGGCGCCGGCAACAACTGCTATTATTCGGGCACAAGCAGCAATGCCAACGTGCCCCTGGTCCTGCTGTCGGCCGGTATTGGCGCCGCGCCCATGATGGCCATCTTGAACAGCGTGGCCGTCACACAGCCGCGCCGTGCCGTAACCTATGTCCATGCCTCGCGCTATTCGCCGCCGGTCTACAGCGCTGCCGTCCGCGATCTGCAGCGCAAGATGCCCGGTCTGCGGACAGCCTACTTCTTCTCGGGTCCCACGCCGCAGTCGCCGGCTGCCTCTTCTGTTTCGTCTGCATCTAGTGCTGGTGCTGGAGGACTGGTCGATGCCGCTCGCCATACGCGCGACCTTCTGCATGCCACGGCCAACAAGAACGCCCGCCACTCGACCATGCTGGCGCCGTCACCACTCGGTGCCCATCCGACCAATTTTGATGCTCCTGCCCCTGCCACATCGGCCTCTGCTGCTTCATCCTCGTCGGCGCTCGAGTTCACGGGCCACGTCGACCTCCGCAAACTCACTACACCACCGGGTACGCCGCGGTCCGAAGGCACAACGACGCCCCCAAGTCCCGATACCCACACCCATCAGAGCTTCAGCTCGCACAGCAGCCACGACGACGGCGATCTCTTGTTTTTGCGCAACGGCAGCACCGAGTACTTTGTCTGTGGGCCCGAGTCGTTTATGCTCGACATGGCCATGCACCTGGTCGAAGAGCTCGGCATCAGTCGCCAGCGCATCCGCTTTGAGCTGTTCTCAACGGGCGATCTCGAGGCGGACAACCAGAATGCCCGTCTGGCGGCCTTTTTGGAGGCGTAAAGACGAGGCGAAGAGGAGTGTATGATTAGGCAACGTCAAGCGCAAATATTATATCACGACCAAAATCAAAAGAGAGGAAAAAAAGAGAGGAAACGAAAAGAATGAAACGGAAAAAGGGGCAAATAGAGCTGTTCACACAGGATACCAAAATCAAATTCAAAAGTTTAAACTAGATCAACAGTCAACAAACAGTCAACAGTTCAGTCAACGGCCAACAGTCAGTCAACAGCCAACACTGAACACTGAACACTTCATACGTCCACCATCTCCCCTCACCCACTACAGAGTATAGGTGAACTCGGGGTTCTCGCGGTCCGTCAGATCATAAAACTCCTGGCCCGTCATCTTGACGTAGCCGGGCTCGGCACGCGCCTGCACCTTGCGCGCATTCTCGCGCCGCCACCAAAAGTAGATAAAGACAACATCGGCGATGCACAGCGCATAGCACACCAGGATCGTAATCTCGGCCGGCCGGTAGTTGGGCGCGTCCTTGGCCTGGAACACCTGGGGGCCGATAATGTTGCCCACGCAGTACGCAATCAGGTACATGGCCGCCACCGTCGTCTTCTTCGTCCAGCCGGCAATGTTGGTGGCAATCAGCGACAGCAGCGCCACAAAGGGCGTCGGGCTCGCCTGCGTCAGATAATATCCCACCAGACGGCCGATGCGCTGCCCCGGCGAGTTGTTGAGCACCGTCACCAGCAGTATGCCAATAAACGCAATGACCATGCCGGAAGTACAGATGAGCAGTCGGTTCTTGTACTTGTCGCCCAGATAACCAGCAGCAATCAGCGAAACCACCTCCACCAGACCACCGGGCGTGCCCAGCAACAACGACTGCTGGTTCGTGAACCCAAACGACACAATCAGCTGCGAAAAAAAGTTGCTGATGCCGCCGTTGGGGATGTCGGCTACCAGGCCGTAAAACACAAACGCCCACACCACGGGGTCCAGCAACGCCTCCTTGAACTGGTACAGCTTGAAGTGCTTGTTGCCGACGCCCTGCTGGTTGACCCGGATGCGCTCGATGGCCAGCACACGCTCGTCCTCGGTCAGGAACTTGGCATTCATCTGGTTGTCCGGCATCACCCACAAAAAGACAACACCGACAGCCGCCGTAAACAGGCCAATGACCAGGAAAAGCAGCTGCCACGAGTGCAGCTTGCCGCCCGACAGCGGGTGCTTCTCCGTGCCGACAGCGATGCCGTACGCAACAAAGCCGCCGATAATCTGGCCAACCCCATTAAACGAGAACCAGATGCCCACGCGTGTGCCCTGCTCGCGCGTCGTGTACCACTGGGACGTGAACAAGGCAAATCCGGGGCTGACGGCCGCCTCAAACACGCCCAAAAAGAACCGCACCGTCATGGCGCCCGCAAAACTGTCGACGGCCGCCATGCAGCACAGCACCAGACCCCACATGATGACATTGGCCGCCGACCATTTCGCCAGAGGCAGCCGCTGCAGCAGGTAGTTGGTCGGCCACTCCCACACGAGATAACCAAAGTAGAACATGCTCGCCACCCACGAGTAGTCCTGCCCGATGAGGTGCACGTCGGTCTAATTGTCCGTGTCAGTGGTGGGAACAAAAAGAAGAAAGAGGAAAGAAGAACGAAGGAGACGTTGGTGCCCACCTTAAAGCCCATGATCGAGGCATAGGAGACTGTCGTCTTGTCCAGATAGTTGAGGCCGTAGACAATACACAGCAGCGGCATCATGTTCCAGTCAATCTTGCGCAGCAGCCGCTTCTCCTCCTCGGGCGTCATCACCACTGCATCGGCGCCGTGTGCCTGGAAAAACTGCAGAGCCTCGTCGGCATTGTTGGTGTCGGCGTGCTTCAGGCCCGGGTAGATGCCCTTGGACGGGTAGGCTGCAATGCTGCCGACCTCCACGTCGTTGTCGTTGCCCGGCGCCGGGGCCGTGGCCGAGGCCTTCTTTTCCATGTCTGCCATGGTGGTGCCAAGGGGGTGGTGGTAGGTCGTGGAGATTGTGGACGGGATGATGCAGTTGGTTTGACAAAACACAACGTAAGAGGCGCAACAGATGGAGAAGAGGAGATGGGGTAAGAGAGAATATAAAGAGAGAATATATAAAGAGACGGTCGAGATCAGGATGGAGAAGGGGACAAGGAGACGGGTCAACTTTGCTTGATACTGCGGGGGTTGATGTGGGTAAAGAAGGGGAATAAACGTGTTATGGATCGGCAGGTCGTGTGCATTAAATATCAAAGTATCAAGTACCGCTTGTCGCCCGAGATGCTACTATCATGGCTGTTTGTACGGAGTAGGTCGTCTGTAAACCGTCCGTTATTTTGGCCCATGCCCGCTTGTCTTGGCTCGTCGTCTATTTGTCGCCTGTTCTGGTCGCTTGTTTCCTTTGCTTTTGTTTTCTGTAGAGTCAGTGTTAGTTCCTTCTTCCTTTCCACAATCCTGCCAAAGATAGTCGGTTGTCTCTTTTCTCTGGAACGCACCATCGCCAGACTTGTCAACCCGTTATCTTGGCTCGCTCAAAACCATTTAAGCATCACCGGCGCGAGATTGGCTCAAGTTACCGGCACGAGGCAGGGCTAGGCCGTTGATGGAAATGCAACAAAAAAGTAGCGACGGGTTTGTCCCCCGATAACAAGGGGGTGGGTATTAAAGTGATGGTGTGCGAAGCGGTAGGACTGGGGGGTTTGATAAAGGAGGATCAAAGTCGGGTCGATAGGCAAAAGGTCCAAAGGTCCAAAGTAGTACGAGTATGACAGTCTGTAAGTGGAAGTAGCGAGGGAAGTGGTTGCAACAAGCGTCATGCATATCAAGGAAGCTGCTATCGAGGAGTTGCTATCAGTGTCGATCACCAACGGGGAAAGAACCATCTCGGACAGGAAAGGACTCAGCCTGTCTTGGTTCCATCGCCCCTTCTCTCCCCGCAAACACCGGGCTACCCCTATCACACACTAGCAAGGCAATGCCGTTCTTTTAATGTTCGGAGGTACAAGGTCTTGGAAGAATTAGGAAGGAGCTTAAGCACGATACGCACCAGGAAAGAACGTTCAGCTTGGGAAAGAGGAGCCTTGCGATGGAGGGTGGTTTGCGTGCAGCATGCAGCACACAGAAACGACTTAGCATGCGTGTGGTAAGTGCGACCGACGCGCAACTGCCCCAACCAGAAGAGAGCACCAATGCTCCAAAGTTGCACTCGCTTTGGCACACCCAGTCGCTCTTTCCTGCTCGGGACTCGGGACAATGAAATCAGAGGCAGCCACAGGGTCAGACTGAAGGAACGGCAGCCTTCGTCCCATCGTTCCTTCCTAGTTATTTCGTCCTTCGTCGCTTGCTTCGATTGCTCCTTCCCTCCCAAGCCTCCCAAGCCTCCCAAGCCTCCTACTTATCACTCAAGCTTTCCTTGCATGAGGGGGTGGCATCCGTCCAAATGCGGTAATTCTACGACTACTAACAAGGATGGCCTGGACCCAGTGTATACAGTAATCTGGGTATCCTATCGTGCTGGGGAACTTTGCCAGGGGCCAGGGTAGTGCTCGTCGGCAAGTCGAGCGAATCGGGAGCTGGCATCGCCCTGGCCTTAAAGTCGTCGCGAGGGGCAGAAAAGGGGGGCAAGGGCAAAAGACTGGCGGTTTTTGAGACGGCACGTGCAGTTAGCGACGGTCCGTAGCAGCATGTCGTTGTTGAGGAAGGCACGAATCATTCTGAAAAGAAAATAAGGAAGGCAAGGAAGGCAAGGAAGGCAAGGAAGGCAAGGAAGGCACGCGGCAGGCAGCTCGGGCAGTTTATTATCTCCTACTTCGGAGAACAGAGATAAGGGCGGAAAGAACGATCAAAGGGGATAATCTGTTGCAAACGAAAATGAACACGAATAAATGAGTACAAAACGGAGAAACGAGTCAAGAGGGCACCGACACTGCATCATGTACCGTAAAAGGGCTGTACGAAGAGGATATGGCTTGGACTCTTACGGAAACAAGACTTTGAGGGGGTTTGATGGTAATAATGTAGGAGTACTGGGTACATCTTCTAGCAAATGTACACTCTGCCTACATCCTTGTGTGGATGCGGACCTCACCAATTCTGTTCACATCGCCGACATCGCAGCATCATGTCGCGTACGGCGTCAATGGAGGTTTGTGGCAAGTATTCTCTTTTTGTCTGTTCTATCATGCTTCAGCAGCCAATATGCCCATCCTGCGCCTCCTATTCTCATCCTCTGATATCGCGAAAAGTAAAGAAAATAGCAAATAGAAAATCGCTCTCCCCTTCCTAACAGCCACAGTCAATAGTGGGCCCTTCTCTTGGTAATATCATATTGCAGCAATACTTTTTTGTGCCTCGGTCCTCGCGACGAAACATGGAAAATGTAAAAGAAAAAGTAAAATGAGAACCAGCATAAAATGAGATAACCCTTCCCGGAACAGGAAACCCAAATCAGGCGCCCGATAATACTCGACGAGAAAAAGAAAAAAAAAATAACAATATGAGTATGAAAATGGCCGTCCGGGATGGAGGCGGTACAATGACGGTAGGTGTCGGTTTTTTTTTGGTCTTTTTTATCAGCAAAGGGCCGTATTTCTTTCCTCCGCTTCGTTTAGTTGTCCGGTGGTCGTAGTCGGTAGCCAGAGCTCGTCGTGCCCAACAGCCTCTTACACAACCATCTTGGCCTTGGCTCGTGTGCTGCCGCTGTGCTGTGCGTCCAGGTGGCCAGAGAACTCGAGCTGCTCGTTGGCAGGCAGCTTCAGGACGTCCTTGAAGCGGTGGCCAATGGCCATGAGGATGTCGCGTGCCTTCTCGGGGGAGCGGCCCTTGCCGCCGGCAGTGTCGCCGTCGCCGCGGCCGGGGATGGACTTGCCAATGGTGCGGGTCCAGACACCGATACGGAAGAAGGCCTTGCGGACGTTGACAACGACGCCCATGACCTCGTCGTCGTCCTCACCCTCGAGGGTCTCGCCAATGGCGGCGAGCATGGTGTGCAGCCACATCTCGTCAATGTCGACGTTGCGCTTGTCGCGGAAGGAGTAGGACCACTTGCCGCCGTGCTTGTTCTGAGCATCCTCCCACTCGGGGCGGACGTTCTCCTTGAACAGGTGGTAGTCGGACTTGAGGGCCAGCTCCGAGACCGAGGCAATGTTGTTCTGAAGAGAAAAGGGGGGAAAAGGTTAGCAGTCTGCAGTCTGCTGTTCTGTGGGCTAGGGGGACAGCACATACATAGATACCCCAGAACTCCTCAACAGAGTTGAAGGTGATAACTTCTTTCAGGAGGTCGTTCCAGTTGTCGCCCTATCGTCTGTTAGCTTTGGTTCCCGTCTAATTTCATCTCATCGACGCCGGGTCGTCCCCATCGAAGTCGGGCATCCTAGACATAAGACATACCTTCCCGCTTGCGGGCTTGGTGAACCACAGGGTCCATCTGTGCATCAGCGGGTGCTTGACGGTAAAGTTCTCCTTGTCGTGGAAGACGGTAATGTCGTCAGTCTTGGAGTCGGCGGTGTCGGCGCCAGTGTTGCCGCCTTCGGGCGAGATGGGGATGGTGGTCAAGTCGACTTGTGCGGCCATGATGACGGCTTGTATGTGTGGGTTTGATGATCTGGAGGTGAGGGGTGTTCGAAGTGATGCGTCGCGAGAAAGTGACGTCGGATAGAGGGGGGTGAGGGGTGGAGATGAGAAGAGGGAAGAGTCGTCGAAAGTCCAAGTGACTGGTCGATGAACAACAATGACAACAAGGGCAGTTGCGCTTGGTTGCCAGGGGAGGAAGGAGGTCGAGTGAAGCTGTCGCTGCCGCTGTCGCTGTCGCTGGGTGGCTCCTGCACGCAGTACAAGAGACAAGAGAAGCAGGTGCGGTTCGAGGGGTTGTGGTCGCGGAGGGAAGGCGCGGCCGAGGACGAGTGGCGAAGAGGGCTGAAAAGAGTTCGTATGAAAATAGAGAGAAGACTGTTTGCGCCGGGCAAAGAGTCAGATCGTGGACAGTTGGGATGGCGGTTGCGCGAGGCGGTGGTGTTGTGGTAGAGAAGACTGGTAAAAAGTTCCAACGAGAAGAAAAGTTTCGGTCTGCAGCAGATTCGATGCAAAGTGATGTGATGGCCTGTGGTTGGCTGGTTTGGCGGGCGGTTTTTGGCGGCCAAAAAAAATGGCAAAATAAATCTAAATTTAAAATTTTACTGCTCTTCACGCGTGGTGGCAGGCGGCAATTAGCGCTGTACAGAAAAGGTTACCGCTGCGTGGGCGGTGAGAAAGGCCAAAAGGACTGATTCAGAGTTTGTGCCTCAAATATTGGGCATCAACTTGGAGGCAGCTTGTCACAAGAGTCAGTGAATACGAGTAGGTCACTCAAAACTCAAAATGAACGGAACAAAAGTACGACGTAATACGACGTACTCCGTACAAATACAGAAGCCAACCGTATCTATCCAAGAACAAAACGACAAAAAAAAGAAGATTAAAAATGGACTTGCTGGGAATCGAACCCAGGACCTTTCCCAATATTAGTCATAATACCATTTATGTCACGTGACATGTCACGTGCTAAGGGAAAATTATACCACTAAACCACAAGCCCATTGAGAATTTGTTGGCTGACTTGGGTCACTGTTCCACCATTTATGAATCAGTCAAACTATGTAAATATTTGTATCGAGTAAAGGATGTATTCCTAGATCTATTTGAGTGGTTTTGTACGTCGTACATGTGCCGGTTGTGAAGTTGTGTGTATGTATGGTCATTGGAAATGAAAAGAATTGGTCCAAAATCAAAATGTGACGACAACCTTCACTCGTAACAAAACGATCCTGACTGCAGATTATTAGAAATTCAAATAAATAAGATGGCAAATGTTGGTATTATATTTGTTTTTTTTTCCTTCTTTTTTCTTGAACTTTTCCTTGCCTTCTTTGCTTTTCCCTGCCTTCTTTACTTTTCCTATTGCATCCCAACGGGCAGGGATGAAGTGAGCTTTTGGCTTTCTTTGTTATTTGTTGCTGTGTGGCAGCCAGCTTCTTTATTATAGCATTGTCTGCGAGCAACGGCCCCCAAACCGGATAGATGCCCGGATTCGACAAGACTTTACGAGATGCAGCTGTTCTCGGAACAGCGTGGCCTCTCTGACAGGAAAATGAATGACTTCCGAGGACAAGGTTATTTCCAAACAGACAACTCAGTCCGCCTCACTTTGTAGATTAGAATGGAAGAGTGAATATTTACAGCTACAACATACAAAGCACATCTCGCGAGCGCAACGCACAACTACGAGTGAATCACTACAGTACTACAATACTACAATGTCGACCACGACCGAAACACACACAGCAATCGCCATGCCTATCGAGCCGGACATCAACCCAGACCCGACGCGGTACCAGACTCGTGCGCACCCTACGTTTACGAGCGAGACGTGCGAGCTGCTGGGCATCAGCGAGAGCTGGTGGGAGCCGCGCGAAGCCGAGGACACCAACAGCCGCCGACCTCTGACGCTGCCGCGCGACCTGCTTGGCTACCGTCCTCTGCGGATCTGGTTCGGCATGCCACACGATGCTGGCCGCGAAAAGCACGACGACTGGTTCGAGGCGCTGTTCAGCACGCTCTTTGAGCTGACGGAGGACTTGTGTGCGTCCATGTTTGGTGTTGTCCGTCTGGCGCTGCCGTCTGAATCGCCTGCACACAGTCCCTGGGCCGATGCTGAGTTTTCCCAAGCCTTTATTTACTATGCCGGCGAGATTGCGCGTCAAGACCATCATGACGGCGGCTGGGATGCTGTGCTGGTGGACCCGATGCAGCGTGCCTTTCTGGCGCAGGGCGTGCTGGCCAAGGCGCTCGAGGAGTTTGTCCTTTCGGCGCTGCTGTTTGGCGGCACGGCCGAGCAGCAGGATGCCCTCAGCCAGTGGGACCGCATCATGCTCAAGGAGGAAGGGTATGTGCGCAAGTTTAAGCGCTGCGAGGAGGTGCAGTACTGCTTGGGCGACGGCCGCGTGGTGCCGCCCTTCTTTTGGGCGGACGTGGCGCGCGTGACGGCCGAGACGGCGCAGCTGCTGCTGCCTCTGATCAACATGCAGCGCAGATGGTCGCCAGACAACGGCCACCAGCCCTTGCGCGTGCCCAGTCTGCCCGTCTTCTACCAGCGGCTGCACGACGTCGTCGCCCTCGCCGGGTATGCATCGCTGTGCATGGCCTGGTCGACGAGCATTTTCCAGGTCGAGTTTCCGCAGCCCGGCACGCTGTGGGAAGTCGACCAAGAGCGCGTGGCCGACGAGTTTGTGTATGCCGTGTCTGAGGCGAAAGCGACAGCGACGGCAGACAGCGCAGGGCCGGACGCCGCGGGGCCGCATGGACCACACATGGACAAGAGGCTGGCGTACATCCACGCAGCCAGAGTCAAGATTGTGCTCTGGCCACGCATTGCGCGTCTCAAGCCGCAGTGGAACCATCGGCGCACGGGAGTCCGCAGTGCCACGCAGACCATTCTGACCAAGAGCCACAATGCGTACTACTACGGTGGGCGTCCCAGCGGTGGGGGCGGCAAAGGAAACAATGGCGATGCTCATGGGCACGATCACGGAGAGGCCGGCGACGACACGGCTGCATCGGAAGATGGCTCTCATTCTCATGCTTCTCACGAACAAATGTCCGGCTTGAAGGAGATGGATGACGACTGGCCGTTCCTGTTCGAGTACGTGGATCATGTGGGTGCGGCGAGGCACCGCAGCCGCGCCGTGCGTGGAGTGCGCCGCTTTGCCGTGGCCTGGGTCGTGCTCGGCATCCTTGCTTGGCTGATTGGCACAAGATTTCTGGAAGAATGGTCGAAAGCGGCTGGCTACAACTTGGTAGGCAGCGAGGTTGTTGCGCGTCTTTGCAAGTCCTGTGCCGATGTTGTCGATTGGCTGGTGGCTGTTGTCGCTCGCGTCTCGCGGTTGCCGTCGCAGATCGTTGCGTAGACGTACGATCGTTGATAGAAAGATGGATGGAAGAGGAGAGACGGGGGAGTCGCGTGTAGTCAACATTGTCGATTTAGATAGTCTGTAGTGCTTTTAGTTGAATCAGGCCAAATTTTGATACTTGCACAGCACACCTTAAATGGGCGGGGATAAGCCCCACAAAAAAGTTGAGAAAAGCCGGCAGAAAAATCATTCGCATTTTCTGGGGATGTTCATTTTCTCGCATCGTTTTGCTTACCGGCCACCTCTGACCACGACGCACGACGTCGCCAGGAAGACCATTGGAATATACAGCATTACAGCATATTATACAATACACTCGCCATGCACTGTTGAGGACGCAACTATACCGACTCATTCTTAATCCTCCGTCTCGTCGGATCTTTTCTTCTTTTCCTCCTCCTCTCCTCCTCTCCCCTCCCTCCATGGACGCCAGCGCATTCCTCAAAAAGCAGGGCTGGCGCGGCCTCGGCCACACGCTGCACCCGACAGACGACTCGACCGGCCTGGCCCGCCCGCTGCTGCTCTCGCGCAAAGACGACAAGCAGGGCCTGGGCAGCGAATCGATTCACAGAAAGGCGGCTGCCACCGACCAGTGGTGGCTCGATGCTTTTGACCAGCAGCTCAAGAGCTTGGGGAATGGGAATTCGGGCACGGCCACCCCGACTCAGCAAGCACAACAAGCAAAACAAGCCGGGCCGACACGGCTCGAGATGCTGGCTGGCAACAAGGGCTACAACAAGTACCGCGGTGCCTATGGGCTGTACGCCAACTTTGTGCGGGGCGGCATGATCGAGGGCACCATGGAGGAGACGTCAACAAGCGCGACGACGTCGACGAGCACGAGCGAGGCGAGCACGGCCAAGACGACCCCGGAGCGGGACGATACCTTGCCCACGAACACGACCACTGCGACCACTGCAACTACAACTACAACGATAACGTCGGCCAGTTGGGACAAGAAGCGGAAACGGAGTATAGAAGACGAGGCCACAGAACAAGACAAGAAGGACAAGAAGGACAAGAAGCGGAGGAAAGAGGGCGGCAGCCCCAACGGCAAAGACGAGCGGAGGGCACAAAAGGATGAGGCGAAGCGGATAAAGAAGGACAAGAAGAAGGACGAGAAGAAGGACGAGAAAAAGGCCAAGCGGAAAGAGGAAAAGGCGGCAGAAAAGGCCGTGAAGAAGGCGGCGAAGAAGGAGGCGAGAGCGGCCGAGAAGGCAAAAGCAAAGGAAGCAAGGAAAGCAGCCAAGAAGGAGGAGAAGGCGTTGAAGAAAGCAGCGGAAAAGGCACAAAGAAAAGCCAAAGAGAAGGCACAGAAGAAGACCAAGGCCAGCTCGTGACAGTGACGATTCTTTTCTCTCTCTCTCTTTTTCATTCTAATTTGTACAGAATTTGGCACAGCGAGCATTGGATAGGATACACAAAAGCGATTTAAGATTTTTTATAACAAATATGGGTATTATAAGCGAGGATGGGAGAGCGATGTGAATGAAGAGAAACCAGAACAACAAACGCAATCTGAGAACCAAACAACCACACTCCTTCCATCTCACAATTGCTTGGGCAAGGTGCCCGGCTGGCCCGTCAGCAGCCACGGCCGGCGGTCCCAGAACTCATCCTTGATAATGTCAATGTGCTCGACAGTGATCCGTGCCTTGGCCCGGCGCTTCTTTTCGCTTTCAGCCTTGGATTTGGATAGCGCTGGCGGCTCGGCCTGGTTGTCTGCCACCTCGGCCGTCTTTGCAGCGGCCGTGCTTTCAGGGTCGACGAGTTCGTACTATAATGTTAGCCGGCCGTATATACTGTACTTCTTCACACATCTCCCCCCCTCTCCCCCCACTTACATCACGGAAGACGACGCTGCCTTTCTTGTACATCTCGGGCTCGTTGTTGTAGTTGATCTGGAACCGAGAAAAGAGGATCTCGTTCTTGTCGGCCGAGAATGTGCCCTAGCTGGTTAGCATGTGCTTGTATTGGTGGACATACGCCGTACGTCGGACCTCGCCATTCAACTCACCTTGAGAAGTTCTGTTGCCTCGACACTGTCCATGCCGCCCTTTTGGACAAGTGCCCAGAATGTCGTGTTGTAGAGGTTGTTGATGTGGCCTGGGAGAGAGTCAGTACGTGCGGCACATAATATTTTTAAGAGGCGACAGAGGACACCACGTACAGTCGACCTGTCGCCAGCTCAGGTAGTCCCGCAGGTTCTGCACGCTCGGGTAGCACACAGCCCGGCCGTCAAACGTCGGCAGCAGCGGCGCCGCCAGCGGTACGTTGTCGACCAGCCCTGTGCCCTCGGGCGCCGCCGAAAAGACAGTCGGCCACAGGTGGATGTAAAACGCGGTAAACGTCGACACCACCGTCGACACCAGCTTGCTCGCCCGCCGCTCAAACAGCTGGCACGTCTTGTGGAACACGAAGCTGTACTCGTCGCTCACGCCGTAGGCCAGCACAATGTCTGGCAGGTCGGCCATGACGGCCTTGGCGGCTGCGTTCATGAGATCGAGCGCCCGCTTGTCGTTGGGCTTTTCAAAGCCGTACTTGTTGCAGAGCTTGGTGAATCCGCGGCCGTCGATGCGCACGACGATCCATGTGTTGGGCAGCAGCGTGTCGGGCTGCTCAAAGAGGCGGACATATTCGTACCTGGCGGTCAGCGTCAGTCTTTGTCTTTTCTTGTCCTTTTATTTCTTTTTCGTCTTTTCTCTTTCGGTCTTTTTTTTTGTCTTTTTTCTTCTTTTTGTCTTTTTCTTCTCTTCGCTTTTATACGAGATACATACTTTGAGTTTGCCATTTTTGACTGATTTGAATGTGAAGAAATTGTTTGAGAACACTCCGTATGTTGGCAGAGCACAGATTGATCAGCCCCGAAAAGAGGTGGCAGGTTGTCGGATGCAGATCGCAGGTCACACGTCACAGCCAGGACCAGGATCAAATGGAGCAAGAAGAGAGGTGAAAGGAGGGGCGATGAGTGGCCGGCGCTTCGGGTCTTTGTTACAGCGTCTCAGCGTCTCAGTCCCAAAGAACGGCCCGCTAGGGGGAAGCCTCGGGGGACACACCCCTGCAGCCTCGCGCTGTGCCGGCACTAGCCACCAGAAACTGAGTCCCCCCCCAGCCAATCAGAGCCTGTAGCCGCCACCTGCCAAAAAACGCGGCTGGCCCTTGTATCGCGTAGCGTCCACCCCGCGACCGCTAAATCTGCAATCGCTCCAGCTTCACTCTCCAACTTTGTCGTTGTCGCCGCCCATCCCCCTCCGACGCTCGCACGACCACTGCTTCCCACCCACGATGAACCTCCTCCTCTCCGAGGACTACCTGCTGCAGGACTACCCCGAACACATCACCAACACGATCCGCTCCGGCCATGCCACCTGTTTGCGCTTCAACCGCAAGGGCGACTATCTCGCCTCGGGCCGTGTCGATGGCACCGTTGTCGTCTGGGACCTCGATACCATGGGTGTCGCGCGCAAGCTGCGGGGCCACTCGCGCAGCATATCGTCGCTGAGCTGGTCGCGCTGTGGGCGCTACCTGCTGTCGGCCTGCCAGGGCTGGAAAGCGATCCTGTGGGATCTGCAGGATGGACGAAAACATCGCGAGGTGCGCTTCACGGCGCCCGTCTACATTGCCGAGCTGCACCCGTGGAAGACGTGAGTCAAGCTGGAGCGGAAGAGCTCGAGTGAGGCGGGGGACAGACAGAGACAGACAGACAGACAGCTAACAAGGACATCGACCTACAGAACCCACTTTGTCGCCTCCATCTACGAAGACCAGGCGCTCCTCGTCGACATTACCGACCCCGTCGACGTCAAGCACGTCCTGCCCTCGCGCCCGAAGCGCCCCGAGACCGACGACGCCAAGCAGCGCGACAAGTGGGCAAAGGAAGACGACAAGCAAATGACGACCGTTACGATCTATGCAGCATCGGGCGGCCATATCCTCGCTGCCACCAGCAAGGGCTGGATCAACATTATCGACGCCACGACGCTCCAAGTCATCTTTTCGAAAAAGGCCTGCGGCAGTGTTGTCACCACTCTGCGCCTCAACAGCTCCGGCAAGATTCTGCTGGCCAACTCCCAGGACCGCATCATCCGCTCGCTCCACATGCCCAACCTCGCCAGCCCGGACCTCGACCCGGACACCATCCAGCTCTCCGAGGAGCACAAGTTCCAGGACGTCGTCAACCGGCTGTCGTGGAACCACATTGCCCTCAGCCCGACCGCCGAGTACGTCTCGGCCTCAACCTACAACAACCACGAACTCTACATCTGGGAGCGCAACCACGGCTCGCTCGTGCGCATGCTCGAGGGCCCCAAGGAGGAGCAGGGCGTCGTGGAGTGGCACCCGCACCGGGCCCTGCTGGCTGCCTGTGGACTGGAGACGGGGCGCATTAACATTTGGTCCGTCACCAGCCCGCAGAAGTGGTCGGCCCTGGCGCCCGACTTCGCCGAGGTCGAAGAGAACGAAATCTACGTCGAGCGCGAGGACGAGTTTGACGTCCACCCGCAAGAAGAAATCAACAAACGCCGCTTGGACTTGGAGGACGAAGAGGTTGACGTCCTGACGGTCGAGCAGCAGTCGGACGAAGACCTGCCCGCCGAGGCCATTGACTACTTGGCCGCCTCTGTCCACGGCACTGCACCGACCACGGCTACGGCTACGCCCGCACCTGCATCCTCCAACGGCCTCACAACAGGCCCCGTGTTCCGCATGCCCATCCTCTACGACCTGGGCGAGTCCGACAGCGAGGAAGAGTTTATTGCCGTCTCGACCGGCACCATGCGCCGCCGCAGTCCGGGCGACAGCCAGAGTGTCGACCTCGAAGCGGACAGCGCCATGGCCGAGGACCGCGTGTCCACAAGCACAAAGAAAGCCGCAGCCAAAGGCGGGCGGACAAGGAGGAGGTGAAGGACAAGTGTGGGAGGTTGTTGGACGACGTCGGACGATGTTGGCTTGTCGTTTGTTTTGCTGTCTTTGTTCGTGTTCTTTTTTCTATTCCCATCTCGATCGGCATCATTGCAAGGCGTTTGGCGCATGGGTTTTGGGAGGCATTGCGTGGAAAATAGGAGTCGAAAGGCCATACCCAGTACTCCGTATTAGTATTGGTATTAAACATAGTATTGGTAATGAAATGTTTGCACCTTTCATGTACACATCTGCACGTCTATTTCTGTTGATTGTCGCTTGTATCTGTCATCTGGTCGTTTTCTGATTATATGTCGCAAAATCTGTTCTTTGTTGTCGCAAGCAGTTGAATGTTAAAAGACCCTGGATGCGCACTCGTGTCTGTTGGTCGTAGAGAACAAAGAGAATTGGTGCCCGTTTCCGGTCGCGATGGCGTGCGAAAGCGTGCGAAACGTGCGAAAATTGTCAATCGCATCGACAAGGAAGCGCGTCTGGATTGCGCCAGCCAGTCAACGTGGACGGCCTTTCCGTTTTGCGCATCCTCAGTTTGGCTCGAACAGGGGCGTCTGGGGTCCGGGTTTGGGGGCAACACCTGGCACCCAATCGCTCGATTCGCTCCTGCCATTTTTCAGGTGGCAACCACCCGCCCCTTTCATATTGGCTGCGCGTTTCCTCTTCCTGAACGCTCCTCTTCCTCTTTCCTGCTCCTCTTCCTCTTTCCTGAACGCTCCTCTCTCACTCCATCGCCCCTGCCCGCTTGACTCACAGCGCCGCATCCGTAGGCAACCGCCTGTTTTGGGTGGCGTGTGGGTCCATTTTTGGGTTTTTGGGGGAAGCTGCGAAGCACAGGAGCTTGTTCTCCTTCCTTTCCCACTTCTCTTCTCAATAAGGTACTTGGCCGGTACTTGTGTTCAGTGCAAAACGGGGGCAAGGCCATTGCGGAGAGCCGCCCTCCTGAATGCACCTCAATAGGCAGAAGTTTCGAGAACCAATCAGTCTACGTACCCACAAAGTACCCCTTTCCAACACGTGACACCCTCGCTCCTGCCTTTCTTTCGTATTCTTGCTCTCTTCTGCTGGCTGCACGAACTGCCAAACGGCAAAAAGGAGGCGCACTAGTCCCCTTCCAGCCTAGGCGCCTTCTTGGGACACGGTCAAGCCCCCCAGGAGGAAGGAAGGGAGCGAAGTTTTTCCCTGCCCTTCTCGCCGTGCGCTGTGCTGCTTTTTTGGCCTCACTTTCTCCTTCTCGCATCATCCTCGTTTTTTCACATCGCCATCCCCTCACTCCGCACACCCCGTCGCACGCGTGTTTCCGCCATCGAAAACCGCGCCTCTCCTACCCTCTCGAGCGATCTTTCATTTTTTCGACATCGATTTCAGCCTGCGACGACCAGTGCTGCCGGCTTTTTCTCGACATTCGTCTCTGAACGACCGAGATAAAAGCTCCCAAAACACGACCGAAAATCCATCATCGTCAAGTCAGCACCGCCTCGACCGGCCTTCACGACACGTTGGCGACGATCTCAGCTCCCCGTCGCCGTTGAGGCACGCTCGCTCCCTCTTGGGGCTCCCAGGGGGTGCTCGTGAAGTCGTTTGGGCTTCAAGGTCGTTGTTTGTGTGTGGTGAAGTGAATCTGACGGAGTCGCGATTGACGGCCATCGTTCAATCCAGGACCTTCAACAAACGACGCGTGCATCGTGATTGAGGATCCAGCTCATATCTGGTCTTCACTTTCTATAGCTGCTCGCATCGCTTGCTGCTCTTCGTTGGTATCCTTGCCGTTCTTTTTCTTCGTTCCTTTTTCACGACCGTGTTTTTCGCGTCGCATCACGACATTTCAGGAGTCCAGGGTTGATCTTTTTCTCTCACTGGCCCTCCTCGCCTTCTCTTTTTGCCGACCCTTCTTTCTGTCTTTATCATCTTCCCGATCTTTCACAGTCTTCTCACGTTTTCCTTTGACGACTCGTTTCTTTTTCTTATCCTCTTCTTTTCGACGCGTCTCGATACGCCTCCTTTTTTGACACCCCCCGCGCCATCGCGTTTTCGCCTGTGCGCATCCATCTCGACGACAACAACCCCCCCAGTCCACTCCTTTCCGTTCCGCGGCCGCATCGATTGAAGCGCGTCGCGCCACACCCACCGCAATCATGGCGAACCTCTATTTTGCGCACTCGAGTGCGCCCCTCAAGACAATTGAGGAAATTCAGTTTGGCATGTTGTCTCCCGAGGAGATCAAGAACATGAGTGTTGCCCACATCATCTACCCCGAAGCGATGGATGAGACAAAGACCAAGCCACGCGACGGCGGTGTCAACGACCCCCTGCTGGGTTCCGTCGACCGCGGCTTCAAGTGCAAGACGTGCACTGAAAACATGTCCGAGTGTCCCGGCCACTTTGGCCACATTGAGCTGGCCAAGCCCGTCTACCACCCGGGTTTCATCAAGAAGACCAAGAAGGTTCTCGAGATCGTCTGCCACAACTGCAGCATGGTTCTCGCCGATCGGGTTAGTACTTGAGAGCAAAGTTTTCCCAGAAACGTGGCTTGATACGTGTTGTTCTTTCCGTTCTCTCCATTCTCTCCACGTCCTGGGCATTGTTTTTCGGGTTTCTTTCTTTCATGGGTGAATCTGTGCTAATCTGAAACTTCCTTCTTTCTCCACCCTCTTACCACAGACGGATCCTGAGTTCTTAGCTGCTGTGAACACACGCGACCCCAAGGCTCGGTTCCAGCGCGTCTGGGAGTGCTGCAAGAAGAAGAAGCGTTGCGAGAACGAGGCCAAGTCGGAGAACGACGACGAGTTCGACCCCAACCCGGGCAACAAGCTGGGCAAGCAGGCACCGCACAACCACGGTGGCTGTGGCAACACCCAACCCGCTGTTCGCCAGACGGGTCTGCAGCTGTGGGCTCACTACGAGGTCGAGCGTGATGAGGGTGGCAAGGTCAAGGAGAAGAAGATGCTCACCGCCGAGATGGCTCTCAACATCATGCGCCGCATCAGCACATCCGACATTCAGGATATGGGTCTCAATGTCGACTACGCCCGTCCCGAGTGGATGGTTGTCACAGTCCTGCCTGTGCCGCCACCGCCAGTGCGTCCTAGTATCTCTATGGACGGCACCGGTACCGGCATGCGCAACGAGGATGATTTGACTTTCAAGTTGGGTGACATTATCCGTGCCAACGCCAACGTCAAGCAGGCCATCAATGAGGGCTCTCCCGCACATATCTCGTCGGACTTTGAGCAGCTGCTTCAGTACCACGTGGCTACCTACATGGACAACGACATTGCTGCTATCCCCCGTGCTCTGCAAAAGAGTGGCCGTCCTGTCAAGGCCATCCGTGCCCGTCTCAAGGGCAAGGAGGGTCGTCTGCGTGGTAACTTGATGGGTAAGCGTGTCGATTTCTCGGCGCGTACTGTCATCACGGGTGACGCCAACATCTCTCTCGACGAGGTCGGTGTGCCCCGCAGCATTGCCCGCACGCTCACCTACCCCGAGACGGTCACACCGTACAACATCAGCCGGCTCCACCAGCTGGTGCAGAACGGTCCCAACGAGCACCCTGGTGCCAAGTACGTGATCCGCTCTGACGGTACACGTATCGACCTGCGGCACCATCGTCGCGCTGGCCAGATCTCACTCGAGTACGGCTGGAAGGTCGAGCGCCATCTGATTGACGGTGACTACATCATCTTCAACCGTCAGCCATCGCTGCACAAGGAGTCCATGATGGGTCATCGTGTCCGTGTCATGCCCTACTCCACTTTCCGTCTGAACCTGTCGGTCACGTCTCCTTACAACGCCGATTTCGATGGTGACGAGATGAACTTGCACGTCCCGCAGACGGAGGAGACCCGTGCCGAGGTCAAGGAGCTGTGCATGGTTCCCCTCAACATTGTCTCCCCGCAGCGCAACGGCCCGCTCATGGGTATTGTGCAGGATACGCTTGCCGGTGCCTACAAGATGTGCCGTCGTGACGTGTTCCTCACCAAGGAGCAGGTCATGGACATTATGCTGTGGGTGCCCGAGTGGGATGGTGTCATTCCCAACCCTGCCATTGTCAAGCCCCGCCCTCGCTGGACCGGTAAGCAGATTATGAGTCTGGTCATTCCCAAGACGGTCAGCTTGAAGGCAGGTAACGACGACATGGCCCTCAAGGACGACGGCATCCTGATCCAGACGGGTGAGCTCATGTACGGTCTGATGACCAAGAAGATTGTCGGTGCCTCTGGTGGCGGTATTATCCATATCTGCTACAACGAGTTGGGCTCCGACGCTGCCATGGCTTTCCTCAACGGCTGCCAGCGCGTGGTCAACTACTGGCTGCTGCACAACGGCCACAGCATTGGCATTGGTGACACCATTCCCGACAAGAAGACCATTGAGATGGTCCAGGCCCAGATTGATGAGCAGAAGGAGGAGGTGCGTCGGCTCACTGCCCAGGCGACGGCCAACGAGCTGGAGGCTCTACCCGGTATGAACATCCGTGAGACGTTTGAGAACAAGGTCTCCAAGGCGCTGAACACCGCCCGTGACAAGGCCGGTACCACTACCCAGGAGAGTTTGAAGGATCTGAATAACGCTGTGACCATGGCCCGTTCCGGTTCCAAGGGTTCGTCCATCAACATTTCCCAGATGACGGCTCTGGTCGGTCAGCAGATTGTCGAGGGTCGCCGTATTCCCTTTGGCTTCAAGTACCGCACGCTCCCCCACTTCACCAAGGACGACTACTCGCCCGAGGCCCGTGGTTTCGTCGAGAACTCGTACCTGCGTGGTCTGACCCCCTCCGAGTTCTTCTTCCACGCCATGGCTGGTCGTGAGGGTCTGATTGACACGGCTGTCAAGACTGCCGAGACGGGCTACATCCAGCGTCGTCTCGTCAAGGCCCTGGAAGATGTCAGTGCCAAGTACGACGGCACCGTCCGCAACTCGCTGGGCGATGTCATCCAGTTCGTCTATGGTGAGGACGGTCTCGATGGTGCCAAGATTGAGGAGCAGCGCGTGGACTTTATCAACATGTCGCTGGCCGCCTACGAGAAGCGTTTCCGCCTGGACGTGATGAGCCCGAAGCGTGCCGCGGCACTCGATGCGCTCGAGTACGCCAACGAGATTGCTGGCGACCCGGATGCACAGGAGCTGCTCGATGCCGAGTACGACGCTCTCATGTCGGACCGCGAGCTTGTCCGCTCCATCAGCAAGAAGCGTCTGACAAACATTTTGGGCAAGAAGGACGAGGAGATGATGCAGCTTCCCCTCAACATTGTGCGCATCATCAACTCCGCACAGAAGCTGTTCAAGCTGGACGATGCCCAGCGCAGTGACCTGCGTCCCCAGGACGTCATCCCCGTCGTCAAGAAGGTCCTGGACAACATGGTTGTCGTCCGCGGCAGCGACCCCATCTCCCTCGAGGCCGACAACAGCGCGACCATCCTGATCAAGGCCCAGCTGCGCTCGCGTCTGGCCTACAAGCGCCTCGCCGTCGACCTGCGCCTGACCCGCCTGGCTTTTGACCACATTATTGGTGAGCTCAGCAGCCGCTGGGCCCGCGCCATGGTCAACCCTGGTGAGATGGTCGGTGTGCTGGCTGCACAGTCCATTGGTGAGCCCGCCACGCAGATGACGCTCAACACGTTCCATTTCGCCGGTGTGTCGTCCAAGAACGTTACGCTCGGTGTGCCGCGTCTCAAGGAAATTCTCAACGTGGCCAGCAACATCAAGACCCCCTCTATGCTGGTCTACCTGGACGACGAGGATGGCCGCCACCCGACGCAGGAGCGTGCCAAGGAGCTCCGTTCGATTGTGGAGCACACCAACCTGCGGTCGGTGACTGCTGTGACCGAGATCTACTATGACCCTGATGTGCGGTGGACCAATATTGTGGAGGACGAGAATATGCTCGAGTCGTACTTTTTGATCCCCGAGGATGTCGCCACCAACCTGGACCAGCAGTCGCGGTGGATGCTGCGTATCACGCTCGACCGTCAGAAGATGCTCGATAAGGGCCTGACGATTGAGGACGTGGCCAACCGCATCAAGGAGGAGTACCCGAGCGACCTGGGCGTCGTGTTCAGCGATAACAACGCCGACGACCAGATTATCCGCATCCGGACAGTGCGCCAGTCTGACGAGAAGGACGACGATGGCCAGCTCGAGGACGACGTCATGCTCAAGCGTCTGGAGACGCATCTGCTCGACACTCTGACCATGCGTGGTGTGCCCGGCATTGAGCGTGCTTTCCTGAACAAGGACACGATGCTCATCACCACCGCTGACGATGCTCTCCTGGCGGCCAAGGACGACCCGCGCTGCACGGCCTGGTACCTGGATACGGAAGGTTCGGCTCTGCGCGCTGTGCTTGCTGTTGATGGTGTCGATCCCAAGCGCACCTACACCAACGATCTGCACCAGGTTGTGGACGTCTTTGGTATCGAGGCTGCTCGCTCGACGCTGCTGCGTGAGCTGACGGCTGTGCTGTCCTTTGACGGTTCGTACGTCAACCACCGCCATTTGGCGCTGCTTGTCGACGTCATGACCTACCGCGGTAGTATCGCGGCTGTCACGCGTCACGGTATCAACCGCGCCGACACGGGTGCTCTGATGCGTTGTTCTTTCGAGGAGACGGTCGAGATTCTGCTGGAGGCTGCTGCCGTTGGTGAGCTTGACGACTGCCGTGGTATCTCGGAGAACGTCATGCTGGGCCAGCTGGCGCCGATGGGCACGGGCCACTTTGAGGTGCTCCTGGATCCCAAGATGCTCGAGACGGTCATCTCGGACAACTCGCGCATGGGCCTGATGCCTGGCCTCACGGTCAAGGGCAGCCAGCTCGAGGGTGCGGCCACGCCGTACGACACGGGTTCGCCGATGGCAGACTCGGGCTACCTTAGTATCAGCTCGCCTGCCATGGGCAACTTCTCGCCCATCATGGGTGCTGGTTCCGAGACGCCTGCTGGTGGTCTGGGCACCGAGTACGGCGGTGGTGGTTTCGGCGGCATTGGCGGTTACTCGGGTGCCAGCCCGCGCCCGACGAGCCCCTTCAGCACGTCGCCCACGTCGCCCTTCAGCAGCGGCTACGGCAGCTACTCGCCGTCGTCGCCGGCTCAGGGCTACTCGCCTACCTCGCCGATGATGGACATGAGTGGCCGCTTCGCATCGTCGCCGCAGTTCAGCCCGTCGTCGCCGTCATTCTCGCCGACGTCGCCGATGATGCGCCCGACGAGCCCCAACTATAGCCCGACGTCGCCCAGCTACTCGCCGGCCTCGCCCTCGGCTGCGCGCCACTACAGCCCGACGTCGCCTGCTCAGTTCAACTCGCCGACGTCGCCTTCCTACTCGCCGGCCAGCCCCAACTACAGCCCCGCGTCGCCCAACATCCACGCGACGAGTCCCTCGTACTCGCCGGCTTCGCCCACATGGTCGCCGACGTCGCCCGAGGCCTACTCGCCTACGAGCCCGACGTTCCAGCGCTCGCCCAACCAGCAGACGTCGCCGACAAGCCCCAGCTACTCGCCGACGTCGCCAACGTTCTCCCCGAGAACGCCTGGTCGTGCACCACCGGGGCAGAACTCGTACTCCCCCACATCTCCTTCCAACAACAATTAATGCGCTCATAGTTGCTAGCCTTTTGCTTATTTCCTGCTTTTGCTTTTGCGTCCTTTTTTCATTTCCATTTTCCGGTTCTCTGTTCTTTTTATTCCGCTCTAATCTGTTTGGTTTTTACTTGCGTGTCTTTATGTCTCCTCACATTTTCAAATCTCTTTTCTACTGCTTCTTTTGACAAAACAGGGTTTTGTCCGGTTGGGATTTCTCTTGTGCATTTACATTGCAATGCTCGATTTCGTCTATTGCATTTTCATTTTCTCTCTTTTTACTCGCTCTTAAAATTTCATTGTCACCAAAATACACCCTCATAGAGAAGAGCCTTTCTATTTTATTCTTCTGCCCTGTTCTTTTACTTTTACTCCAACCTATTTTCTCTCTTCTACTTTCAAACCAAAAAAATTCTATAGCGACCGACTCACGGAAAGAGATATCGATTTGCCTTTTTTCCCTGCTTTTTTTTCTGCTTTCTGCGTTCTGCCTTCTACTTTCTGCGTTCTGCTTTCTGCTTGCTTTTTTGCTTTTTTGCTTCCATTTTCATTTCCACAACAAAAATAACAAAGGGTGTACGTGTTAGGAGGGAATTAGGGACCAGGGTCGTGGTGATATTTTCTATCATCTTCCTCTGGCTCCTTCCTCCTTTCACTGGTTTTGTATTATATTGGCTCCCGACGGAACGGGAATGCAACAAGGGAAGGGCCCAACGGGGCGCCCATTCTATTCCATTTTTCACGCGCAAGTGATAGGAGAAACGGAAGTGAAGTGGAGGAAGCTTTCTGTTTCTGTTTTTTTAATGTATTTTAAAACAAAAAATAGCGGTTGTCAGTTGCATGACCAAGGGATGAAGGAAGGAACGAAAAACGGCTGCGGGTAGAGCTGGAAGGGAAGGAAGCAACCGACCGACCCCCCCAGAAACCAGATTGATTCAAAAACACTGCCCTCCCGCAGGGCCGACGAGAAAGGATGAAGAAAGAACAACCCCAAAAAAAAAGACAAAACTGATTTACCAAAACCCAAACAAGAGCCAAAAAAAGAAAGAGCGAACCAACCCGAACGATGACGAACATGAGGGGGCCTGCCAGAGCGGGAAGGAGCAACCGATGATGTGAGAAAGGGGTTTATGATGTGTGTGCTTTTATTTTTTCTTTACAGATTGCTATGCGTTTCTGCTTTTGCTTTTGCCTATCTTTACTATACTCACGGCTGGCAAGATCCAGCTGCTCTACGACGTACCTGTTTTTCCATTGTTTTTATCTATACTTTCATTGATAAGAGGAGAAAATACAAGAACTTGTACTTTCCTATTTCGTACCTTCCTCTCGATGTGTGTAATGGTAATCGTAGCCGCCGTAAACATATGTAAATGCTCGGATGCACCTGCCTTGCTGGTGCCGAGCACAAGTCCTTCAACAATCGCTCTTTCCGTATCTCGATCGCAGATGTACTGTGGAAGGAGCATCTTGCGCGTACGACGTGGATGTAGACAAATGTAGTAGGAACAGCCTTGATATGCTCGGAAAGTCCTTCCTGTTTTGCTGAAAACTCACAACTTCCACCAATTGTTGCCAATGCCCTCCCCTTTCCATCCTCCCTTTCTCCTTTCTCAATTGTCATCAAAGAACAAACATCTCAGACAACAAATGCGAGTCCGATCCTTTGAGAAGCTTTCTCACATATCAACGAACCCACCAATGCAGTCAAAAGCGAAACAGCTGCGATACGATAGCACCCTTTTCTGCCGTTGTTGCTCTTATCGCAGCTCTCCCAATCAGGACATTCGATGCGACCCGAGGAGGGGTTCCAGATTTCCCATCCATCATGCCACCATTGCCAAACATGACATGGGCTTGTGTGCACATTCAGCAATGGGCCTTTTATTTTTACGGTCTGCACACCCTCTTTGGCCCATGTCGACGGCGTAGCTGTCCATCTTCACACACTCTTTTTGTTCACATTCTGGCTTGTTTCCCTCCTTCGCAGATGACTCGGCCTCGGGCATCATGGTCTTTCTCTCTCGCCTCCATCACACAATCTCTTGAGCCGCGCATCTCCGAGCTCTCCCAAACTGTCGCCCTAGCTGATTGCATGTCACATAGGCTGCAAGCGGTTGCAGTTGATCGGTCCAAAGGGTGGGGACGGGGTGTGCTCTTACACGCGTGTTAAAAAAAGAGAGAAAGGGAAGACAGCACGCAGTTGCGTCTCTAGGTATGATCGACATCCAATGGAAGGAAAAGAAAGGCCATTGCAATTGACTCCGAGTGATTATTCAAAAAGCAATTGACAAGACTCACGGCTGGTTCTGGCCAGGCCTGCGCCCCCATCCATGAGCTCACATAACTCACATGCGCTTGCAATCACGAGGCACCAGCTTGCCCCAGAAAAAAAAACGAAGAAATCGAACCCACCCCCAGCCGAAAGACAAACGAACGACAAATTTCAAACGTGCTATGTTATGCCGCGGCGCTCACGTGAAACGGGCGTCTATTCGCTAGCCCGTGCTGGTCGGAAAATAAAACCGGTGACCTCACGAAACGCGCACAAAGAGAAAAAGAAAGACCAGGGGCCGTGAAGATCCGCTCCCGGGAGATTCTCTTGTGCTCTTGTGCTTTCGTTCCTTTGAGCTTCCTTCTCTCTCCTGGGTCTGCCAGCCGCCACGCTGGACTGAAATCAGTGCGGCCCCAAGACCCGAAAATCTAAAACTATCCCCGTGAGCGAAGTAGTTACGAGATTGTGGCGAGCTTGTTGCTGCAGAGCTGCGCACTGGTGCATGCTAAAGCAAAAACGAAAAGCTCACGACTCTGACAGCCGCCATATACACACCCGGGAAACTCCAGCATGAAATTGGCAATAGGGCAAAAGAACCTTCTTCCAATGGAATGGGACCAATGACCCAGAGGACTGGTCAACTGACGAGAAAAAGAGATTGCGCATTTTTGCATTGGCCTTCTCTGGCCTTCCCCGTTTTGCCCCTCCCCCGGCTTCTGTTTTTTTTTTTTCTTTCTTTTTTTTTCTCTCGTCTAGTGCTTGACTTGGCCGTCTTCTGCCAGCCCTCTTTATTTTCTGGTCGGGTTTATTTTTGTTCACTTTCCGCGTGGACGCGCCGGACTTTTCACCCGGTCTCAAACGGTGCTGTTCTCTTCTTCACAAATACGCCGCGGTTAATGACAGGTACAGATCCTGACGGACGGTGTTTTATTTCTGTCGCCTATGTCCTAGTTTGCCGGCTAGCCTCGGGAATGGCTCCTGTCATTGCCTGTTCAGGAAGTTCAAGGACGACTGATACGCGACCAGCAAGCACAGCTATATGCAAGGCGACATGAAATCCAGCAGGAGAGAAGGGGCAGAGATAAGAGCTGCAAAAGGAGAGAAAAGACAAAAGCTGAATGGTGAGAGAAAAGGGATACGACATGGGAGCAAAAAAAAAAAAAAAAAAAAAAGAGAGAAGGAGTAAGCCGAACTAGAGAATCAATGGCATCGCTCATCCAGGCACCCCAGAGTCCCAGATACCCCCGGCGCGCCCACCCAAGAAGGCCCCCATGACAGCACAGATCATGCGGTGCTGCGATCGCAGGCTCTTTTGGGCCCTAGCTCGCTATTTCTTCTGGTCGAGACAACGAGTGGGCGGTCCGAACGCATACAGATACGGCGGGCGACGAATGGCTCTCCCGGTACCCCGCAAAAACAACTGGCTTCTTGTTGGTCTGGACTGGAACGCGTTCTGCGTCTCTAGTTCTTGTTGTCCTTCCTGGCTCATCCTAGCGCTCTGCCGGTCAGACCACCCCCCTGTGGCTGTACTGTTGTACTGCTGTGTTATTGGCCTCCTGTTCTGTTCCTTTCGCCCATGGCCACTCCCACTCTATCGAGATACAAACGCCAAACGAAAATCAAAATTTACGCCGACAACAAACAACAAGCACACACACACACCTGTTTCAAGACATATGCCTTCCCTGCTACCACGTCCGTCATAGCTCCCGAGAAATCTTCTTCTTTGTACCGAGATACCCAATCAATCGTCTTGTTGACGAGATTGATAGACCCGAGTTGGTGGAAATCGCAGACGGATAGTCTAAATCGAGACTTTGCGGTTGTCCTGTGCCCCTTTCTCCACAAGGATGATGACGTTATCTAGCATTTTTATCTGTTATTTTTAAGAACAAGCACGAGTTCGTGAAGGCCGCAGGGGCAAAGGAAAAGGGCAACGAGGCAGGCAGGCAGGCAGGCAGGCAGGCAGCACGAGATACCCATGTTTATCATGGCGTGCAAGTGCGACGTACGTACGTACCTCCATCCTTCTTGAGCAAGCGTATCCGCATCACAGGCCGACAGGAAAGTGGACTCCCTCGCTGTTACGGGGAAGTTCCAAGCGTTGGCTTTTTGCTGCCCCTCCAAATTCTCCCCTGGTTTTATGCACATCCCATATGCTTGTCTGCAGAGGCTTCACTTTTTCTCAGTTTTCTCATTTTATTTTCACTTGTCTTTATCACATCTTTCTCTATTTTCTTTCATTTTCTTTCATTTTTTTCTGCATTGCTGTCTGATCCTCTTGCCCCATCCTTTTCACTTTCGACACACGGGGGCCGCGGGGGTCACCCTTGAGTGAGCGGTGAACGCGGCTAATCCGTGGCTATCCGTCTGCTACCTGACCTACCTTGCAGTTCTCTGTCAGTTTTCCCTCAATTTTTGCAGCACTTTTTTGTGACGGTTTTCTGCCAACTTGTGTGGTGTCGCTGGCATTGTCTGGTTTCTTTTTGTCAATTTTGTTGTGTATGGCAACCCCACGTGCGGCCGCCCGTCCCCCTGACCGGTTGCCAGTTGGTATATGTACGGACGTGGCTGTCCTGGCTGTCCAATGTCCATGTTAGACTGTGCTGTTGTCGCAGTTGGTCTTTGAGCTGGTCTAGCTGACTAGCAGTGAGATACATGGGAGACGGTGGGCAGCCAGATTGCTTTTGCCTTTGTGTGTACACAGTATGTACGGAGTACGAGGCTTGGTGTCTACCAAAGTATGGATGACGAGGATCGAGGATGGCCCCTCCTTCAGCACCTGGCCGTGTTGTTGTCGCAATTTGCAATCAGTCTCTGCAACCCACCCACATGTGAAAGCAAGAAGGTCGTACGACGTATTAAGTGACGAGTCGACGGCATTGCACGGTTCTATGTACAAGGTACTCCGTATTTTACAGGGTCAAGTGGGCGAAAAGCAGACATACAAAGTGCAGCGGGATGTACCACGTTCCACAATACAAAGACGGCGGAGCAAGAGCAAAAGAGAGCAAAAGAGAACAAAAAAAGGAACAAAAGAGAGCGAGAAAGATCCACCCTCCCCTGACAGGCCAAGCGGGAACTAAGATTCCCAAGTTCGCAATTGCCATTTGCCATTTCTGTCTTGTTCGGTTATATGGACCTTTCTGGTCTGCGGTGTCGTGTGGCTAGGTTTGGACCGTTTTGGGCCGTAAGGCCTGACACTAATGGGGGTCTGTCAGCACCCCCATTCACTTTCATGTCCTTCTATTCTCTCTCCGTCTTCTCTTTCTCCGTCTTCTCTTTCTCCGTCTTCTTTTCTCCGTCTTCTCTTTCTCTTGTCAGTGTGCAGTGAGACAGCAGATCCCTCTCCCCGTCACTGCCTCGACTGAGATGGAGAAAGAAAGAGAAAGAAGACAGGGAGATGGACGTAAAAATGATGAGAAATTCCCAAAAAGTAAGGGCAGGATTGCGGCAGCACTATCTGTAGAGTGTATTGTGTGCTCATGAGTGGTTCCCCGTCATTCGTGTCTCGTCTTTCTCGCCTCTCGTTCACTCTCTCTTCTTGAATAGGATATTATTTTCCTTTTTATTTTTGCCCTTCCCTTCTTACCTTCCTGCCTTCTAACTCTCCTACCCCAGGCCAAGACTTTTCTTTCCTTTCCCAGACACTAGGCAGTGCCAGACTACTACGGACGCTATAGCCGGGTTGAGGATACAAGTGTTCTTCTGATACACGAGGTTTTCCTGCACGCACTTTCCTCGGGTTGTTTATAAATACTAACTGCTCTCTGCCCCCTTTCTTTGTCCTCGTACTTTTTTGATATTTCTCTTTTTCTTTCCATTCATTCTTCTTCATACAAAAACACCACCACTCTCCACTCAACTTTACTCTCATCGCTACCGCCTTACCACACAACTCTCTCTCTCTTTCTTCTACCAACAAAATAAACATCTACCTTCTCACCCTCTCACCCTCTCACCACCAACAAACCACACATACATTCACAATGTCGTCCTCTCCCGAAGACGTTACCGCCCTTGCCGGCCAGGCCAAGAACTTTGCTCCCGCCAACGACGTCCAGCCCTCGTTCTTCCTCTCGCTGGCCCCGGCCACGTCCAAGTCGTACCCCCAGCGCAAGTCGTCAGTTCCTGAGGTCGATACTGCCCCCCGCGCTGCTACCGACGCCGCTGCCACCGCAGTCACCGTTCCTGCTCCCGTGGAGTCCGCCACCGCCGTCGTCGACTCCAAGCAGCGCCGCAGCTCGAGCCTCAGCAGCACCGGCAGCAACCCGACCCCCACCGGCCTGCGGATCCTGAAGCTCGGCCCCGTCCACTGGGGCGAGCACCTCGACGAGAGCAAGCACGACTGGCACGAGGTTGTCTTTGAGTAAACTTGCCGCTCATGACAACAATCTAAAAAAAAGAATAAAGAATATAACAAAAGCATTGGGGTATACACACAAAGAAAAAGTGTTTTTCTTTAAGGAAATGGAATACAGGAAGTTTAGGGATCGGGAGGACCGGGCACCAATCGTCCCCCGCTGAGGGCGCATTATTTCTGTTTCGACTTGCATTTTTGTTTTGTTTTTCGTTTGCACTTTTATTTGATTTTTCTTCTTCTTCTGTTTCTGCTTATTACTCTGGCATCAACTGCATCGCTAAGCTACTTTCTGCCACTTAAGACTGTCGGCCTTGCGCTTTGCGCTTTGCGTTTTCATTTTCATCTTTACATTTTGCATTTCATCATTGCGACTCAACTGTTTACGAGTTCATGATCACTGTCCCCGGGAACAGGATTTCGGTGGACAAAGAGGGAAGAAAGAGATTGATACACATTATCCCATTATCCCATTATCTTTTTGCTTATACACAAATACAAAAACATAGACTGAGCAGGGGCGTGGCCGCCGAGCCCTCCTTGTCTCGACCGTTTCTGGTACACAAAACATTTCTTGGAACTGTTTTTTTGCCTTGTGACCTACCATCTATCTTTTGTGTGTCGCTCTCTTGCCTTTTGCGATGTCTCTGTAAGAGGATGTGGGGATCTCCTTTCTTTCATTCATTATTGCTGAGAAGCACATCCTCTTGGCGGGTAAAATGAAGAAAGCAGAACATGGAAGGGGACATTTGAGAGAAACGCAAAAAGGGTAAAAGCGAGACAGAGATCAACAACACGATAGCTCATACGGAGTACAGGCTGGCTTGTTGCAGTTGCGCTCGATGTTTGCCTGCCTGCCCCCAAATTTCATTCCACCCCACCATTTTACACCGTTTCATACGATGCACTTTTGACCAGAATTATCACAAGATCAAAAATGGCAACAGCTTCCACGCCCGTCCGCGGCTGACGCGCACCATGTGAACAAAAGAAAAAAGACGACTCCAAAAGCCTAGAACCGCCATGGCGGGGCGCGACGATGCGCAAAAGAAATAAAAGACGCGCGGGACAACACTCGGACAATTCCCCCAGCAAATCCAGGGCAGACTCATGGGGGTCGCCTTTCTTTCGGCTCTCTCTCACTTCATCGTCAAAACACTGGTACTCGGTATGTAATGCAATTTGCAAATCAGCTTGACTTGACCTCTCACATTCTTCTTTTCTCTTAGACCATCCTCTCCACCTCTCCTGGAACCCCTCGAAACGGGGGGACCTCAATGAAGCAGAAAGAGAAGCTCCGCGCAAGCCGGCGGGCGACCCTGGAAAAAGTAAAGAAAAAAGTGATGGCACTCCCATTTCCACCGTCAGCGAGCTATAGATGATTTTTCCGCAGGTTGTTGCTGACGAGGCCGGCCACTGACGTAACTTGCCTCTCCTTCTCCCTTCTTCGTCTCTCTATTTCTTCTTTCTTTCTTTTGTGCTTTCCATCTCGCTCCTCCTTTCTCTCTTCTCTCTTCTCTCTCACACAGGAGCACGCCAAGCGTGGATCGTCGCTGGTTCCGTAGGACAAAGGGGGCTCGGTACTCAATGTCCTCTCTTGTTCTTATTTTATTGCCGTTCCTTTTGGCTTGGCTGTGTTCATCCCGCGCCCGGACTTGTATCCGAGATAGATCTTCTCTCCTTCTAGGCTTCTACTTCTCCCCCTTTCGCTCACCGTCCCGGACTGCCCTTTTCTTAAGAGTACATACACACAGATACCACACAGGCATAAACGGCTTGGCTGTGTATCTTGCCTCATCTTGGCATCTCGCCAAGTTTGGCGGGTAAGGCTCATAAGGTTCCAGAAATGTGTACAAGATGCTGGGCGATACATGGCGGGTCGGTCAGGGTTTCACCCGGGGGGGACCAAAGCAAATCTTGGAAGAAGAAGAAGATAAAAAGAAATAAAAAAATAAAAAAAAAGAGAAAAAACGGACGATCTGAAGATCGTGCCACCTTCCTCCTTGAACGAGTTGCATTTGCCGCCGCCTCACTTTCTTTTTACTTTGTGATGCATATATCCAGCCCTGGGCGCCCAGACCCGTGCAACTGTACGTCGTAGTCTCACTCTCTTCTCTCTTCTGCCGTATTTGCGAGTTTGTATTCACAGCCACCCCCGTCACCACAGGACTTGGCACCTGTTGTGTATTCGGTGCCAAGAGGAGATGAGATAAAACATTGCAGGCAGCAACAAAACAAACATAATCAAAAGCAGCGCTCTTGCGAGATGTGTAATACCAATTCCCAAAACAAAAAGAAGCCACGGAGAGATGGGAGGGAGGCGAGAAGCGGCATATGTACGAACGTAAGACGGGGTGAGAGGCAGAAGCTGGGAAGATAAAAAGAAGGCCAGAAGTGAATGTAACGAGAGAGTACGCCGTAACGTGATTGTGATTGCAGTATGTTTGTGTCAGCTACGGAGTATGTGCTGTCGTGATAAATGCCGATATATCATCACCAGTAGCAATCGATCTAGTTTACCGTACGGAGTTGTGATTGAGCATCTACAGATCTACAAAGTACACACACTTTTGGAAGGGCTGAATGTGGAAGGTGGACAATGAATAAGCGGAAAAGAAGGGGCGGCAAATCGAGCAAGGAGGGAAGAAGGGGGAGAAGGGAGGGCAATAAGGAAAAGCAAAGGGAAGGCACGGCGGCTGCTGCTGCACTGTGAACGAACGCCGGAGGGAAGGAGCAAAGAAATTCAACAAGGAAAGAGCAATGGTGGGCAGGGAGACGAAGATGGGATTCTTGGTGACAAAGATGCCATTTTGACATGGGATTTTCGTTTTCTCGTTACGAACGTTCTTCAGCTCTAGAACTGGGGCACGACGCTGCCTGTAAAGAGGTGTAAAAGTACAAAGTAGAGCCTGCCGCCTAACCGCACTTGATTACAGTCACATGACCACGCCCCTGGGCAGCCTTTGACAGACGGCAAGAACGCGTAAAGAGCTACTTCGTACGCGCGGGCAGGCGCGAGCTGCAGCCCCGCGCCGCGTCTCCAAAGACCACAATGCACAGCTTCAATCCTGGCCTCGTCTTTCAGTATTCCACCACACAACCACGAATATGGCGTCTCCGGCGGAATCGGCAGCGTCGTTTCGCACAGCACCCGAAGGCAGTCCAAAAGAAGAGCCAAAGCTACCAAAAGTGAAAGACTGTATCGACGTCAAGCTCGACGACTCGAAAGACTCGAAAGACTCGAAAGACTCAAAAGACTCAAAAGATGGCCTCGACAACAAGCAATATGATGGCCCATTATCGCCTTACCGGCCAGTGCGGGACATTCCCTACCAACTGCGAGACCACATCCGTGTGTTTCTCGAAGAGAAGATGTGTACGTTGCCCTCCCACCTCTCAATCAAACATTGGCGTTTCTTCCCACTAACGGATCAGACGGCGAGGCTATCCAACTGCTGACCAGCCTCGCGGCAGCTGGCGGCTCCGACGGCCACAACCTGCTACTGGCAGCGACGACAACGACAGCTACCTCACACGACGAAACACCCATCTGGCTCCCACCGCCCAGCCATTTGGCCGTCCTTGCCTCGCTGGCTGTCCATCCAGCTTACACGACCCGCCCTCAAGATGGAACCGATCTCAGAGTTGCCGGCCATGCCATGCAGTACCTCCGCCACGTCTTATCAGTAGCTGGGCCGGTCGGTGCTGAGATGGCAGCTGCGTTTGCCTACCGGGACTCACGTGGGCAACGGCCGTCAGCTGCAGCCACGACAGCAGCCCGAGCAAGAGCAAGAGCAATAGCAGCAGGCAATGGGGCCAGACAGAAACAAAATAAAAGCGAGAGCACAGAAGACGGCCGTACGGGGCGTCCACGACGACAGCTGCGTGCCTCGGCGGGCCGAACATTGCTCAAGAGCGGCGACTATGTCGACAGCCAGACCATGTCGTGGAGCGACGACGACGATGGCGGTTGGGGTCCAGGCGGTGACAAAAAGAAGACGGCGGCAGCAGCAAGAAAGAGCAAGAGCAGCAGTCGGCGACGGGGTGGCGGTGATCGTGATAGGGACAGCATGGACATGGGCGGCCACGGCGGACGGAATGGTCGCATGGCGAACGGTGGGAACGACGACGGCAACGACGACGACGACGACGACGACGACGACGATGAAGACGGCTTTGACGCCGAAGACAATGACGAAGACGCTGTCAGCGGACGCATGGCGACACGCGACGGTGTGTGGCAGCGCGGCCAGAACTTTTGGCGCGTGGCCGCATGGGCGTTGGGCTGCAGTATCCAGGAACCTGCTCGATGGCGATGCTGGCAGCCGTGGCTGACGTTCATGGTCGACGTGGTGGAGGCCGACCTGGCCGAGCGGCTGGCCGACGACGAAGACGACTTGTACGACTCGCTGCTGTTCCAGTATCTGTGCGAGGACGGCGGCGTCGGCGGCGGCAACAGCACAACGCAGTTACGGCGCATCGCGGCGGCCATTCTGGCAGACGGGTCACAGTCGGTGCAAGCGCGCGAGGTCTTTGACAAGGAGACCGTGCTCACAGGTGCGGCAGCTGGCAACACTGCAGCATCAGACGCTGCCTCGAACCCGACCTACAGCCGACCAAAGAGAGTGCTCGACCTCGATAACGACAAGTTTGGCGACTACAGCGACGACGACGAGTCAGCACCGTCAACACCCGAGTCGTCGCCGTCGCCCTCACCGTCGCCCTCACCATCTCCCTTTAACAAGAAGAAGGTCAAGCTAGCACCAGCCAAGAGGAGCAAGCGAGGCTCCAGGTCGAGTGCAGGAGAAGGCAGCGCGGATGCCGTCGGTACGCACCCGGGCTTTCTCGAGTCACTACCGCTGCGTCGTCGTTTGTTCAACCTGGTGGCCCTTGGCTCTGTCCACTTTGCGTCTGCCTTTGCCACCACCGACGCCGTCAATCGGTCGTTTGCCGAGGTGCTGCGCGAGGCCGAGATCTCCGTCTTTGCCGCCTTTATCGCTTCGCCGCCGCCAGCCATGTTCTCCCAAAACCTTGGTTTGCCCGTGTCATCTTCTCACATAAACTCGCCCACGCCCGACGACGTCTTTGTCGGTCTTTTGCGGCACATTCTGTTCACCTACCTTCCCGCGTCTGCACCCAAGCCACACAATGTCGACCCTCTCGCTGCCCAGTCCGCCTCGGCCGTGGCTGCGCTCTCGCCGCGGGTGCTTGAGCGCTGCTTCTTGCCGTTTGCCGCAAATACCGTGCTGTTGAGTGCCAATGTGCGCATGGCCCTCGCTCTCGAGAGTCTGTTCCGTCTCGTCTGGCAGCCGACCACGTCCACGCCTGCATCCTCGCTATCCAACGACGCCTACCCCGAGGACCTTTGGTCTCCGGCTCTACAGACAGCGGCCGAGACGGGCGTACAGGCGCGGGAGAAGCGTGCGCGCAGCAGTGCATCGTCCTCGGCTTCCACAACCACAAAGCAAAAGTCGGCCCTCGCCGTCGAAGCCTACGGTCGTGACCTGATGCAGCGCTCTGGTCGTCGGCTGTTGGCCATGGTCCAGCTGGCCCGCATGGACGCCGGCGAGCCCGAGATGGTAATGAGTGATTTGTAGTGGGGGGTGATTGTAGTGGTGGGTGATGACAGAAGAAAAAAATACCAAGATGGATGAGCGGTGTATTGGATATTCTATTGTAACGCCATTGCTGTACAGACAGAGAGTACACGCAACCCCATGATTTATGATATGAGATGGACAAGATGAAATCAAAAGACATAAAGACATGTCATGTATACAAAAAAGACGGCTCCTACCGCTTCTTCGGCGGCGGTGTCCACTGTGCCGGCTGCCATGACTCGCCGAGTGCACCATGCGACTTCCAAGGGTCTTCTGCTGGTGGCGGTGCTTGCTGTTGTTTCTGTTGCTGGCGAGCTTGTTGCGGCTGTTGTGTCTGCTGTGCATGAACGTGGACCGGCTCTGGTTCTTGCTGTGCTGGTTTTTGTTGTTCTGGTGCTGGTGCTGGTGCTGGTGCTTGTCCACTCTCCGGTAGTGTCGTCGTCGCAGACGGCGCTCCCGCTCCCAGCTCTTGCGTCGCTGCCGCCGCTGCTGCGCCCAGCTCCTCTGCCTGGATAGGACCGTCGACTCGCCTGGCGCCGGCCCAGCGCGCATCCGCCCGCGCTGCCAGCACCTTCATCTGCTCTTGGCGCGCCACCTCCTTCTGCTGTTCTAGCAGCGACGGCGCATCCTCTCGCACGTGCCGCAGCCACTGGTGCCACTGCGGCGAGACCTGGACCGCGCCGGGGTGCGTGCCCCGCGGGTACTTGACGATCCGCCGCATGCGGATGCCGTCGCCGGGGCGCGCATTCGCCATTGCCGCGGACTGGCTGTGCCGGAGGTCGTTGAATTCCCAGTATGTATTTCCATCAAGGTCGCGGCCTACGTCGTTAGCGGTGATCTCTGAGGCCCAAAGGGCCGAGAAGAGGACGGCCGGGGGAACGCCGTCATCAACCGGAGGGAGGACAAAAAAAAGGACAAAAAAGGACAAAAAGAGCTTACCGGCCAGGTAATGCTTCCGCCATGGCAGGCGCAGGGCCTTCCAGTGGTACCACGTGTTATAGAACGGTGAGAATTTGCCAGACATTGCGGGTGTGTGGGGTGTGTGTGTCCAAAGTGCCGTTGAAAAGACAAGGGAACAAGCACGACAAATCGTTGACGTTGAAAAAGCGCGATGCAAGCAAACGTCAGAAAACGGGTATTTCCTAGACGGGATTAGCGTCTTTCCACCACCCAAAGTCTCCGTCATAAAGTTGCCCCATAGCGCCTGCCCGTCCAGTGAGGTGCAGTGGAATTGCGAGCAGAGCTCCAGTGGGCAAGATACGCTGAAGTGGCCGCCTGGCAAGCTCTGACCTAGCGCTCACACAGCGCTCACACAGCGCTCACACAGCGCTCACACAGCGCTCAAACAACGCTGTAAATTTGCTGTTTGCTGCACATTAGAAGCAGCGCTTACATAATCTCTCACAGCACTCATTGATAACTTCACATGAAGCCTCACTCACACCTTACTTGCATCTCATGGTCTCTCACGAAAAGAAGTCAAGATAAAACAAAACTATTGCGGGATAGATTAGCTTGGTGATGGTGAATATCAGTTTGTTCACTCCATTTCTTCTCAATTTCGAACTCACAAAGCTTCACCATCTCGTCAGCTTGCCATCTCATTTCAGCGACTTTCAGCTCATCTCATGCATCCATCACCAACTTATGTTCACCATGTCACCTTGTCCCCAGATGTCCATCACATCGATATTTCTTTTTGTTTGTCTCCATTATATCTATTCTGTGCGATCTTTCCGCGCCAAACATTGACAGGAAGAGAAAGAACGGCTCGCAATTCTTGAAAGAGAGCTTGATCTGCTCGACCAAGAGATGAGCTGGACAATCGGTGACACCAAGGGCGGTCTCCAAATGCTCTCTCTTCTCACCATCTCTTTCACATCTATATCTCTTGCCTCAAGACAGAAGCAAAATCGGATACAGCTCACAGCAAACCGGACCCAGTTACCTCACTCTACAACACTGTCACAACTTTATTTCATGGTGCCACATCGACATCACAACCGAAACAGCAGCCAGCTTCATCGCTCGCCAAACCAGAAGCTTTTCTGGCTATACGGAGTACGCCGACGGCGTCACGGCTTTCCAGGTTGGTGCAGGTGCCGCCAAGGAGGCCACAAAGACGGCTGACAAGGGAGTGGCCGGCGACTATGCGCCCTTGCAAGAAGATTCAAAGCTACTGGGGTGTCCATCGCCAGCTAATTCGGAAGCTGTGCATGGCGACAGACGCGGATCGCCTAGATGGGGATGGATGCCGGGAGCCTCCGCGACGGCAGACCGGTCTCACAATGCAACCCAGACAGGCTGTGTCCGTGGTTGGCAATGGTGCATGGCGCACGATGACAGCCTATCAATCGTCACAACACACTCCAATGCTGTCATTGGCATATGATGTCTGCTGCCCTCGTGGTGTATATCGTGAATAAGATTCATATGGTCGTACACGTCGTATCGTGTCCATGTTCCAATTCCGTGTCATGGACCTTGCTTGCCACAGCGTCGTCTAGATCTAGACCCACGTCTAGAAGTCGGAGTCGTCCGCGCTGTCGGCGATACTCCGCGGTGACCTCGTTGCACCGGCCAGTTGTATTCGCGGCCCCGATTCCTCGTCTACCACGAGCCTGTTGACCTCTGCAGCAGAAGCGACCCCTGTATCGCCGGCTTCCGCTTCAACAGCATCCTCCTCCTCGTCCTCGTCCTCGTCTTCCTCGGCTTCCTCCTCCTCTTCACCATACCGACGATGCCCTAGCAAAATGTCCTCGCTGCCCTGCCACTGCGGCGGCATGCTCGGCAGGTTGTCCTCGTCCTCGTTGTCCCAGCCATAGTCGTCGTCCTCATTGCCAATGCCATGGCCATGTCCATGTCCATGTCGAGGGACAAGCTCCGTCTCCCCGAGCTTCCGCTTGTAGATGGACGACCGCGGCGGAACGGCCGTGTAGTGTTCCTCGACAAGGCTGCCCGTCTCGGCAATGTCAAAGGCCACCACGGCGTCCATGCCCGTCTCGCTCTCGTGTCCATTGAGTTTTTGTATACCAATAAAGCGCCCGCCAACCGGGCGGTTGTCCTTCCAGGCCCAGTCGCGGAACAACACTAGACGTGTAGTGATGCCGCGGTCCCAGGCGACGCCGTTAAGGGCCGGGGCGAGCGCGGCGCCGCGTTCCGTCTGTACGCGACTGGCGCACTGGGTAAGAACCAAGATGGCAATGTGGCGCGTCTCGGCGAGGCGTTCGAGGGCGGCGGCGACGCACTGGAGGACCTGGGCGCGCTTTTCGTACGGGCTGGGAGCTGTTCCGTTGGATAGTCAGCGTGCGTGTCGCAGCTAATGCTAATGTCCATGGATTCAACGTGTTTATGTAAGCTGGCGGGCGACAACTTACCCTTTTTCCCATTTGCCATCAATGGCGGCCCTTTGCCCTCAACGGTCCTTGGCAGTGCCGCGTTGACAAGGGCGGACAGGCTGTCGATGACGAGGAGGGTCGTGTCGGCCGGGATGCAGGCAGGTTGCGCTGGTGGCGGTGGACAGAGCATTGCGATAAAGTGTGGCAGGCTTGGGCAGACGTAGTGGGCGAAGCCATCTTCCAGACTTGTGGCACCGTCGATGCCTTCGCATCGGCCATCGTAGACGTCGCCCAGTCGATCGTAGCAGAGGCCCTGGAAGCAGTCTGCCCACGGGTCAGCTTAGCTTCTGACCATGCAGGTCTTTGTTTTCTCACCAGCATAGACACTTACCAATCCACACGACATTACCGCCTCGCCGTAATGCGTTTGCTGCGAGTTGTATCCTGTGCACAAAGTGTCAGCATCTCTCGATATGAATCAGGATGGATGCCATTCAAAGACACATTGACATCAAAGACACATTGACTTACCCAAATGCCGTCTTGCCCACACCCGGCGGACCCCATATCTCGGTCAGCTGTCCACGACGGATGCCGCCTGTCGGATGTGCTGCTGCTGCCTTATTTGTGGTCTCTTCTTCCGGGCTCCCTTGTCGTTGTGCAGCGTCTCCTTCTGTCTCGTCCGCTGCTGATGTGTCTCCGCCAGCCTGCACTGGCGGCTCGATACCGGCCAAGATGCAGTCCAGTGTCTCAATGCCCGTGGGGATCAGAAACCGCGACGCCGACGGTGCCGTCTCGGACGTGATCGACGACGCCGAAGACTGGCTCAGCAGAGCGGCATCGGCTTCGGCGGCCGATACGGTCACCACGCGGTCTGGCAGGGACACCCGAGGTTAGCACAGCACGAACGTTTGCATAGTCTCGCAGGGGACACAGTCAGACCCTGAAGAACGTGAAGAGCAAAAAGATCGAAAAGAACAAAAAGAACGAAAAGAACAAAGAAAACTTACGAGTTAAGGGCGTGCTGAAGTTGGCCACATCATGGCCATGGATGGCGTAGTAGTCCATGGCCTTGGTTTAGGCAAGGCACGTCGCCGGGCGATAGGGTCGCCGTGATTCACGATGCACTCTGACTGCACTATTCTGGTACACTGCTGCGTGTTTTTCGCTTGTTTCTCGTAGTCTACAATATTGACTCCTTTTTTGCGTTACGCGGGATGCCGGCGGTTTGCGGTTTCCCGCCTTGGTAAACGCGCCCTTGCCCTACGAAAGCGCGTTCTCTCCAAAAATGATGGGCGAGTCGCAGCTTCCCCCGCAAAAGGCTGCTGCGGGGTCCCAGAGCTCTTACCTCATCCGGCAGTCGATTCAACGACAGCTCTTCTCTCGCGAAAGGGAAGGAGCAATCGGACGTTGCATTTTGATGCTCCTGCTGTAAATGTACGGAGTACATTCTATCTAGTATTGTGCGATTCCTCAAATACCTATCAACCTATCAAAATCAGCATCAAGGCTGTTCAAAGCTGTTCAAAGAAACCTCGGCCATCAATCGACATCCGGTCCGCCGACCAGCTTCATCTGCGTCTGCAGCCCTATCACGACATACAACACTAAAGACTAGTCGTTGCAAACAGTCAGATCACCGCTGTCAGTCAGCAAAGAAAAAGGCTGATGCTATCTTTCCGTTTTGCGATACAGCAGTCGAGAACTCCAGATCGACAGCTAGGATGCAAATCAGAGAAATGCCAAAAAGAAAGAAGAGCGGCTATCTACGAAAGTGCATCATCAACGAGCAAAGGGAGCCTCCCCGGATGTCGATACGCCTGTAAGGAGGAATAGGCCGGAAACCGAGGCCGAAAGGGAGGACAAGACGGTTTAAGACGTTTTCAAGACGTTTCTTGTTTCTTCAACGGTGCCCCGAAGATGTCCGATTGGATATCCGAAGAAGACTATAAGGTGAATGTCGTATATTTGTTGCTGCGTTGCTGAGGTGAGAGCTTGGTGCGCCCTAGAGAAAGGCCCTGTTTCTTTCTTGTGAACTTTTAGAACGCAAGCCAAAACTCTTCGTTCAAAGACGGTCCTGCTGCCCATCGACCAACGGCCCCTTGATTCCCTTGATTCTCACTCAGCCTTTTCGCGGCCTGTTGTTCACTAATACTGACAAGTCTAAATATACAAGCTGGTCTGCACCGGTTGCCGTTCACCGTTGCGTCAACACACTCGATTCGCCCTTTCGACCCTTCTGGGCCCTGTCTGTTGGCTGTAAAGAGCCAAGAGGACAAACCCCTTGCGTCCTGGCTACACCCATTCGCTTTTTTTGCTAGAGTGAGCTGTTGGTCCTATTTTCGATAATGGCAAGCTCTCCTTCTCCGTTGATAGAGCCGGAGGACAGTAGCTGTTGATCCTTCTGCATGTGAAGATGGTTCAAGCCAAGAGTCGAATAGCCAATCTACTCAGCAATCTGTGGGTAAGGGAAAAGCTTGCGAAGGAAAGGCTTGCGAAGCTCAGCTCTCTTGCGGGCTCTACGAAAAACGAACAAGACAAGTTTTGCATGTGCAAGAGTTTTGTAAGCAAAAAAAAATTCGCAATCTGGGCAATGTCAAGGGCAATCTCAGGGCAATCTGGGGTCATCCTTCGTCCGCCCTACCTTCACACCCTGGAGGCTCCGTCTCAGCTGACGAAGACAAGCTACGGGCTATGGAAACGGTGAAGCGAAACCCCAAAAGAGAGTGTGAGAATTAGAGCGAGAGAAAGCCCTTTTGTTCGCTGGCTCTTTTCTGCCGTCGGGAATAAAGAGATTCCTCACAGGCCTCAAATTTTCCTCTTCGGGACGGGGAATGGCAGTGCACAGCAAAGACGAAGACGGTGACGAGTAAAAACAGACTCAACGGGCTCCACTGTCGTCTTCCGCAGAGGCGGAGCGCGTAGATAAGGTATGGGGAAAAGAAGAGAAAAAAAGAGACGGCAATACGGCTAAGCGGCGACGGCGCGAAAACGTTCACCACCACTGTCCACCACCACTGTCCACCACCACTGTCCACCATCCACTGTCCACCATCCACTGTCCACCATCTACTATTCAGTATTCGTCCACCGGCCTGTCCACTCCCACAATACAGCGAGAAATACAGAGAGAGAGAGAGAGAGAGAGAGAGGGAAGCGAGAGAAGGATCATGGTCGGGACAGGGCCGACCAGCCGCGGGATAGAAAGCGAAACGCCATACGACGTACTCCGTACAGAGTACGAAGTAAGGAGTCCCCTAACGTCGAGGGCACTTGCTGCTCTGGGGCCCAAACCGGTGTTTTCCCCATATCTCATCTTAACCAGGGGGTAGGGGTGTGCAGTCTACTGCGAAACTCGCTGTTCTTGAGGCCCTTATCTTGGCCAAAACCGGCGAGAACAAAAAAGGCAAAGAGGCAAAGAGGATGGATGAGAAAACAGACACACCAAGAAAAACGTGGCCATCAAGCGGAGCCGCGGAGAGAGAATAGCCCTCGACCCACCCCAAAAGAGCAAAAGAGGGAGATGTGGGCGGCACTTGGGGCTTGGGGCTTGGGTTTTGGGGGGGCACCGGGGACACCTGAATCATACACCAGAGGTGTACGACGTACGGCACTCAGTTGTCCATTCCGAGTAGCAATATCGTGCCATACCAGATGGAAATCGCACAATGCTGAAAAAAGTTGAAGAAAAGGGCGACTCATAAGGCTTCACGGGAAATGCAAAGACGGGAGGAGAACAGACGGGAAACTGGACGGAGTGTCCCTCTGGGCATCCATTCTCGGTATACGGGTATCTGTTCGTAGAGTTTCGCCGGTGGCCCAGGCTTCCAGAGAGCAGGCAGGCCTTTTCTCAGTCACCAAGGATAGCCAGGGGCGTTGAAAGCTGAACAAGGATGCTATCTCTCTTTCAACGCCCCAAAAAAAAAAAACGGACCGGATGAGGGCACACAGTCAGAAATTGGAGAACTGTCGGGAATGAGAGGGTGTGTCTTTTTGTGCCATGCTTGTTTCCATATCCGGGGGAAGGTGAGGCTTGAGAGAGAGAGTCCGTCCCACGATAGATACTATGGCGTTTTAGCAGGAGCTGTTAGCGTGCCTGGTGATCAATAAAACGAGGCACGCAATGGGGGCAGAACTGGGGCACACTGGGTCCAGGCCCCCAGATTCTGCTCCTGGGGATAGCCGTCGGGGGACTGCCGACGATGGTGTCGAAGATGGTGTCTGCCTCTCGAGTCACGACGAAGAGAGGGGGCGTGTTGATGATTGTGGCAAATGAGTTTGTGATGCTGCTTTGATCCTTCGTCTTGTTGACACCTATTCTCTCTTCTTATCATCATGTGAGCATTTTTGCCGGGCCGGCGTGAGGAGAAACCGGACCGAAGGGGCGGATGCGGAAAAGAAAGCAACAAGAGCAAAAAGAGAGCCGAGTTCGTAGGCGCTCAAAATGTAATAATACTCCAAACAACTGACCTCCTCAAGGAGCACCCCATACACAGACGAGCATCAAAAATCAAAAAGTGGCAGGTTCCAGGACAAGGGCTGTTGAATCATCGACAGCAGAGCATCCTCTGTTTCCCGGATTCCGGGGCGGATGTCTCCGGAGAGGGAAGATGGGGTAAAAAAGAAGAGAACCGTGGAGAGAGAATATCTGGTTACGGTGCTTTGCTGTGGTATTTTTGCTGTGGTATCTTTGCTGTGGTATCTTTGCTGTGGTATCTTTGCTGTGGTATCGTTGCTCTGGTATTTGAGTTGTTGGGTCCAACAGTATCAATCGTCTTTTAAAGGGGAGGCATACTTCCTAACCGGGACACTCAGACACACAAGAACTACCGCAATGGGTCATCTGTAACAAATGATTGCTGTGCAGCCAACAATGACAATCAGAAGCTTGTATCTGCAGCAATTCAATTATATGTAGAGCCTCATAACGAGGCATCCCGGTGAGAGGAGAGCGAAACGAGCGAGAAGTGGTGATGCAAAGTGACGGCGGGGCGGGCTGAAACAGAACCATGGTCCGATGCCTTGGGGAAAGGTCTGGGGAGCAATAAAAACACACAGAGAAGAGTGAAAGACGAGCGAAAGGACAGTTGCCTGCCGACTCGGTGAGGCACATTTTTTTTTCTCAGGAAAACAGGAAAGGGAAGACATCAGAGAACAGCTTGACGATCGCCAACTGAGAGAGATGAGCTTTCAAGAATCACAATCCTGATTCGTCGTCGGCATCTACATCTCAATCCTTCCAAGTACTCTCTCTCTCTCTCTCGTCGGCAGTGTCGATGGCCGATCCATGGATTACTCTTTGTAGTCTGTATATACGGAGTACGTCATATGTGTCGCGATTTGTATGATTGTCGACAGCTACTCAAGAGCAGCGGCATATTTACACTCTCTGCTTGGACAAACATGCTTGGCAGATTCACTTTTGCGTCTTGCGGAAGCGCCTCGTCGGAATTGTCCACGGAACTGACCAACGTTCAAGGCACCTTGTGTCGGTAGCCATAGTCTGAAGGCATTCTCTTCTCTCCTTTCTCTTGCTGTTCCCTTTTAGACTCTCACGGTCACATCTCATCGTCATGCTCTCTGCTCATCTGTTGATGACATCAACAGACAACAGACCAACAGACCGCTTGATATCCGAGCATGTCCGACCTTTTCTTGCTTCTTACTCCCTTGTTCTTTATCCGTTTCTCTCTCTTTTTTCTTCTATTTTTTTCTTATTCTTTTTCTCGTTTTTCTCTTATTTTTCTCTTAAATATCGTTCGATCGACTCACTCTCACTCCTTCTCTGCTCACAGGACACTTTTGACGGAGAACAAACACCGAGACTAGCTCTCTACCCCGGTTTTTCTCCTTCATACGCCTCTGACCAAAAACAAAATACTCCGCCAATTACTCCTTCTGGTGAAGTCTATCTTTGCCGGCTGCTGAGGCTGGCTGGCGACCGTATTAAAACTGGAGATTGTTCTTCCGCAAGACTGTCGAGACTGACTTATATTCCCACCGTTTGCTCGCATTGTTCGCCGCTGGCTATTTTGTTAGTGGACTGGGGCCTGTAGCTTAGCGTACGGAGTACTCCGTTAGCCGCTGTAATCGCGGAGGCCCAGTGCAGACCAGGCTAGGTTGTAGTCTTCCTTCAGCGCCCTCAGTAATAATACAAATTACACCCCCCCTCTCCACAGTGGCCTCCCCCAAGCCTCGGCGCTTGATAAAATGCCCTAAAGAATCTCTAAAGGGTCAATAAGCCGAGCAGGCGCCCTAGCGCTTCTTCCCCCTAGAAGTCCTTAAGGCCTGGAGCTGGCCCTAAAATGCCCTAAGAAATGCTCTAGGGCCCCCCCCCAGATGTGTCAACGATAGCGATGATTAAGTGTGCCGCGGGCCTGGAATCTGAATCCCATGTTCGACTATCTGGGTGAGAATCTCTCACTCTCTCTCTCACAACATAAAAAACTTATCCGAGGTTAACAACGGTTTCGCAACCCACACGCCCCCATCTTTTTGCTCTTCTACCATTTCTCACCAAGGCACACACAAAGAGGCCGCCCCATATCCCGTATCCAGTCGGCATTTTCCTTTCTGCTTTTTTTCTGTGTCAGCATGTTGTCCTGTCTTTGCGATGCAATACTGCGTGTGTATTGAGATTACCCCATATTCTTCGCCTTCTCTGTGTACGGAGTACTACACTCTGGAAAAGACACTTCCGTCGTAAATGCGAGGCTGTCGCTTGCATGGCGGCTTTTGTCTCCTATTTTTTCGGCCGAGGATAATAAATTACAAAAGTCCGCATCCACTCGAGATAACAGGTCAGGACAGGGCCAGGAAGTTGATGAAAATTAGACATTCACATGATGCTCCTTTTTAAGCCTCTTCGACCTCTTCGGCCCTCTTCGACCCTCTTCGAACCCTTTTCAAGTTCCGGGAACCGAGCAGCCGGGCAAACGATACGGAGAACATTAGAACAATCGTGGGGATCGTGGAGAAGACAGCAGGCTGTAAACCATCTCGACTTGCAATGGCAATGCTCACCGAGGCCGACATGCCAGATATGCCTACCCAGACTTTTTCCTTCTTTTTCCCCGAGGATAGGGTTGTAAACGAGTGGCGTCCCGTGTTGTTGTTTTACTGCCGAGCAAACCCATGGATATCCTTTCTTCCTATCTTACTCAGTATTCTCCTATGCATGGTTGATCTGTGCAGCCGTCTTGGAGTCTTGGTATCTGTTCTCGCTTTCTGTGTCCCAATTCTCTCATCCGACGGCCCTTCCCGAAAAGGCTGTCCAAGTCGTGGTCCCTTTTAAAAGATTGTTGTTGGTGGCCAGTATATCAAACAAGCGGTGCATGATCTACGACGTACCACCTCCACAAACCCCAAACATTTAGTGGCCGGGTGGGGGAGGATGAGGAGGAGAGGAGGAGAGGAGGAGGAGGAGGAGGAGTGAGGAGATGGTAGAAGATGGAGGCGACAGTAGCAATCAAAAGACGGGGTGAAGTGAAAAGAGGGTGTGGTGATGTCCCCGAAAAGAGAGTACGAGAGTACGACGTACGAGAGTACTCCGCACGAGGTGCAGTAATTGCATTCGTTGCCGTTCTGTCAACAAACAGATCTCGATGCCTCCAAAAAACGAACGAGCTCGTGCGATTTCATACCAAGCATCATACGGTTCACGGATGCATGTACGGCAGCACGGGCAGACAGGCGGCAATTACCGAGTACTGTGTAGGACAGAGAAACCCCAGCGGACCACTCACAAGCCAGGACGGCCATCGCAGTGCGAGCAAGTGGGCCATGAATCATGTGTCTGTCCCCTTAACGACGTACACACAAAGATTCCCCGAGGCTTTGTCCTCTTCACTCTCGGAGCCATACTCCGTACACTACAAGCTGACAGCCCCAGGCCGTGGTCCTCGGTCTAGCCCCTTTCTGCCCCTGTGGCTTTTCTTTGTGCATTTCCTGTGACGCCAATTCCCGAGCAAGGGCAGAAGGGCCGTCAAGGCGACTCTAAAGTCGAATCCTCATTTCGTTCCATTGCGGAGTGATACCTGTTCGTTGCAACCTGGTGGGAGGGGTGTGAGAAAGCTTTGATGGTCGCGAATGGGGAGATGTGAGACGCAAAGATAGAGGACATACTCCGTACTCCGTACTTTGTAAGGACAAGGAGACCAGTTTGTCGCTTTTCGGCAGTCAGGCTTTAAATTTTGAATTGTGAATTGGCTTTGAGGGCAAGCTCGGCGAGGGTATGTCCTTCCTTGCTCGTGCAGTCGAAAGTGGCCCTCTCTCGTCCATGACCCTCGTTTCAATGCTCAATGCGACGTGCTGCAAACTGTAAACGGAGAAGAGAGGGTCTTGAGAGAAATCTCGGCTGAAATGCGGTTGCCGTTCTTGGCCCCCAATGCCACGCACCTCCCCTACGCTCTTGACGCCCTTGACGCCCTGGATGGCCCCTTCCTTCTCTCCTGCAAGGTACCAGAAATGAAGGATACCAAAAGACCCCAAAAAGACCGGCATCGGCAGCAGCTCTGTCCCCCCTCCCTTTGACAGGAAGGAGCGATGGGATGGAGATATGGAGATAATAGGTACAAAGAGAGTTTGTGGGCCAATTGGGGATCATGAGTAGAGAATAGGCTGAAGACTGAAAACAGAAAGGGATACTCCAAAAGCAGGAACGCGATTTGATTTTTGGGGGGTTTGCGGAGGTGATTCTGGGGAAAGCTCTTGTTCTTCCGTCTTCTCTCCAGCTATCATGAGTCAGTAGGAAGGCGAGGTTCCGAGAGTCCGACGAAATCTGGAGTCAAACTATGGTTCTAGAGTTGGAGTCAACACGGTCTGGAATCTGGGGCAAGCCGGAAAAAAAATGTGTTCAGTTTGCAAGTCTCTTTTTCTTTTTTCTTTTCTCTTGAAAAGCTAACAGAGTCTATCTCGTTGACTGGCTATTGAACAACCCCAAAACCCACAACGGAAAACACCACGAGACCAGAAAACGGACAAGCAAGTCCGAGATATGGAGGAGCCACCATCTCATCTCGCAAAGCGAGCGGCCAAGTAATGAGCTACGAGAGATTAGAGACGAGAGACGAGAAGCGTGCGTGGAGAATATGAAAACAAGACGTGCTCGTCCTCATTCTTCACACACCCTCGACGCGGTCCGTGTTTGCAACATGGAAGCTTGCTCAATCACAGATTCACAGCTTCTTGTTGTCCGTTGTCTTCGGAAGTTCGGAAAACGGATGCCCGGTTTTCCTTGACTACTCTAGCGGAGCTTTGCGCATCTTTGCGGTTCAGGACGAAAGGGGGCCGCTCACAATGGGGAAACAGAGTCAAGAGGCAACAGAAATAAGAAAAGAAAGCAGGGCGGGCCCCAGAACCCAGAAGCTACTCAAGCTACTCCAACTGTGTGCATCTGCGGAGCCACATTTTGCACGAGAATAAGGCCTATCTCTGCTCTGTTTGCTCTGTTTTGCTGCAGAGACAGCTGTCGCGGCTTTCTCCGTTGTCACACCTTGGGACAATCAGGTCGCTTCCCACCGCACCCACGAGAATGAATACATGCTGTGCCTTCAAACGATCTACCTACGAGAGAGCAAACTGTAATATTTCACCGCCCCGTTTTCGAAACGGACAACAGCAAGACCACTATATTTAAAGAAAAAACACACCAAAAGGCGACCGACTGACCAAGAAAGAAAAAAAAGCTGGGGTTTCGGAGCTTCTCGGAATCACGGAGACCCTCTCTTGGCCGTCACTACAAACTACGGGGAACTGGAGATACGCCATTCTTTTTCTTCTCCATAAGGCTCCAGAGACCATCAGCGCCATTGGCTCGAAATATTTGCTGGGGTGCGATACGGCCGTTAAAAAACGTGCTCCCTGTCCACAATAATTCCTCTCCTCCCATGGAGGAATGGGTCTTCTCTAGCCTCGCAGAGGCTCCTCCTAGGGCGTGTGTTTTTCTTCTCCGAGTCTTTCTCTCTATCTCGTCACGACAGAGAACCCAAGTCAAGAAACGGAGAGTCCCCGTATTTTGTAGGTTAGCATATGGCCCCATACATGGACGTCGTAGTCCGTTCCCATGGTTTGTCTTGCACTCCTTGGCCTTTGACTAGGGGACAATGGAGAGAGGGTCTCACTGGGGTGGAACGTTCCGGCGGCACATTCATACTCCGTAGAGTGAGATCCGCCCGCAAAGGGTAAGGGGCCTGTCTATCCTTGCCCAGGGAACATCATTCTCCCTCGGTGACTGCTTGTGCGAGGACGCGAGAGTGGAGGGGAGAAGGAGAGAGGCGCGGTGAAAAGGGGTATATCACAATTTGTGGAGGAGAAATGTCACGATCCAATACGGAGTAAAAGCTGTCCCTTTTATTGTCACCTTCTCATTTCAATTCTTCGGAATAAATTTCCACAAAGTGACAACACAGGTGAAAGACATAAGGGGAAGGAGACGTCGAAACGGCATGCGGCGTACCTGTCTTCCGCTGTTCTCTTGTTAAATTCAATATGCGGATATTAGAAGACAGCTTGCCCTCGGTACGGAGTACTTTTGTGTCAAATCTACTCCGTAGACGGGCCCACGGTCCCTTTTCCAAGTTTTCAGCTCGGTCGGACTGTCAAATGTCAGGAGAAATACACAGCACGGAGTAAAACGTAGTGGCTGCTGTTATTCCCAGGAGAATGGGGACGATACCTGTGGTGTATTACCGAAAATGCTCGTCATAATTCTGCTCTCACCTCGTTGCGCGACGAGCGAATGAGCTCCCCAGTCATTCTTTGTTTCCTCATGTCTTTCACGCCCTGAAGAGACTTCTCCGTCTTCTTGATAGAATTCTTCTTTTCCTTCTTTCGCCAAGTCGTGGCCCAAACGCGCAATTCTCCGCAAGAAAAAACTACTGAGTAGAAGGCGACCGCAAAGGGAAATTTGAAGGTGGGCCACACCGTAAAGCATATCGTGCTTTTGTTCATAAAGACGGTAGAAGAAAATGTGGGTTTGCCTCACTCTAGCTGAGAACGTCGTAGTCCACACCGTGGACGTCTTTCTCTTCTTCACAGAGACACCCCACTGTACCGCGGCTGCCCGGGCCTGCTATATTTCCGTGGCCTCTTTTTTCCAGAGTGTTGTGCTCGGTTTTTGGCTACCGAAATAACACCGAAGAATGAACCGACGGAGAGTACACAATAGATGGCAGAGCACCACCAAAAGACGACGAGACTTCCCCAGTAAATGAGGCAAAATGAAAGTGTCAATTCCACGGCGACACCGTGAATACAAACACCGTGAATTGGAGTTTTTGAATGGCTTCCGCAGTGAGGCAAACAGAATGGAGCATCTCCAGAGTAAAAGGGCCGCAATGGGTGGCGGACGGCTACTATATGCGTATTCTGATTTTCGTTTATCCCCCTTGATCCATTCTCACTATGATCAATTGGACATTTCGGTTATCTAGGTATATCCTGTATCTACTTATCTCATTCTTCCGTTCTGGAATCTGCCTTTGGCCCGTGCCTGTGGATGCTATTTTTTGTCTTTTATTTTTGGTGATGTCAGGGGCAGGTCTGGGGGAGATTATGTCATTGACATGTGAAAGTTTTTGCAAGGCTATCAGCTGCGGCCACCGATAAACAGCACTACGAAGTAGCAGCTCAACACACCCCCCCTCCACACCACACTCCAAAGAAAAAGGATAATCTAGAGATTGCGGCTCCGGGCGAACAGCCGCTTTCTGACAAGGCCCAGAATCCAGAGACCAGAACCCGAACGCGATAAAGGAAGAAGAAGGCATAGGGAAAGAGGAATAACAACAAGACACTGACAAGCGGTACATTTTCGTCCTGACGTCTTCCAATCTTTTTTTGTCTGGGGATGGATGGATCTATAGATGGCTGCGACAATCGCCCACCTACACAGTAGAAGAGATTCAAGATTGACATGTGTAACTATACCGTACACAAAGGTCACCACTGAAAAAGTGCGGAGAAATACCTTTAATCGTCAATGTAGACGTCTTCCACCCATACGTGCGTAGAGAGGGGCGTGTCTTGTACATATATGTTGCACACAAAGAGTCTGATATATTTTACCCAGATTCAAAAATTGGACCACGGACAAACAGGGGCCGGGGCTCGAGGGGACGCGCACCGAAATCCTGGGTGAAGCGAGTTTTGGCGTTTGGCGAGAAGAAGAGGCAGATTGGAAATGGAAACGGAAACGGAACCAATAACAAGGCCAAAAGCCAGAAATACTCAGAAAACTCGTAAACGATCAACGTGGTCAGATTCAGTGACTTCATTTATTGGGCAGATCACTGATATAACGCCATTTCAACTCTGCCGCGCCGTTGCTCCCCGATCTCCGTTGTTTTCAGGGCATCGTTTTAAATAGCATATGCGTATCGGGGAAGGCGGTATTGATCTGGAGTAATAGCCAGTTGCAGTGAATAAATAAAAAGAAGGAAGAGAAAAGACTCGCTTTACCCTTTGTTATTTTGTTTGTATTTTTTGTGTGAGGTTTCGATTGTTGTCGATTTTTACATTGTTTTTAATAATAAAAACAGCTATTACTTCACATCTCGAATAGACTTTCCAACTTGGGTTGAGAATACAACTCTGTATCCCGTAATTGCCCTGCCATCGCTATCATGGTTTTTTGCACCTGCCCGGCGTCTCCGTTACCCCAGATGCGTCATCGTCCTTTTGTCCAATGCGTTCTGTCAACTCCCTTTGTCAATTGCCTCGTATCGCCATGGCTTTCTGGGAATTTGTGCAGTTTGGATGACTGAGATTGCAAGCACCAAGAAAAACCAGGGGAAAGGTGGGTTGCTGGCATTGCATCATGCTATGGCGAATTAGGCAAGTCGAGCCTCGCCAGACCCCCAGGAACTCCAGCCAAGCGTTCAAGGCCTTCTGCCCCGCGTATGTACGCCGTATGGTAGATTATCATTTTATTATTTTACTTTATTATTTTTATTTTGATTTCACGTGTTATACGTTCCCAATATTCATGTTTTTCTGTTTTGTTATGCTTTCTCTACAGTCCTCCTGCTTCCTGCTTTTTGTCCTCCCGGCAGATCGAGATCGGGGGACGGGGTTTGCCTCGCTTGAACTTTTGACAAAAGCCGTCTTTTTTTGCGTTTCCTGCAAGTTCTTTGCTGCAACACGCTGACACGGTACACCTTTCTCAAAAACAGCAAAACAACGCAACGTTTCCTCTCTCATTTGACACTATCATAACCCCTGCACAGACTTTTTGATCCCCTGCTGGATAGGGAAGTACCCCTTTTGTCTCATCTTTGCAGGTTTTCCATGGCGTCAGAATGACTTGTGATATTTTGGCGCGTTTCTCCAGGTTTTCTGGTTCTTTTTCTGCTCTCTATTTCCCCGGGTCGGTACCATACTCGGGGTAATACACTAGTAGTACAGAGTACGTCGCAGTAATGAGATAAGGGGAGGGGAAAATACGGCGTTACGAAACCAAAGCGTCGGGGAGTATCGACAAAACAAAACAAAAGCAGGAGAGCGGAGAGGTAGAAGCGGAGAAGGATAAAAATAAAAAAAGAAGAAGGCCCGTTGAGCCCTTTGGCTCTTCCTTTGGCTCTCCTTTTTGCTTTTTTTTTTGGCTCTTTTTTTGCTCTTTTTTTGCTCTTTTTTGCTCTTTTTTTGCTCTTTTTTTGCTCTTTTTGCTCTTTTTGCTCTTTTTGCTTCTTTTGATTTTCAGTGTCACCAACACCGAGGGTTCCGAATGCGGGGAGGGTTGTGCTCGGCGTAATGTACGGGACTGTTGCAAGATTGCAATTTTTTCAAGGATTGCACGTTTCGCTTTGTTTGGAATCTCTCTGCCTTCTTTCCGTCTGGGGTTTTGGTGGCTGTTGGATACTTCTTTGAAATGCTGGTGAGATGTGTCAGAAAGGGGAGAAAGGGGCAAAACGGTCACGAACGGAGTAAAGATAACCTTTTTGGCTGTTGCCTTTTTTGGTGATTATTGCTGTTTTCCACGAATAGGAGTGGGAGAAAGGCGCGACAGGGCAGATTTGGATTCAAACTGTCCTCGTACGGAAGGAGCGCAAGACAGTTGTTGCTTACATCCTCCGTGCGCCATTGGCAGATACGAGTTTTTCTAACAGAAGGGTATCGTCGCAGGGAGAAAATATTGCGATTTGGATATTCGGAAATCAACATTGACGATTGCGATTGCATTTGCGGCCGCCGATCAGCAAGAGTGCCGGTCTCAGTCATGAATCGACTCTTTATCTTTGTCGCCGGTAATCAATGGAAAGAGCTACGGGTATTGTTTCCGCCGTAGTCAAGTACTCGAGGCACTGTAAGAAAAGAAGGGTTCAAGTTCTCCGCCAGGTGAGACAGCGAGCATATTTACTGAGTACATACAAGATATGAGGAAAAAACGAGGAAAGGCGACGGTGAAGCGGGGAGCCGATCGGGTCGGTAAACTTCGCTCCAACTGAGGAAGGAGAGAGATACGCACCCCTCCCGCGCCTTCCTCTCTCTGTCGGAACTCAGTGGCGTTCCGAAGCGAGGTACCACCTGCTGCTATTCATAATACAAAAGCGACTTCGGGGGCAGACAAAAAAAAAAAGGCCGTGCTAGCGGCAAAAGATAGCGTTATCGCCGCTGCTCCTTCCTTTTTCTGCTGCTTTTTCTCAACCGGTCTGGGGTATGTGCGTCGTAGTGCTGAAAGGAGACTGGCGAGAAATGGCAGAATCTGGGGGATCTGTCCTGGCTAGTGCGCTTTTAGCAATTGGGGGTGCGGTTGCCCGTTTTGTCCAAGAAAACAGGGCGCAAGCCACAAAGTCACTTTTTTTTGTGCCGGTGAAGCTAGCTGTCAATCCCCGACAGCGATTTGCGCCAGGCCGCGATTTCCCCTTTCTTGCGATCCTGCTGGATACTCAATACAGAAGGCGCGACGCTTCCAGGCCCTGTGGCCCATTCTGCGGGGGATTCCTTCATCCCCCCTACAAAAAAACCCCAAGGTAATGATTAACCAACTTGGCTAACCTTGCTAACCTTGCGCGCCTTTGCCCAAAGGAGTTGTGACAGACAGTTGACAACACTGTTTTGGAGTATTTTGTGTGTGGACCGGTATGAGTCGAGATGCGGAAAGATCACACAGAAACCTCCCTCAAACGCGGAGCCGGGTATCAACAACAGAAGAAATAAGGGGGAAAGAAGGAGAAAAGGATGGCCTGTCCTCTTTTGATCGTAAATGTTGATTTTGTTGACCTTTTCCACAGGAAAGCGGGAAACGAAAGACGGACGGAGGTGTTAAAGTCTGGGGAAATAGTATGGGGACACGGCATCAAGAGCAGGAGACACTAATCTTGAAATTGCTTGGAAGAGGCTCGATTCCCGAGTCGGGGAGATATTGAAAAAAGAAAAGAACAAAAGGCATCAAAGATGGAACACAGAAGAGTGTTCTGCTCTCGTTTCCCTGCCCACGTAGACTTGTTTGTTGAAAGGATGAGAGATCGCGAGGCGAGCGCGCTTCGCGCGAGTTCGTGGCTTTGCCAAAAGAGCGGTGGACGAGACGATAATATACGGAGCAGAACGACGAAAGATCGGCCTGAATCGAATAGTGACCAGACAGGAAAAAGTACAGACGAAAAAAAAGGCTGAACGGGGCTCCTCCCGATAGATGTACTGGATACGAGGTTCTCATCTTTTTTTTCTTCATCTTTTTCCATTTAGTATATTTTGTGAAAAAAATACCAAAGATACAGGTCAGCCCCGGACGCGGACGAGCTGAGGCGGCCTTTTGGGTCAGGGCAGGCCGCTCTTGAGGTCGCGATAAGGGAGTTTCTTGTCTGATACGCATGGAACGCCCTATCAGGTACCCATCCACCCTCACTTTTTTCGTTCTTATCCCTTGCCATACGCGCGCGCGTTTCCTCTCAGGAAAAGGAGTGTGAAGCGTGAGATGGTGACTTTTTGGTGGTGTCGTGGTAGATAATACCAGAGACACATTGGCAGATTTCTGGGGAAGCCGATAGGCGGAGGTGCACCCAAGTGAGAGGAGGCTTAGACCTTGTGTCTTTTTGGGCTGGCTGGTGGTACCCAAACAATCAGCTGTCATTGAGAGCTGACGTTGACAAAAGAAGCATGACAGTAGAGATGGCGGGCAGCAAACTCTGGGGGTGGCACATTCAACAAATTTGTAATTCGTGCTGCCTTTGAATGTTTAAATCATGAGTAACGGCAAGTTCATGGTGAGAATTGGTTGGGCCATGCCGCCATTTTTAGCTCAGGCTAGGCAGCAGAATCCCGTGCTGCTTTCTCTCTTTTCTTCTTGATACGAGATTGTGTGCAACCAACGACCGGCTGCTACTGTTTTATTGCGCGATAACACGACTTGTGAGGACGGTCTGGAACCAAGGCTGGACTTTCTGGACTGGGAATGGAAGGTAAAGACGATAAACACAACGAAGGTCTCAAAATGCAACATCTTTTTGTGAAGAACTCGCAAGAAACATGTGTTTGGCCCTGGGCAAGAAGCAAGGCGAGAACTGAGCCACAGGGAAAAAAACGGACAGGTGCGGATCCTTACCAACAGCAAGACAGAAAACCCCCACGTTTGTTGTCGTTTTGTTTTTCCGACGACAGTGGTGCAGGGGCAGGGGTGCGGCTTAATAAACCCACAAAAATCAACAACTGGGTACGTTCGTACGACGTATATGTACATGTACATACGGGGTAATAGCGCGATAGGAAGATGGCGTTAGGAGGACAGAAAAAGAAAAGAAAAGAGTCAAACTGGCAAGGAAATGGCATCAAACGGAGGCGTATTTCACCCCCCCCTTGATCCAGACAAGACCCAGCCAGCCAGTCTGCTTCGGCAATAAGAAAATGAAAGAAGAAAAGAAAGGACTATCATCGTTGAGAATGAAGAGCTTCGGAACAAAAAACCGATTCCGTTTGCTGGGCCATGGATCTCTGACTCGGCGTAACGAGTCAGGAGGCAAAATCAAAGTCTCAAAAATCAATAGTCTGGCATCCTGTCGACATCGAGAACCCGGCGAGCAGTTCTGTTTTCTGTTTGCTGTCTACTCCGTATCTCCGTGAGACAAAATCAAAGAGATGGACACTAAGACGAGAACAATATAAACATGGCCTTTTTGAAAGATACAATGGAATATGGGGGAAGCAAGCAGAATAGCCAGAAACTTGGCAAATGGGCATACGAGTCAGACGTGTGAGTTTGTGTGAGAAAGAACCGCCGGCTTCATCAGGTGGTTCTTGGAAGAGATAGCCGAAGGCTTCTCGCACTGAGAGGGCGGTCCGTCCCCACTCTGGAAAATGGAAAACGTGCTCTCTTCTGAGAGTCCATCCCCTGCTGATAACGCGAAGAACAGCCCTGTAATCGTAGTGGCCCCCCTCTTCTTTGGGCAAGAAAACTGGCCAGGTTTTTGCGTGCTTGTCTCCTTCTTTCCTCATAAGTCGTAATTACATAGTGACACATACGACATGCTCTCAGTAGTACGGAGTAGATGCTAGGGAAACACGGGGCGGCTGGGGTTTCTAGTGCTTTTGGCGGGGAAGTGCCTTCTCTGTGCCTCTCATGCTCTCTAGCGGGCCTTTCTCTCTCTCCCATTCGAGTGAGCTACTGAGTAGATACCAAAGATAGGGCAGGAAAGCCAGAAAGGGGTGTGGATCTAGTAAATTGCGGATGGGCGAGCGATGTGCACCGTCCGCCCCGGAGACGATACGCATCAAAAGACGTCAAAAGACAGCGAGGGAAGTGAGCGACCTCCGCAATAATGATTTCTTGCTGTCAACGACTATCATCGGGGAGCCTCCGCAATCTGGAAAGGTCTACTTCTTATGATTCCATGTACCAAGGCCCAGGCGCGTGCCAGACCGCGTTGAACCTGGGAAACGATGAGAGGAGGATGAGGAGGCTCGCAAGATGAGGGGAGAGAGACCAGGGGGAGGTGGAAGGAGGAGAACGCAAGCGAAAAGCGGGATGGCGGACCAAGAAGCGCATGCCATCCACGAGCAGCCTTTCGGATGCTTCATCTTTCGCTTTCGCAAAAATCACGGCTTGATGGGTTCCGGTATCTTGGGGTAAAGAATGCGACTAGCAGAAAAATCACCAAGTTTTTTGCGGAGAAACAAACCGCCACCGGGGAATGTTTGCACGATAAGACGAGGGGAGGAGGATGAGGAGGAGGAGATGAGACGCGATATAACGCGAAAGTCACAGGGAAACATCGTGCCTGCCTTTCATGGACCTTCCATGGGGGTGTTCACGATGCACTATCAAAAGAGGAAAGAGCAAGGCCGAAAGAGGCAATTGCAAAGACGCAACTGGGGCAGTCACTTTCGCCCCCTTTCAACAACAACGCAATTCAAAATCCAGATAACGTTTTGTTTTTGTGGGAAGGATTGGCATGGAGATATCCGAATTTCCCATAGTCTTTTGCAGGCGGACAGCTGAAAAGGCTAAAAGGGAAAGGGAGCGACTGGTATCGCGAAGCTGATCAAGAGACATGGAGCACAAACTGGAGCTTCTGAGGCAGGAGCGACTCCAGTGGAAAAGATAGCCGACTGCTTCCTGCCTGCTGCGAAATCGTAGTGGTGGCCAGATTGTCTCATTGTGCACACATCTGTCGAGAACGAAGCATGGGGAAGGAGACAAGGACACATGCGAGCGGTTCCGACATGCCCCGATAGCTCTTTCCCCTGTGAAAGCCACGCTGGCTGGCGAAGAAAGAGCGACGGGCGACGGAGCACCTTCGCCTCCAAGCCCCCCTTTTGGGCCACCGTTTTGTAGAATAAGGGGAAGTAGGGTCCTTCCAGTGAAGAAACGTTACGGTGAGCTAACTTCCTATCCTATTGCCCATTTGCCTACGACTTACCGCCTATTGCTCTTCGGGAAGTCAGTCCGTTAACCCGCAAAAACCCTTTTTCGTGCAACTCTCCGGGAAACATGCACTTATGGGGGATTTCCCCAGCGAGTTTCTCCGAGCGTAAAGCGTGCTTTCTCCTTTGAGCACGCCTTTCCCGCCTCCCGCCTTCCGCTATCCCCTACCAGCAAAACTTTTCTTCCCCTTCGCGCCTTCCCTTCCACCACGGATTTCCTTATCTCTCTAGTCTCGCCCCATAAAAGGCTGTTCCGGATCAGGAACACCGAAACACCGAGGCGACCAAAAAAGAGAAGGTACACGTATCTGCTCGGTAGGTGTAGAGGCATCGAGGTATCTTAAAGGAGAAGGAGCAACAACAGAGGGCAGGAGCGAGGCAAAAATCGTGACAACAGTGAGCTGGCTCAACTGGCTTGGGCCTATTCTCCAGTTCTTTGTGCATTTCGCCTCATTTCTGGGTCGGTGCACGCAAGCAGCTGAGAGGCACAGGGGAAGGCTTGCAAGGAGCAAGCTGACAAGGCACCAGAGTTTTAATGCCGCTTCATGGTGCAATGCACTCTGTATTCTTCCTACCTCGTTGACGCGCGCAAAAACGAGTCGAAAACAAAAATGGAAAGAGCATGCGAGCAAACAACGGCATATCGCTCTTTCCCATCTTAACCACCCATTCGAATGTACTCCGTACGATGTAAGATACGTCATCAAACTCTCACTCATAGTAACCTCGAAAGATAGGCGTTACTCAGTCGCAGACTCGCAGTAGCCTTCAATTTTGCAGATCGACAGCCGCGCCGCGTCCCATCTGCCCTGTACCTTTTGCTGTCTCTTCCCCTCATATCGCTTCTTTCTGGCTGCTGCTACCACTGAGTACGGAATACAACCCCCACACTTTTGTCCGCCTCCCTTGTTGCTGCTCATTTATATATTTATATTTTTGTTTCTGTATGGCCCCCTTTTCCCCAGGGCGGCGAACGGGACTGTGACAAGACAAGGACGCAAAGGACAAAGACTCGGCACAACGTCCGGAGTATTTTCTTTCAATTTGACGTCGGGGGAAAGCCGATCTCCCTTTGCCTGTCTGTGCCTCTTAGTTTAGGAATTGTGATGAGCGAGCACGCAAATAAAATATATATTCACACATGCCAGACCTTCTCTCCCACAGATGACTTTGGTTGAATGGCTTCTTTTTTCCTTTCAAATGTGGCACTGGTTGTGGGCGAGGTGTACGGAGTAGAGCGCGAAATGGCCGAGCGGAGAGACACGAAGAGGCAAAACGGCAATGCCAGAGGCAGGAACAGGGCCAAGGCAGGGCAAGGGGAAAAGGGAACAAGGGTTCTCCATTTTCCGGTGAAGAAAGAGGGCAAAATAAAACCCACTTTGCGGTATCGTTAGGCTGGGCTCTTGAACACTTTTCACATTCTTTCGGTTGCAGTTATCGTCACAAAGGAACAGAGAAAAAGGTGACAAAGGCTACTGTGTAAACTATACGAAAGTACGTCGTAGTGGCACGAAAGACAGGGGAATAGACACGCGGGGGGCGAATTTGACGAGAATCCCCTGTGTCTTATGTCTTATTTTGCAGTGATGGCGAATAGGGACAAGGAAAAGCAAATAACCGGGATTTACCTGAACAACGTGTCTGATTCTGCTTGCCTCTTTTTCAAGTACCGGAAAACGAGATAGACAAGAAAACCAAAAGAGAATGAAAACAAAGCGGAAAGGAAAGTAAATACGGCAGACACGGATAGAGAGGGGAACGAGCAGCAAAATCATCAGATAAACAGACCACATCATATAAAGCTGGCCTTATGCTTGCAGCGCCTCTCGGGATCATACAAGCAGGTACACTTTTAGGTGTGCGCTACCTTCTCCCCGTGTTTTCCATTCTGCTGGCGAGGTTAGGGTATGTCGAATTGCAAGTCTACTCCGTATGTAGGGAGTAATTACGACGTAAGACGTCTTCGATGCGGAGATACTCCGTACTCGTATTTTTCTACTTTTCCAGCTTCCTATGTAGAGAGTTCTTGGCCTTTGCCTTTTTTGTCCTGGCTAAGACGGAGTATTCCAGACTTGTCATAAGAAAAACAAACACCAAGCCCGGTGGGACACGGATGACTGTGTCTTGACGTTTTTCTCTTTCTCCCTTTTCTTTGGGGAACCGCAATGGCGTGCGCACGACGTACTTGCTGCTGCGCAATCTTAGGGCCGACTGCTGCCATCTCTTGCCATCTTCTCTTGTTCTCTTACGACAGTCGTCTAGACTCCCAGACCGTCTTTTTGCTCGACCTTGCCTTACTGTGGCTGTTACGGAGCTTGCTGTTCGAGCATATCTCCAGCAGCTTGTTCGGTCCAGCCTTTCCTACGCCGGCAAAGGAACGTATTGTGACCTGTTGATTTCCCGGCCTTATATTCGTATCTTTTCATGATAACTCACGATTATCCAGGCCTGTATTTTCCAGTCCCTCCTATCTCGCAATACACTATCTCAGCATCCACTCCACGGGGAAACATGACGGCTCCGTTTTCGACTCGGCCTTTCTTTTAGTTTTCTAATAACTCTTTAATTTGGTGGCACTGGCGTGAAGCCATCTTGTGATTTACCTGGAGACCGCTACCCCCGTTATCTGCTCTGCCAATAGTGTCTTGTAAGTGCTGAGTCGGGGATATTTCTTTTTTGCCTTTTTCCTTGCTCTGTAAAATCTCACCGAACTATACCAGAACCAGTTATTGTTTCAAAGCAAAGAAAGCGCGTCTTCTCTCATTTTCTCGCTGTATTTTTTTTTCTCATCACATTTTTCTTCTTTCTTTGCGCTTTGAGCTTAGAAGTGGTAAAAGGTGAAAGGGGTTATCCTTTTGCCCTGTGAACTGGGGTATTTCGGTCCGCCTGAGACCGCTTCTCGCCAGAGACAGACATGAGAGAGCCCCCCGTAACGCGCACCCCTCCATTCCGTATTCCCTGCATTTCTGTCTTCTCTTTTCACCACGTCGGGTTGGCGGCGGGTTTGGCGGGTCGCTTTCGTCTCGCAACGGAAACGGCTTCCGCCAGTACGGGGGATAAACCGTACCTTACTATCTTTTCTCCCTGTCTTTCGAAATGCGCTGGTCTAGGCCTGGCCCAGCTACTTGTCCTCTCCCATTAAAGGAAATGCTCGCCCTCGAAAAAGCTGATCACTAGGCGCTGGGAGAACGTGCTTCTCTCCAGACCACCGCCTCCAAACTTTTACTTGTTACCCCATGCTTCCGTTTTAGATTCTCCGTTTTTACGGGGAGACTGACGACTGGCATAAACATACAGATCGTAATGGATTTGCTTGTGTGGTGTATTACGTCGTACACAGTAGCTGTTTGTGTGTTGTGACCCCCCTTTTACTGTTGGCTTGTATGACCGCACTCGGTTGTACTCGTGGCTTTGTGTGCCTGTGTACCTGTGTGCCTGTTGCTCTTTTTTCTTCACTTTCTCTTGGCCGTTTTTTTTGTTGCGAAGAAAAAGGGTGGTCTGCTGGGCGGTGTCATGCTCTCATTGCCTGACCGCATGATCTGGATGTCTTGCAAAAGGGACAGCCACCCCGACGCAGGGCATATTTGTGTGTTGTGTGTTGTGTGTTGTGTGTTGTGCATGTGCAAATATATTTACATGTAGAGTACACACATATTGCCTCTGAAATGCCCGAAAAAGGGGTGAAGCGAGCTGAGAAGCGAGCAGCCGAAGACCCCGGCATCTGGGCAACGACCACAGAAAAGGAAAATGAACAGAAGCTCAAACACATTCTGAATGACTGAAAACAGAACAGACGAAACAGAAAGAGTGTTCCGGGGGCAGACAGGGACCTGGTGCCGGGGCTTGGGTGACCAGCTCCCAGGTCAGGGGGCACACACATTGGTGAAGCACGAAGTACATACGGAGTACGTGTGTGGAGAGAAAAGCGTGGGGAGACTGGTCCAGGATATGTATGCGTAATGTCTTTTTTTGTCTTTTGTCTTCTGTCTTTCCTGTCTCTGTACTCCCGTTTGCTCGTTGACCGCGACCAGAAATAGAAATCACAGGTGTGCCCGTAGAAGTGCTCGTAGAAATAAGAAACAGCCCATACTCCATATCTCCCACTATCGGCTCTCAGCCAGTCAAGCCCTTCCATCTCTCATCCCACCTCCCACCTTTATCCCCCCTCGGTCGTGATAGGAGAATTCTGAGAAAGTGACAAGAGACACGGCACAGAGGGCCCCTTTCCCGTACGTCGTGGGGAGAGAGTGTGGGTGTGCTTTCTTCTTTTCCCTCAATAAGATCTATCAACGACCGAGAGCCAAAGCTGGAATGAAACGCGCCCACTGCATCTCACCTGCAAAACGCCCATACCCAGCCAGTCGCGGTTGCGCGAGCCCACAGGAACAATCACAGCATCGTGCACACGCAGGCAAAAATAAAGGGGAAAAGGGGGGAGAGGTACAAACGGCCGCCAGGCCCGTTGAGCGAGCGCCAACAGCTGAGAACGTGGGAACGTAAGAACGTAAGAACGTAAGAACGTGAGAACCAACAGATGAATGCTTCGGAGAGTGGGAGGACAGGCCCAACCGTCCAAACAGAAACCCCAGATGGAGTACTCCACAAGCCAACGGTCTCACATGTTTCTCTGTATCTCGCGCCGTCTGCCGTATTTTCGAGGAGGGTTTGTTTGCTGTACGGAGTACTGTGTAGAGCCTCCTTGACAATTGCTCAGCAAACGGCGGCGCTGGCCAACAAGACGTCAGCGCTGATGGCGAGCTGTGTGCTGGCCCTGGATGCTCGTAACGGGGGTGCCGTTCGCTTCCCCGGGTTGGATAGGCGGGAAATGCATCTTATCTCACGGAAATGGGAAATGCAGTATTGGGAGGGCACAGGCAAACGTGCTCCGTTTGACATTTCTGGGCAGTCTGGGCAAGTGCAGGTCTGGTGCGGAGGCGCCGAGGACACTGAGGGCGTCCGCCTTCCTCCTACTCAGTACTGCCTCCCACTGCCTCCCACTGCCTCCCATCGTTTCTCCGTCCTGTTCCTTCCGTTCTGGTGTCGTTGCCCCACGCCCCACGCCCCATCCCATCGCAGCCCATCGCTCCTGCCCTTTGGCCCAGCTCATACACAGTACGCCCCCTTGCCCTGCCTCCGTGGTACAAGGATACGTACCTTCTGGGCCTTCTACCCCGTTCTTTCCTTTCCTCACACCCGCTCTCGCTGAGCCAGTCGTGACATGCCACCCACACCCGCCATATGCCAGAAGGCACCTTCCCACACCACAAGAAGTCAAGAACTAACTTCCTTACACCCCACCCCCCTCCCTCGCTCTTTCCCCCCGTCCTCCACATGTACCCCCCCATCTCAGCGAAAAGCAACAGCGAGCGAAAAGAAAAAAAGAAAAAAAGAAAAAGGCCAAAAAAGGCCCTTTACCTACCGTCCCCGGCTGGCCACCACTTGCACCTTCCCTCCCAGCACTCCCACGCCCACACCCCCCAAAGGCCATTTAAAAACCATACCCGCTCCTCCCCCCTCTGGAAAAGAACATAAGAAAAAGACCTCTTCTGGATTCTTGCTTCTTGCTTCTTTTCTCTCCTCTTTTTTTTTTCTTTCCTCTTCTTCCTCTCTTCTTCCTACCACCTCTACCCCAGATCAGAACAAACATTCAACCCCACGATCGTGCATCGCCGTCGTCTATCCATAGCCAGCATACATCAGCATAATACACACCACTCTCATACGCATTCTCATAAGACTCGCCGTTTCTTCTCACCAATTTTCATAACGCAACGATAACAACGCTCGTTCCCCACCACCAGCGACGATCACCAGCTCTACGCTTTTACGGCTTTACTTTCACGCAATTTCTACGAAAGGCACAGGCACTTCTTCCTGCTTCGCCTCCACTCTCTTCCCTCCACCACCCTCCTCGTCTGCTCCGTCTTCTGGGACCTCCCCGGAACACACAACGGCCTCAATGCAGCGAGCACAGTCCGCCCTGGATTTCTCCAACCTACTCAACAACGACTCTACGCCCTCGTCTGCCAGCAGCAGCAGCAGTAGCAGTATGATTCACCAATCTCTCCAGAACGAGTCGGCCGACGTCGAGATGGGCTCTGCCGAGTCTACCTCGGGCGCCTCGTCTGCCAGCATCCGCCCCAACGGCCCTGTGCCCAACGGCCAGGCCGCAGACTCTACCACAGAGATGCCCCGTCCCTACAAGTGCCCGCTCTGTGACAAGGCCTTCCACCGTCTTGAGCACCAGACCCGCCACATTCGTACGCACACGGGCGAGAAGCCCCACGCCTGCCAGTTCCCTGGCTGCAGCAAGCGCTTCTCGCGGTCCGACGAGCTGACCCGCCACTCGCGGATACACAACAACCCCAACTCGCGCCGCCACAACAAGGCCACGCACATGCCGCATGCCTCGTACAACCCCAATGGCGAGAGCCTGATGCCTCCTCCGGCCGGTGCCAAGGCCATCCGCTCTGCGCCGCCCTCGGCCCTGGGCTCGCCCAACCACAGCCCTCCGCACGCGTACTCCTCGTACAGCCTGGCAAACGGCCTGAAGCCCTCGTTCGGCGGCAGCAGTTCCAGCAGCGGTCGTCTCGGCAGCGCTTTTGGCAACACCAGCCCCCAGCAGTCGCACCAGGGCATGGACATTGCCATGCTGGCCAAGGCCGCCCACCAGGTTGAGCGTGAGACCGTCATGGCTCCTCCCTCCTCGCACTACTCTTCGCCCTCGTCTTCGCGTCACCACAGCCACAGCAGCAGTCACCACCTGCACCACCACTCGAGCCACCACTCGAGCCACCATGGCAGCAGCAGCCACCACACGAGCCCGCCTTCGTCGTACTACGGCAGCCACCACTACTCGTCGCAGCAGCGCCTGCCCTCGCTCTCTGCCTACCACATGTCGCGGAGTTCCTCGCACGAGGACGGCCACCACGCGCCGAACACGGACGAGCACTACCAGCAAGCCTACCGCCACGCCAAGCGCTCGCGGCCCAACTCGCCCAACTCGACTGCTCCGTCATCACCGACGTTCTCGCACGACTCCCTGTCGCCGACGCCCGACCACACGCCGCTGGCTACGCCTGCCCACTCGCCTCGTCTGCGCCCCTTGTCGAGCACCTACGAGCTGCCTCCCTTCCGCCAGCTGTCGCTGCACTCGCACACGACGCCTGCCCTGGCTCCGCTGGAGCCGCAGCCCGACTCGTCCAAGTACACCGCGCCCACGCCTGCCGGCCAGACGACGAAGCTCGCCGGTGGCATTTCTCTGAGCGACATCCTGAGCCGCACCGACGGCTCGCAGAGAAAACTGCCAGTCCCGCAGGTCATGACCAAGGGTGTGCCGGATCTGCTGATGCCCAGCGACGGCTTCAACCTGAGCGGCCGCAGCTCGTCATCCAACAGCATCTCGGGCGGCGACCTAATGGAGCGGCTGTAGAGTCCTCTCCATTTTCCTCATTCTATACGCATGAGCGAATGCCCAACAACCAAACCAGGCAGCGTTGCGACCAGCGGTGTCTACCTAATACCTCTTTTCTTCTTTCTCTTCATTTTCTTCATTTCGCGTTATTTTCATCTGTTTACGTGGCAGCGCCGGATTCTTTTGCTATTTTTTTCTTGACTTGTTCTGGGATGCTCGAAAGGAGGTGTCACGGAAGGAATGGAGCATCCGAGACTCGTGCCTCTCTGCCAGAGAGCTACGATGATCGGGCACCATCCTCCCCTTTCTCACTCTCTAGGGAGATGATTTCACGACTTTATTTTTGATGGTTTTTATTGGGATTTGGCGGCGAACATAATTATAGACACTTGCCAGGTTTTTTTGTTTTTGCTTTTTTTTTTGTTATTTGGGACGGGATCACAGGGAACCAGGGAAACCAACACACTACTATAGACTCTTATTATTTTGCGATTTACTTGTTATCTGGCGGAACTTTAAATCTGGGCGTTTTCTTTATTCTACTACCCTTCTCAACAGGACACACGAGTCCTCCTTTTTTACTCCAATTTTACCGCATTTCAAACCTTGAAATCTGCTCCTATGAACATTGTGATCAGGTAAAAACCCGAGAGTCAAATAAGGTGTACTTTTTCAGTTTTCAGTTCTTCGCCTTGCTGTTTGCCATTGTCACACCCTTTTGATTCTGGCTGTCTATTGGCTCCCAACAAACAGACAAAACGGCAAGAGACACAAAAGCTCAGCCCCCATTGCCCTCCCGTCTATCAGGGTGTCAAAGGATGCCGTTCTGTTTGTGTCTTTGTCTGTTTGTCAGTCCACTGTCTGCATGTGCCTTTTTCTTACAAAGGGAGGACCTTTTGACGTTGAACACGCCTCTTTTTTGTTTTTGGTGGTGGTCTGCAAACCCGTTTTCACATGTCTACAGATTAACAACCGCTATCTACTGTGTACTGGGAAGACGCAATCTTGAGCCAACAGACTCCCCTCACCCAAACGGGCAACTGTGGTTACAAAAGCAAGAGTGCAGAGTACGTAACAAAGACGGCCGTTACCGACTTTCCCCTCCCCGTTTGCTTGTCGTGTGTTTATTGCACTGCTCTACACAGTACTTCTTTCACTGACCGCCTCGATTATTATCGCGACCCGACTAGACAGATTATCGAGATCTCCCCATAAATTGTCCCCAGTGGAAACCACAAAACCACCGAGGCGAGAAAAAGGCGAGGCAACGTGAGGAGGCGACTGTTTGGGGAGAGAGAGGAAGGAAAAAAAGAGGAACAGAAAAGGGGAGACGTATTGGCCCAAACGGCCCTATTTTGTTTCCTTTTCGGGACCCTCCCAGACCTATGACGCCCTTCATTTTATCCCGCCTTCCCGCCTTCCGCCTCACCCGCCTCGCGCCTTACGGAGTACGTTTGTATGCTCGCTGTATTTCTTCTCTGGAGTCTGGCAAAAGATTTTCCTATGGAGAAGAGAGCAAAAAAAAAAAGCAGTATGGAGAAGCTGAAGAACAACGGTGAAGCGAGCAAAATCTGGCAACAAAGAAAAACGGAGTCCTCCTCGGCTGTGGTTTCTTTTTTCGCCCCCCGTAGAACAAAAAATCCCCGTCCACTAGAAGGAAAAAAGGACCGCTTTCCCCCCAGCCAAGTCGAGCCAGTTAGGCCGGCGCAACTGCCGGGGGGAGGCGTGGCAGATTTCGGTGGTCGCTCTCCTTTCATCATAGTTACGAGGCTGGGACTGGATTGAGGTACTTTAGGTTTACGGAGTGTTCGTCGTAATACTCTGTACTGATAATTCAATGCTCGTGTAATCCAGTGCACTCCTTATATAGACCAAACGTGCACTTGCAAACGGGAAGAAGACGGGCACTGCTTCCAAACGTCTTGCGAGAGGAAGGGCCAGCCGAGGAGACATGAACGGGAGAGAAGGATAGCATCCACTCGAATCCCATACTTCGTACCCGTTGACAGGGAGGAGGGCTTACCGAAACGGAAGAGATTAGTGAACTGGAGCCCTGAAGGCAGAAAAGAACTTATCCAGTACGGAGTACGGAGTAATACGTCGTACATGGCCCAGCAATATTCAGTTGATAGAAAAGCCGCCCAAGAAAATCAACGATTGTGAAATCTCTCAATCAAAGGGGCTCCGTTAAAGCGTTAAAGCGGGGTCCTCTTCTCGTTCCTGTAGTCGTAGTCTCTCGCTTTTCCCTTAGTTCGTAGTTTCCCAATCATTTCGTCATCCCTGCAAGGGGAGCCGAGAAGCAGAGGAGAAGAAAATAATAGAAAGTGGGGGTGGGAAAGTGCAAAGGAGAAACGTCGTACGTACGAGGGGAGGTAGGATGTACGACGCAAGGTTTGTCGGCTTTCCGTTTTCTGGGTATTTGAGTGTTACGGCGTATTTGGTTAAGAGGGGCGACCTTTCCGGTAAGGCATATGATAAGAAGAGTGCATTCATAAGTTGACTTTCAGAAGCTGAAAGAAAGGCAAACGCGGCGTTGTAAAGTGTGTACCATCTTGCGGCTTCTGCATCTTTCGATTGACACGTCCTCTTTCTCTGCTTCACTTTTCTCGTACACCGCCAGTTTGAAGTTTGAAGAGGAGGGGGTGTGAGAAGAAAGAAAGTGCATGTGTGAGAGAAAGTGTGAGAGAAAGAGAGAGCGAGAAAAACAGCAGACCAACACATCCGGCGACAAGATGCACATACCACTTCTGACTAGAAATCCGATACAGAGTACCGAAAAAGAGACGGCTCATATGTCGTAGACAGTCTTTGCCCTGCAGGATTGTCCACCTCAGAGCCGCTCCCAGCCGAAAATACCAACGAGCTTAAGCACAGAGTAAAAAGAAGCTCGTCTGCTGCAGCCCATAGCTCAAGGAGGAAAAAAAAGGAGGGGTATTCTGTCATAGCTATCTGCATCCTCGATTACGACGTATACTGTCCAGCTTTGCTGAAACTGGAGGGGATCGTCGATGGGCCATGGGGCACAGGGGGAGCTCTCTTATTCTTTCTTCCCCTTGTTGCTCTCTTCTTTCGATTCCCATATTTGAATGTGATCACCGCGTTTACCGACAGAAAAGGAACAAGGAGAAACCGGGCAGCAAAACATCGTGACGCTAGTTTTTCTTGCTTCGTTTGTTTTTCCTTCTTCTTGATAGAGAGAAATCTCCTGTACTCCGTGCCTCCTCTTTTGAGTTTTCTCTTTCCTTTTTCAAGTTTTGATTACGTTTCGCGGTGCCTCCCCACGATCTGACCGTATTTTGAAAACAGCCTTTCCGTCTTCTTCCCCCACCCCGCAATATCATCTCCTGTTTATATCAACGCTTTCGGAACGTGTGGGTGACATTTCCTGTGATATTTGCCATCACAGGGGCTGAGAGGGGCGGTCTTGTTTCCGTTTCTTCCTTTCCGTGTCCCAAACCATCTTTTCGTTTGCCTGGACATACGCATACATACTGAGCACATGTGTGTGATTGGCTTGGACCACTGAGACAGATAACCCGCAAACGGCACCTGGCTGTCCCTTCATCCCGTCTTATGTAGGCGGCAAGCCGTGATACGAATGTCCTCTGCTATAGCTTGATAATGAGGGACAAGAGGGGGCCAAAAGTCACGCTGGTGATGTACGGCGAATACGATGCTGAAGATGGTGCGGTGACTGAATCATCTACGCACACATTACTCTTGTAAAGAGAGACACGTGGGCACATTTTTTTAATTCAAACATCATGACCGCACAACCCAGGATATTGCAAAATCAACAACCCCAGTTCTAAAAGAAAAGCCAAACAGTAAAGATACCGTGCAGACGGAATAGACGACCAATCATAGCGCCCAATAGAGAGTGGCGTGCTCAAGAGCGGCATCGATGTTGATATTGACGTTTCATCGCACACATCGCACATCGTATCCAAACAGTCAACGACGTGGTGGTGCACACCGATAACCCGGAAAAACGCATATCTGGTTCGCGGGTTAGGAAAAGGCAGCAAAAAAACAAAATAAAACAGTCCAAAACAAAGCAAGCCCGAACCTTTGAAAGTCTGGCTCGCGCACTTCTCGCTCTTATCCATGGATGAAGATAAATCTTCTCATACGACGTACATACACTCAATACACATAGGACGAGCTGGTTTCTCGATAGTGACCCGTGGTTCAGTCAAGTTTGGTGGGTTGGAGAGGTAGACACCAGAGCTTCTCAGTGAGTGAGTATATTCAAAACAAACGGGGCAAACCATGGTTTAAAACATAAGACTACGGGACAACGTTAATTGCTCCATACTTTGGGTGTAGATATCACCGTTTGCTAGGTGCTTATTTTCCCCTTTCTCTTTGAATCCGTCTGAATTAAGTCATTCTTTCCACGACGCCAACGAGGGAAAACCACGGGGGAATTCGGACAACGGCGCGCGGGGTATCTGGAGATGGCCTTCCAACCTGGGGAAACGGATGTATAAGTTGCGAAGAATGAGGAGAGAATGAGGAGATAATGAGGAGAGACAAACCCCCACGCTATACCGTTTTACGAGACTGATCTCGATTCTCTCTGAGGGGAAAGAAGGCCATAATTCAGCTGGGGGCCGTAACTGCGGCGGCAGAACAGTAGCGGACGAGACGGAACACGACGTTGTTCTTCATCCGTCACCGTCCGTCTTCATCAGTCTTGAAGACCAAATGTACTGCTCGTACTCGTCCATGTACATATACTTCACAGAACAGCCAAGAATAGAAAGGAAGCTGCAGGGGACTCTGGGGGCGTGTAAAGACAAGGATATGATAGCAAAAAAGCAAAAAAATGTCAGTGGCGCGCTGCTGCCTTACTTTGGACGAGGCGAAGGGTTCCAACCAAGATATCAGAATGTCAAACATGAGCGAGCATACAGAGTACTGAGTAGTATGGCGTACGTCGTACGCAGTAAGACACTCGCTGTTAGCACAGGCCATGTCTCGAATGAAGATGGGGGAACAAAAAAAGGAACAAAAAGGGGGGGAGAGTAAAATGTCTGCTCTCCCCGGACTGCTCCCCGGTGCCTCCGCATCTCACACCCCCTGTCTCTTTTCTCTTTTCTCGTTTCTGTCTCCCTTTCCCCCCATTCTCGCCTAGCCCTTCGACCGCGTGTTCCCCTGTCACGAACAAGACGGATCTCGCCTTCCAGACAGCCGTTCCAGGGCAGGCACAAGCCAGGCTTCCTTTCATTTTTTTTCTCACAGGGGTTGCTGATTGATTTGGTGACGGCTCTCCGTTTTGACGACGTACTCTTTGGTTCTTCAATTCCCTTTGATTCCCTTTGATTCCCTTCTCGACTTTACAGCTTCGGGCCAAGAGATACTCAGCCCCAAAGACAGGGAAACGGTCTGCAAGGGGAGTACACTACCAGGAGAACAGGCAATCAGACACTCCTGTACTTGCACAACGCACGCACAATGCACAAGTAAGGAGTAGAATCGCACAGTGGCTATGCCTGAATGCAAGTCAGAAGTCAGATATACAAAGTATCCCAATTGTTGGGAAGATGGAAGAATCAAAGTCAGTTGCTATGTAGCTGTTGGACGTCGCTGTAAAGAAGCCCCATATGGAAAGCAACAGCCAGCCCACAGTGCCGATCTCTTCTCGGGCCGCTGCCGCCGCACTAAGAGCTCTAGTGTCGTCTCAACGGCCAACATTGCTGTTCGACAGAGTACGGAGTATGCTTTGCTGTGCCTCGCAAGCTTTCGTTCCGTTCCTTTTTTCTCTTTTGTCATTCTTCACCAGCCATGTCGTCGAAACGCAGAGAAAGTTCTGGGAGATTACATGTAGAGAGAAACAGCCTATCAGACTCATCTCTAGTCTAGCGGTCAAGACTTCTTTTATGCCTCTCTTGAAAACTCTTCCAGCTGAAACGGCACATGTAATACGACGCACCTGCCAGGAGGGCGGGTTTGCAAACAACGAATGAGAAGGGCAGGAAATGCAGAGTCAAATCCAAGAAAAAGTAGCCACATAAAACAAAGCAAACAATTGGAGCCAGCAAAGAGTACAAGTGCCACATTGTATGCCTGTACTGTGTACTGTGTACGGAGTACGACGTAGAGTCCAGATCATCCCAAAGAATGTCTGTACGAGCTCCTCCTGTCAAACACGCAAATGTATTGGACCAATGGCGAGCCCCGATAGGTAGAGACAGCCTTCTAGGCCGCAGCCCAAGTTATGCATAATAAAATGCAGCCTCTATGGCTTTTTGTGTCCCTAATGAGGGTCCCTATAGAAGAAAAGTGCCTACACAGTCCTACTCTGGCCCTCCAGCCCTCTCGACGGCCCGCATCGGGACGGCCGGCCAATGGATAAGAGCCGTACAGTGATGCCCAACGACATCCGCGGCCCCCTTCTTTAGGATGGCGGCTGTATATTGTAGATGAAGAAAGACACTGGCTGGTTCCTACCAGCCAGAAACATGCAAGACTGCAGGACAAGCATGCAAGAAAGCAGATGCAATACGAAAAGACACGGTTGAAGCAGTTATCGTGAACAAGCAGATCGTGAACAGGCAGATCGTGAACAAGCAGATCGTGAACAAGCAGATTGTGAACAAGGCAGAGAAGTGTGGGCCAAAAACCGTGATATATTACGCCGGCACTGGTACTTCCAATACTATAACACATCTAGACTCACTGAATGGAACCAGAGGGCGTGTTAAAAGACATTCTGTTCACAAAGATATCTCTGACAACGCATCCCCGTGGAGGTACATCGTGCCTGTACCCCATACTTTCAAAGATACAATTCTTGATCCCACGTTCTTGGAACTATTCTCTTCCCCTCCTCCACCTTCCCATTAGCCCGTGCTCACCGAAACCTACACGCTCAATGTATGTTCATCGTGAATAGTTTGGTGAAGACATGCCTGTCCCGTTTCATCTATTTTCTGGCTGTACTTCTATACTCCCTTTTTTCCTTCACCGCCCCGAGTTTGGTTGTCTGGTTGTTTGGCTCTTGCATATATCCTTCTCACAAGGCGCAAATGACCGGTCAGATCTTTGCAGATGTTTGTGCTCGTTTCTCCCGCCTTTTTATATTATTTACCCCATATTGTCTCTTGTTCTCACACCTTTTTACTTTAGACTACTTTAAAGCTTCATATAGTCCTGTCCTGTCCCTCCCCGGGGGAACATGCATGGGGTCTGCAACAACAATATACGCCCCAATATGCCTAAAAGACGGGCAGCAGTTGTGAAATCGACAGCAGGGAAAACCACAGCAACTATTAAGCGACTGTACATGCAGAAAATTGTTGAGATAGGAGCCTTGTCTTGACACACGTCGTGTAGGGTGCTCAATATAGAGGCCTCTCTCTTCTTCTGTGGATGTCGTTATCTTTCGCCATTCTTCTGTTTCTCCCCACCCTCTTCTGTCCCATGTTTTCGTTATGTGCATTGCGTGTGTAGTGAGAAATGCAAATATGCATGTGAAGAAGTACTATCTTGTCTAGACACAGTTTCAAGGCTCTGGAAGAGTCTATAGTTATCATGTCTGTGCCTTTGCACAGTAAGTATCAAGAAAGAGATGGCTGCAGACATGTGTTCTTGCATACGACGTGTTTCACAGCATGATGTAGGAAAGGAAGGGATACGAGATGATTGTTTGCGTGAAAAAAGTTAATACCTCAAAAGCTTTTATCAAAGTCGCTTGTACAGATTTCCTTTCATTATCTTTATCTCTTCTGCCTTCAGTCTGTAATAATAACACAAAAATAGTGCAGTCGTTGTCATTGATGCTAGAGGTCAAAGAGACTGCAAAGAATTGACGAATAGTTGAGCAGACATTCAAGATAAGAGATTTATTCTCACCAAACAGCGAGCTGTTTGTCGCTCTTGCGTCAAAGTAAACTCAACTGCCTGCGTACACTTCACAAACACAGCAGAGACAATTGATACAATAGGGCACGTCAAAGTGTGAGAGAACGAGATTGGAGCACTTTTTCGAGAAATCATACAATCAACAATCGAAGCGCCGTAAGAGCAGTGGCTTTTAACGAGTTGGTGGCATTCTTCACTAAACTCGCCACCGGAGGTGAGATCAATACAATGCACGTCTTACAAGGCTGTGGCGATTGGCCAGTCAAAGTTGAAGATATTCAAAGGCAGGAGACTCCTTCTCTCTAGTATTACGTCGTACTATTCTTCCTTCTCTCTTTTCTTCTCTCATCTTCTTCTCTTCTTCTCTCCTTTTCTTCTCTCTTTTCTTCTCTCCTTTTCTTCTCTCTCTTCTTTATCTCATCATACAAGATGCAATAATCGTTTTGAACATCTTTTAACCTCCTTCTCCCCCACTTTTTCCCTGCTGGTCAATCTGATTACCTTGATTCGATGACACTCCTTTTCCATGTTGGTCTTTGACCCACTACGAAGGAACAGAAAAAAGGATCCCCACGTCTTTCGCCTTTTCGTTTTTCGTCTTTCGTGATTTCTAGTAGCGTTGACAACATGGTGATCGCCGCTTTTCGTCGCCATTTGCAGCAAAAAGCCATCGGCAGTACTCCGTGTTGCAGACTTTTCGGGGCATTTTTGAATACGCCGCCGCGACCGGCACTTACCGGACATACATCTTTTTTCTTTCTTCTTTCTTTTTTTCGACTCAGTTATTCTACTGCGTATTTCGACTGCAAGGATTCGCTCCTATAAGAACATGTGGGGGAAGCACGTCAAGGCTGGTGCAGCTGTCGTTATTTGCAGAGACTGAATGATATACGCGAGGAGGCGAGCAGAGCGAGATGCATGTCCGAGGTTAATTGGCTTCTACGGAAGTGGTATCGGCGTCTTTTTGACATCTATTTATCACGATGAGCGGCCCCAGGTTGGCAAGTCTTGGAAGTATTGGCAGGCTGGGCATTCGTCGTTGGGCAGATATCATCATCAGCTCGCATTGTCCTCTGCAACACTCATTACCTGTTTTATTCTGAATAATTCGACTCTTTAATACCTCGACTCTTTGATACCTTGTCCTCCTCTTTTCTTTTCTCCTCCCCCCCATGGACGTCGTTAAGCCGGCCGCCGCGGCCGCCGCGGCCGTAAAGGCGCGCACGGAGCAGTTGGTGGGCGTGCACGGGCTGACGCTGGTGTCGCAGGGCACGGGCTACGGGCTGCTCATCGGACTGGGCGTGCTGTTCTGCGCGGTGATTCTGGTGGCCGTCAAGGTGCAGCGGACGTATCTGGCGGAAGACAACAACACGTCCGAGATGTTCCTGGTGGCGAACCGGTCCGTGGGCCGCGGCTTGACGGCGTCGGCCGTGTTCTCGTCGTGGATGTGGATCAACGAAACGGTCATGTGCGCGGCCATGTGCTACCGGTACGGCATCGCACTGCCGTACTGGTGGGCCTGCGGGCTGTGCTTCCAGATTGCGCTGATGGCGGCGCTGGGCGTGCTGGCCAAGATCCGCGTGCCGTATGCGCATACGTCGCTGGAGATTGTGCGGCTGCGGTACGGGCGGACGGGCCACTTGGTGTTCCTGGTGATGAACCTGGTCAACAATGTCTTTGGGTGTGCGTCGATGATCCTGACGGGCTCGCAGCTCATCTTTGGCATCTCGGGCATGAACTTTGCGGCGGCGACGGTGCTGATTCCGCTGGGCGTGGTGCTGTACACGGCCGTGGGCGGGCTCAAGGCGACCTTTCTGACCGACTTTCTGCACACGGCGGTCGCCCTGATTTTGATTATCTACTTTACGCTGACGGTCCTGACGCACGAGGCGGTTGGCGGCCTGCACGGGCTCTACGACAAGGTGCAGGCCGTGGCGGGCAACGCGGACAACTACATTGCGTCCAACTATGCCGGCTCGCTGCTGACGATGAAGTCGCAGAACGCCATCATCTGGGGCCTCATCCTCAAGTTTGGCAACCTCGCGCTCGTCGTTATGGACACGGCGTTCTGGCAAAAGTCGTTTGCCACCGAGGTCCGCGCCACCGTCCCGGGCTACAACATTGCCGCCGTCGCCATCTTTGGCATTCCTTGGGGCCTCGGCACCGTCATTGGCCTATCTGCCCGCGCCATCCACGACACGCCCATCTTCCCGACCTACCCGGATCCGCTGACCCTCACGCAGATCAATGCCGGCTTCGTCATGCCCTACACCGTCAAGGCGCTCATTGGCCCCTCGGGCATCGTCGCCTTCTTTGTGCTGCTCTTCATGGCCCTCACGAGCACCGTGTCCAGCTCCATGATTGCCGTCTCGAGCATCCTGTCGTTTGACCTCTACAAGACCTATATCAACCCGCACGCCTCGGACCGGCGCCTCGTCCGCGTCAGCCACATTGCTGTTGTCTTCCACGCCTGTTTTATCACCGGCATCGCCATCGCCCTCAACTACGGCGGCGCCGACATGACCTGGCTCGGCTACTTCCGCCCCGTCATTGCCTGCCCAGGCATTATCCCGCTGGCCCTCACGCTCGGCTGGAAGCGCCAGACCACCACGGCGGCTGTCGTCGCGCCCATCCTCGGCTTCCTGACGGGCCTCGGGATCTGGCTCGGCACTGCCTATCACTATGCAGGTGTCATCAGCATGGCCTCGACGGAAGCCAGCCTGCCCGCCCTCTTTGGCGCCATCGGCTCCTTCTTTTCGCCGCTCCTCTACTCTGTCGTCATCTCGCTGTGGTGGAAGCCCTACGTCTTTGACTGGCGCGAGTTCCTGCGTGTCGAGATTAAAGAGCATGACGAGCTGGTGGCCGACAGCAGTGAAAGCAGCGAATCTACGAGCGGCAGCGCTACGCCCGCGCCCCTGCCGTCGGAGCCAGAAACGACGGCCGACTATAATGAAAAGGGTGCTGTATCTGCCAGTGTGCAGCCCGCAAAGACAAAGACAAAGGACATCTCCCTCGACGACGTTGAGCATCCGTTTGGCCCCGAGGTCCTGGCCGAGCTGCACCGCTGGCTGCGCATCGCCTGGATCTTCTTTGTCTTTGTCGTCCTCGTCACCTTTATCCTGTGGCCCATGCCGCTCTACCGCGACTATATCTTCTCCAAAACCTTCTTCACGTCGTGGACGTCCGTCGCCATTCTGTGGCAGTTTGTGGCCTTTTTCGCCGTCGTCGTCTATCCCATCTACGACGGCCGCCATGCCATTGCCACCGGCACGAGAGGTGTCTACCACGCCGTGGTGGCGTTTGTTACTCGGAGGAAGCAGTCAGCTTAGGTCAAATTGTCATCCCAAAAGTCTACATAGAGTCGTTATAAAGATAGAAAGATAGAAGATAGAAGATAGAAATTAGAAGAGAAAAGATTCATCAAGACAGCCCACGGCCACTTACACGGATTACGAGCAAACTAAAAAAGTAGCAAAACAAAGTACCCTAGTTCGTACTGAGTAGGTTGCAGCCGATCAGCGGGATCTGCAAGTCGTCACCGGCACCCACTCTGGCGTTTAACAAACACGAATGGTGTAATAGCCACAGCAGTGGTGCAATGGCTGCTCCATATGGCTGCACTCCATATGGCTGCATGGTTGTATCTCGGACAAGACCAGTCGAGCCAAGAGATCTCACACCAAGAACTAACTCAATATATACATCTACTCCGTGAGGCTTGAACTGCCGACAGTACTATGCCGGCGGGACTACTTTGTACACATGGCTACGTTGAAGAGCAGAAGACGAGGGTTGTCATGAAAAGTTGCATTTTCTACACAGTACTCTCCACGAGAACGCAAAAAGATTACCTCTCGAGAATTTGCTTTGCTCTCGTCTCGCGTGGAGACTATGGCGTAAACTTGAAAACACTTTATTCGCCAATGCATGTATACAGAGTCCAGATCAGGGTGACATTCAGAAAGATGTGCATTCAAAACTGTATTCTTTAATGATACACATCCCACGTTGACGACACATATATATCTCAACAAACGCACTTGGATGGTCTATACGGACAGTCGTGTGCAGTTGCCGCCGATACTCTCGCGTACCCCTTCATATCTTGTCTCACTCCCAAAACCAATATCAACACTCGGCTTTGCTTTTCTGCTTTTCTGCTTTTCTACCATTCAACTTCCATCTATACGCCTATACGCTTCACTTGTGCCATTCCTCATCATGACCGACAGCACTGATGTTGACCATGGCGAGCAGCCTGTGCCGTCTACCCACCCCGTCAAATGGTACCGCTCCACGTTCTACAACATGACCATCCTGGGCCTCTGCAACTTCGCTGCGCCGGGCATCTGGGGCGCCATGAACTCGCTGGGCGCAGGCGGTGCCGAGTCACCCAAGCTTGTGAATGCCGCCAACGCACTCACGTTCTGTCTCATGGTCGTGTCCTGTTTTGTGTCGAGCGGCCTCGTCGTGCGCTACCTCGGCATCAAGGGCGCCCTCGTTGTCGGCACGCTGGGCTATGCGCCCTTTGCCGCCGGCCTGTACACGAACAACCGCTTTGGTACCGAGTGGCTCGTGCTGCTGGGCGCGGCACTTTGTGGTTTGTCGGCGGGCATCTTTTGGATGGCCGAGGCGGCCATTGCCATTACCTACCCGGAGCCCGAGAACCGCGGCAGGGCTCTGGGGTACTGGCTGACGTTCCGGCTGGCCGGGCAGATTTTGGGCGGCGCCATTAATCTGGGACTCAACGCAAAAAACAGCAAGGCCGGTGCTGTGTCGTACACGGTGTATCTTGTCTTTATTGCGCTGCAGGCCACGGGGCCGTTTGTGGCGCTGCTGCTGACGCCACCCGAAAAAGTGCAGCGCCGTGACGGCCGTCCTGTCTCGCTGGCGATTGTCGCGACGCCGTGGGCCGAGATCAAGGCCACAACTCGACAGTTCATTACGCCCAAGTTCTTGTCGATTGTCCTGTTCATTGGCCAGGCCGTCTTTGCCGAGGCCGTCTTCTTTACCTACCTGGACGTCTGGTTCAGTGTCCGTGCTCGTGCCCTCGGCTCGTTTTTGGCCGGCATCGTCGCCGTCATCTCGGGCAATCTCCTCGGTGTATGGATCGACCGCAACTCGGTCGCGCTGCGTGTCCGCGCCCGCGCCGCCTTCTTTGTCATTGTGATCCTACAGGGCGGCTGGTGGACGTGGATCACCGTCAACGTCACCCGTTACCATCGCACTCAACCGACCTTTGACTGGTCCGACCCGGGCTTTGGCGCCGCGTTTGGCGTCTACATTCTTCTTACCATTGGCTTTCAGCTCAACTATCTGTTTCTCTACTTTATCATCCACAACCTGGCCGCCGAGTCCAAGACAGAAAACTCGGAGCCCGTCGTTATCCGCTATTCGGCGCTGCTGCGGGGCACCGAGTCCGCCTGGCAAGCCGTCAGCTACGGCCTGACCTCGCTGCCCCTTTTTTCCGAGGTCGGCGGCGTCTACTTTAACTTTGCACTGTGGGCTGTCTCCCTCTTCCCGGCTTGGCTGGTCATCCGCCACTTTGGAGCCTCTGGCTCGGGCAGAACGGCAGAGAGCACAGACAGCACAGAGTACGCGTCAGACCACTCGAGTGCGTCGCCCAAGGCGTTGGCCGTGTCCTCGAATAAGCCGGTCCTTGAAAAAGAGTGAGGACTGAGGAGTGAGGTGGATGCTCGACAGAGGACGTAAAGTACCATCACAGGCCGAGGCCGAGGCCGTCTAGCATCTACGCGTGTTGTGAAAGGGTTTGATGTTACCTTGAAATTCAAATCCTGTTTTGAGCCATTAGCCATAGATACACTTTTTTCAATCACAATTTCTGATTTTGAAATCATGTTGCCATTCATAACAGTATACGTCGTACAAAGACTTACGTAGACGACAAGTGCCGACGTCCACTGTGACTGCAGCATGGAAAACCTTTTTAATAGGAGCAGAACGTGCGCGTGAGGTGCCATTTGCAGAAGATGGCAGTGCATCGTTGCAGTACCCGACGGGTCAGAGTAGGCGTGGTAGGTTGAGGTTGAGGGTGAGGGTGAGGGTGAGGATGAGAGAAAGGACTTGTGGTCAAAGGGCCGATGGCTGTCAAAGTGCCAAATGCGGCAGGAGCGACTGGCGTGACCGTGTCAGGTGTCACGGGAGCTGCCGATGCCGATGCCGATGCCGCCCGCTGTGCCGATGCCGATGTTGATATCGACGTTGATGTTAAAGCCGATGCTGGTTTTGGCCAAACACAAGGGATCCCACGTGAAGTGCAATGTCGACAGCATGGGCACGCCGTCGCATTTCGTCTTTCGTCTGCGGCTGTCAAGCCAAAGTGTGGAAGTCACCAAAAAAAGTCGTCGAAAACACATCGTCCCATCTCGTTAAATTCACTCACAACAATGGGCGCATCCACTCAAAATCCGCTCCCGGACGCCAGTCTGGCCGAGAAAACGGAGCTCGGCGTCGGCGAGACTGAGACGTTCCGTGACAGCACTGCACGCTTCGACCCGCATGTCCTCAGACGCCTTAAGCTCAAGGCCGACTTTATTCTGCTACCGCTGCTGAGCATTGCCTACCTTTTCAAGTATGTCTTTGTATGCTTCTCAACGAAGGCGATCAACAGCAGCCGCGACCCGCGCTTCTGCTTTGCAACGTGAGCTGTTGGGTTGCCAACTTGTCTTTCAAGATCGCTGTCCTTTCATCTCGCATTTATCCCTACATCTGTGGGCCACGTGGCTCTACTTCCACAGTCTCTCGATGTTCTCTTCAAATCCTGCTTTACTTTATAGAAAATGATTCCAGTCCATATTGTTTTGCACTTTAAAAATAAAAACTCGGTAAGAGAGGTAAACAGTCGATTTGAAGAGAGGCAGGTTTGCCTACCTTCAACTTTTATCCATTGACAGTAAGCTATGCACTAATTGTCTTTCTTCGACTTCCAAGGCATGTAGTCGTGGTCGACGTAGATCAGTGCCGGAGCTGGTGTTGCTCTTGCTATTCATGGCGTAATGGCCGAGTGCAGCGGCCAAACGGTAAGCCCGAGGCAGATAGCCAGCGAGACTGCCGTCTTCACTCTTCAAGAGATGGATCAACTCGTCGATGTTGTCCAAGTGGACGGCACTAAGGTCTCTGCCGTCGACAACAAGGTCCTGGATCCGCCGAAATAGCTTGCCAACCTGTACACGACGCTCGTCGAGACCCGTGTCACCACTCTGAGCCTCGCAACAGACAGTGCAGTCACACCGGAAGCCAAATTGGTCGAGACTTTGTTGCCGGGCCGTCGTGTTTTGCAAGAGGTTAACATAGCTAACCAGCAGCTCTTCATCGGGTGCGATATCGCGGGTAGTCCAGACCACGTGGTGGCCAGCAGCCGTGCCTCCGGCTCCGTTGTTCTCTGCCACCCAGAGGTTGGCCACGTTGGGCCGGCACGAGTGGTTTATCCGTGCCATTTGCGGAAACATGCCCCAGCGCGTACATATACCTCGGTGTCGACTGTCGAGCACGTCCACAGGCACGAAGCTGAAGGCGTTGCTGCGGAAAATGTAGAATAAACGGCCGCTGTCTGGCTCACCGGGAAATCGATGCTCGTGGCAGGCTTTGTACACGGCTTGGTCGGCGGGTGTCAGGTCGTTGAAGCGGGCCTGGATCTGGGACACGATATCGTTGGCGATCGGCGTGGTAGAGCTCGAGTCTGATTCAGGAGGGATGATCACGAACTGGGGCGCTTCGACGAGCACGCGCGTATGCTTGGGTATCCATCGAGTGGCAAACGCACCGAGACCTTTGCCGGGTGAGGGACGGAGCTCGTACGGCGGTCGAACAGGTGGAGGGCGCGGCTGCAACCGTAATGGGAGTGGGTGTTGATCATCGTCACTATCCGAGCTGCAGTCGTCGTATTCAGTTCGGACTATTCTGCGAGGCTGATAATTTCCCCCGGGGACATGTATGCGCGATCGAGTCTCCTCGTCGTTGCGGGCCACAATGGTGATGATCTGGATGCCCAAAGCCAGGACAGCTAGGAGCGCCGCGACGGTGGCCACGATGGCCATCTTTTCAGTCCGGTGGCATCTCTTTCACAGAGAGATTGCTAGTTGGTCGTCAAATAAAACGTCGCCAAATTTCCTTTAGTTTTCACTTGAAAAAAAAAGAAAATTTGACACGACTTCAGGAAGAAGACACGCGACACCTGCGATATTGATGCCTCATTCTTTGACTGTATTGACAACGGGCGACTCTGCCCAACTTTGCCTGAAAAGGCTGTCGCGACGTCTTGGCTCTGTCGCTCATTGTCACTTGCTGTTTGTTGTTTGTTGTTTGCTGTTTGCTGTTTGCTGTTTGCTGTCTGCTATTTGCCATTGTCGCGAAACACCAATTGTGTTCTGCATTCCAACTACCGGATTGGAGTTGGAGTAGAAAGGGATGAGTGCAAAGCAACTTTGCCGGCACGGGTGAATGCGAAAAAGAAATAAAAGATCAAAGCCAGGAGGGTGGTGAAACCGTAAGCGCAACGTTCGAGGAAGAGAAGTCGTGCTTCACCAAATGGTAAAACTTGCCACTTCTCGCTTCGTTCATGTCGTCCTTTTCTGTCGTCTCATCGAAGCTCAGCCTCGTTCTCGTTTTCTCTGCGGTCATCTTTTGAAAGACATTGCCGCGACGTCGCCGCGGCGTCGCCGTGTCGGGCTTTTTATATAGCGCTTGACTCAAGCGGCGCACCCGATGACTCAGATCGGCCAACCAACACTTTCAGTGTGTTTGGTGCCGTCTTTTGTCGACTTTCAGCGGTCCCCCAGCTGCACGTCGGCGACGTTGGTGTTTTTGCTTGCAGAGACGCGAGTTCCACAAGGGTTTTTGCACAACCTTTCCCCGATGAAGCGTCTTGACAGGAGAGATAAGGTTTGCAGAAAAGAAAGTAACCCCTAAGAAACAAATGAGGCCGAAGCTTCTTCTTCAATGTGTCTGCTCGGCGGCAACTCGGCTGTGCCCCGAATCCATTGCCCCCCTGGTTTGTGGAGGTTGTCGTCTGTTTCCTGGTGTAATTAGCACAGGACAAAGGGACGAACTGTCCTTGAACTGTCGATGGTGCGGCAAGCTATGGCTGTGTTAATTGATAGCTGTGTTAATTGTTCCGTAGTCGAACCTCAAATCTTGGCCTTCATATAAGTCGTCTTGATAACCAACCTGAGGTTCATCGCTTGAAGGAAAGACGGTAGACCTTTTCGACTTGATTCTCGATATCATCTAATTGTTTGTTACCGATTGTTTTTATCTTTCCTTTCACTGCATTTTACATCAGATATCGATATCGCATTGTCAGCCTCGCCCATCATGACATCCATAATCTCGGATTCAGTCTCGGCCATTCAGGTCTCATGCAAACAGACCCGCTTTCAGATTGAAAGCCCGAATTATCGAGAGGTACCACACCCTCCTCAAAAACAAAATGATCCTAGGAGAGTAACGACTGACCTCCCAGCTCGATGTCGAAGGTCTCAATATCGCCGTCTCAGCAGCGCCACCGTCAGGCGCCTCAGCTACAAAAGCCAAGGGCAAGGCAGCCAGCCGTAACACCAGTCTCGAGATCTTGTCTGATGCGACGCTGCGGCTCAAGGCCGGCCAGCGGTATGCCCTCATCGGCCGGAACGGCACCGGCAAGTCGAGTAAGTTAAGAATGGCAATGATGAAATCGAACTGTCCACCGCTGACACCACAGCCCTCCTTCGAGCGATTGCCGAGAAGCTGATCCCCGGCATCCCCGAGGAGGCACGCATCTCCATTCTGCAGCAGACCAACGGCAACGGTGACGGTTCAGGTGTCGATGCCAAGGCAAATCGCCGTACCGTCCTGGAGGAAGTCATTGAGCGTGCCACAGCCAAAGACGAGCTGGAGCAAGAGATACAGAGTAGGTCCCACGCCAGAGAACAGATTAACTTCAGCGCCCCTGTCTAACTTGTCCAGCATTATCAAAAGGCATCGATGCCAGCACAGCCGACGACGACAGCACCAACGACGCCTACGCGGCCCTCCGCGCCCTGCGCAAACTTCGCCATGACCGCTTACAGAAACGGCTCTTTGTCCTCGACAAGAATGCACGGCTGCGCAGCGGAGCCCGCGGCATGCAAGCCCGGAAAGCCTTGACGGCACTCGAGAAGACTGTTGCCGAGGCCACGGCGGCGTGGCAGCAGGACGATGCCGAGATTTCGGCTGAGACACTGCAGGCTGAGACACAGGAGGCGGCTGACTTGCTGGCTGAACTCCAAATCCAGGCCGAGCCAGCACGGTTGGCGCACAATGAGGCCCGTGCCAAGAGCATCCTGACGGGTCTGGGGTTCAGCGAGACCATGGCGGCCACCAAGGCTGTCGGTGACTTGTCGGGCGGCTGGCGGATGCGGACGGCCCTGGCAGCCGCTTTGCTGTCGGACGCAGACATTCTGTTGCTCGACGAGCCGACCAATTTCCTGGATATGCTGGGCATCATGTGGCTGCAGAAATTTTTGCTGGCCAACAGCAACGGGGAGAGGGGACTGGACGACTCCACGACGGGCGGCGAGCCTGCACGACCACCACCGACGCTCATCCTCGTGTCCCACGATCGCGACTTTGTCAGCTCGGCCACCGAACACTTGATTTTGTTGCAAGAAAAGGGACTCACCTACTACACGGGCGACCTACCGTCGTACGAGGCCGCCCAGGCCGAGTCGCGGAAACACTTGCACAAGATCAAGGACGCTCAAGACCGGCAGCGTGCCCACCTCCAAGAAACCATCCAGCGCAACATGCGCGAGGGCAAGAAGAACAATGACGACACACGGATCCGGCAAGCCAAGATGCGGCAAAAGAAGCTGGACGACCGGTGGGGACTGGAGACCAACGCGAAAGGTCACCGCTTCAAGCTGAACCGCGACATGGCCGGTTTCCATTTGTCGAAACGAGCCGAGATTGAAGCGCCGACGGAGGCGCGGGCGATGCACATTGTGCTTCCCGAACCACTAGACCTGCGATTTCCCGGTGCACTCTTAAGTCTGGAGAATGTCTGCTTTCGTTATGGTGTCGTGAAACGGAACCAGGAGCCGCCACCCTGGACGCTGGACACGGTCAACCTCAATGTGCACATGGGCGACCGGATTGGCATTGTGGGCCTCAACGGCGCCGGCAAGTCGACACTGATTCGTCTGCTTGTTGGTGAAGACAGCATAAGTGCCGGCGCCGGTGGCCAGGCGCGCATCAAGCCAACCAAAGGCACTGTGACGATGCACCCGCGACTCCGTCTTGCGTACTATGCACAAGATGCCGTGGATGCCATCCGGGCGCTCGATCTCAACAACCAAGACGAGGCGCCACTGACCGCTCTCAGCCTCTTGACGCGGGATGTGGCAGGAGAGCTGACGGAGGGCGACCTGCGCTCTCTTCTGGGCGAGCTGGGTCTGCCTAATCGGTTGGCATCCGATACACCACTTCGTCGACTATCGGGTGGTCAGCTTGTACGTTGTGCTCTGGCACGGCTATTGTGGCAGCGTCCGCAGTGTTTGGTATTAGATGAGGTGACGACACATCTGGACTACGAGACGAGCACGGCTTTGCGGCAGGCTTTGCGGACATGGTCGGGTGCAGTGGTTCTCGTTTCTCACGACCGTTGGTTTATGCGTGGCGCCATTGAGGGTGAGGCGGACGATGTTGCCTGTTCTGGGTCTGACGATGATGGCAGTGATGGCGACGAAGGCAGCCAGGGCGGTCCGAGTGGGCGGAAGTTTGTCTACCGACTGCGGACGGGAAAGCTGACGCTGCTTGAAGGCGGTGTGCAGCAGTTTGAGGACCTGTTGGAGAAGCGTGTCAAGAAGCTGTTGGCATTGTGAGACCAGAAGACGGATGTCAGATGATATCCTATGAGGCGATCATATTTGACGATGCTTGAACGAAGGTCGTATATACCCAAAATTTCCAAAAAGTCTAATGTTCATTCTCCTGTATCTATTTCGAAAAGGCATGTCCATGTCTGTTTCATGTTCTGTAATTCGTTTCGTGTGGGCAACGCGACGATGCAAGATTCCACGCAGAAGAAAAAAATCACCGCGCGTTCACGATAACCTGCAGCACAGGCTTCACGGCCTTGCGCACTTTCATCCAGCCGCCTTGTGGGATTTCCACAATCGTTCCGTCGATGCATCTGGGTTGTTAGCACGTGAGTTACTTTGCTAGGGATGCCGGGGTTTGACTTACACCTTCCGCCAGCGTGCGTCTTGCTCTAGGACGTTGACCTGCAGCCCATCAATGGCATCGTATCCGACGCTCTCTTCTTTGCCACTGTTTTCGTCCTCTCCCTCCTTTTTCCACTGCAGACCGACGTGTGCTCCGTTGTTGTACGCCGCCATCATAATCTCCATCGTCTTGGCCCCGCCGACGTCACCAAAGTGCACCAGTCGCAGCTGGCCGTCCAGCGGCTCGCTCGCGGGCGAAATGGTAAACGTCTTTTCGAGGTTGGAGACCATGGCGGCCAGGATGTAGTTGAAGCGGCTGCCGAGGGCGCGAGATGTTTCTTTCGTAGTCGCGGTCAGACTGACATCCGCATTGTAGGCATGCGACGTCTTGAGCAGTTCTTGGGCGGCCATGCCGAACCGTTTGTCGCCGTGCTTGCGGTACTCGGGCGTGTCGCTCTCCCAGACGAGCTGAGCGTGGAAGCCGTAGCTGGCGACAATGGCGCCGCGGAGCAGCTCGACATTCTCGGCCTGTTCTTTGAGGGCGGCCTCTTTGCCGGCCTCTTCCTGCAGGGAGTAGCTCACGGTGTGCGAACCAGGCGAGAAGCGGGCCTCAAAGTTGGGCAGGGGAGCGGCATGGCCCTTGAAGAGAGTACGCAGGCCCAGGACAAGCGACGAGGGGCCTGTTGAAGGTGCTGCAGCAGCAGCAGCAGCGAGGTAGTCTGGCCGGTGCAGCGAGTGGAAGAGAGCATTACCCGTCCCCAGAGGCAGCAGTGCAATAGCAGGGAGCTGTCTTGGGTCGGCATCGTCCCCTTGCTCAGACACACCATTCAGCAGGTCCACGACACCGCCATCACCACTGAGCAGGACGATCGTGGCGGGTGCCTCTGTACTGTTTCTGGGTGTTTTACTGCGCAGCGTCTTGGCAAACTCGGAGATGGATCTTGAGCTGCTCGTCACCAGCAGATTGTACGATTTCTGGCCCTTGGGCACCTTCTCGCCGCCCGAGGCTGTGACGGCCGTGAGCCCAAAGACGCCCAGCAGTGGCTTCAAGACGGTGTCGTAGAAGGCCTGTGCCTGGCCCAGACCCGAGCGAGTCGAGACGATCACGTGCAGCGAGGAGGAGGACGAGGGCAAGGGCTGGGACGCAGACGCAGACGCAGACACAGACCCGGAAGAAGTGGGAGCCGAAGAGGGAGATGGCGGGGGTGAGTCGTCCTCCCGGAAAATGGGGGCAATGTCGGCCAGCAGGTGCCGCCCCAGGACGTCTGCGGGGAGCGTGTGTGCGGCTGATTCATCGAGGATGGTCGTGTGAAAGGCAAAAGGAGAAGGAGGGGAAGACGCAGAAGTATCATCAGAAGTATCATCAGAAGTACCACCAGAAGTATCACCAGAAGTATCATCAGATGCAGATGTCGATGACGATGACAATGGCGCTTCAGCAGACGGCTCGCGCAGCCAGCAAACGTGGTACTCTTGGGGCAGGTCTTGGCGCTGCTGGCGGCGGACAATGAACAGAATCTCGTCTTCGCGGATCTGATGGCCCGGGACGGACAGAGTGCCGCCGCTATAGCTCACCCCTACCGCGGACGCAGCCGCTGGCGGTGCAGGGCCAGTGGTAGCCGCAGTTGTTGTCGTCATCGTCGCCTCAGGCCAGTTGGCCAGTTGGTGCATGAATAATGGACGGCCCCAAAAATAGAAGTAGTCGAGATGTATCTTTCTCGGCAGCTCCTTTTTGGTGCTTCGTCCGTCGTTTCTTGTCTAGAGAGAGAGAGAGAGAGAGAGAAAGAGAGACACCGGAGGCAGCGGGAGCTTTCATCAATTTGCCAATTTGTCAAATGGTCGATTTGTCGTTGTGCCTGGAAATACGCGGTAGTTTTCGGCATGTGCCCCAAAATCGCAATCGCAATGTCCCAAAATGGTGTAAGACGGGGATAAGAGGACCGAGGGGTTGTTGGGCGATGAAGGTTGCAAAAGAAAGTCGCAACGCAGACACAGAAACTGGAGACGATGAAGAGAGGAGAGTGATGTTTTTGAAGAGATTCAGAAAAGGGGCAGAAATGACTACGATGGGAGAAACGGACAGACTTCCTGCCTGTTTTGCGTCTCTTTGTTGCCAGTCGCGGTCGCGGTTTCCTTCGTTGAGAAAGGGCACTTTTAGCTTGATTTTTCAGGAAGGCGCGATTGAGCTCGGGGAAGCTCATTGTTACACGGTCACCTCCCGTATCTGGTAAGCACTTGCCTGCTGTAATACGTTCTAATCGCGCCGAATCAGCCAGCAAAATGCACCCGAAAGTGCACCCGAAAATGCACCCGAATGGCGTTATTGCTTTTCCAATGAGTCCTTGATGGATTTTGAGATGGCAAGTTCCGCGTCGGATGTGAGGCTATGGTAATCTTGTCGATAGTTTACGTCGATCTGTAGTGTGGGCTTTCGTGGCAGACGCTTTTCGGTCGCTCTTTCTCGACAAAGACATTGTATCTCACGTAGTTCGTAGCTCTTTCCTCAACATCTTGGACGAGATCGGCAGCGAGAGAAGGCGCGAACGTGCAATTGCCTTTACTTGCTTTGCTCCTACTCTTCTCCTGCTCCTTCATTATACTGCAAATAGAATCAACACTAGGCATTTCCGTTTCCTTCATTCTTGTTTCTTACACTTCTGACATTATGTATTCCCACCCTCTATGATACGACGTATGCTATTCTTACATTCAACGCCACCAGGTCTATTTGCCCTTGGCACGGTTCATGGGTCCCCAGTTCTCACGCGGGTTGACCTGGTAACGCACGAGTTTCTCGCCGCTGAGTCGCAGTTGGCGGCCCAAGTGCTCGTCAAAGTTGATGGCCTCTGGGTGGCCTGCGGCGTTGGTCGTCGTGTCCTCTTTGGACTCGTCGCTTTCGCCCTCGTTGATTCTCAGCAGACGATAGGCGGACGTGTTGGGCCGGATGCTCTCGCGCTTGACGGGTGCCTTTTGGCGGACAAAGGCGCGCATAATGTCCCACAGGACGGACCAGGGGGCATCTGTCTTGAGGCTGCCGGGTTTGCAGTGGCTGCGGGTGACCTGGTAGCCGAGTCTGAGGAGGGCGCCGCGGATGGGGTCTTCGCCGGGCGTCGAGCAGTGGACAGCCTTGGCGAGGTTGGTGGGAATAAAGAAGAAGGGCGCCGGGTCGACGGCCGCCAGAGCGTCGTCGCCCGTCAGAGGCGTGGGCACCTCGTCTGCAGAGTGAGGCTTCGACTCGGGCTCAAAAATCTCCTCGAGGGCTGTGTGCAGCATGCCGCGGATACGGTCGGTCGTGCCATAGATGTCGGTCGACACAGTGGGCAGGTCGTCCAGAATGCGCTGCACAAACTCGGCATCGTGGATGGGGCCTGCGTACATGGGCCCCGCGAGATGTGTCTTGGTGTCGCAGTACTGGCAGCGCGGCTCGGCCGTGGGCCCCGTGGCAAACGTGTACTTGAAGAAGGTGCCGGAGCCCTTCTTGTTGGGGTGGCTGTGGGTGCGCAGCAGCGGCTGCGTCGTCCAGGCGCCACAGCCCTGGTCGCAGTTGTAGACGGCCATGGTCTTGCCAGCCAAGAACTTGACGCTGGCGGGCGAGCGCGTCACCGTGACAAAGACGCGGCAGTAAAAGTCAATCGACAACGACAGCAGCGGCTTGATGGTCAGGCCATAGCGCGCGGCCGACGTAGCGAGGGCGTGCAAGACAATACGAAGCCCCGCTTCGTGCGAGGCAGAGCCCTTCATGGGGATACCGCCGTAGAGCGCATAGCACTTTTCCGGGTAGCCCTGGGATGCCCAGACGCCGGCGTCAGTGCACGTTACACACAGCAGACCGCCGTCGCTCCGGACGGACTGGACGGCGGCATCAAAGAAGTTGGCGCCGGTGCCGTAGGGGTCGAGATCAATCACGTCGTATTTCGCAGACGGCTTGAAACGCGAGCCGGGAGCCGCATTCTTGTACTCGTGGGCCTTGGCGCCCGGTGTTGCGGGTCTTGCGGCCGCCTCGGCAGTTTGCGTCAGGTCCTTGGCCACGATGGTGTACATGTGCGCCAGGGCGTCGGACTGGGTGACCTCGATCTTGTCGGTCAGGCCATTCAACGACACATTGCGGCGGATCGACTCGGTCGCTGCGGCTAGCAGGTCGTTGGCCGTGACGGAGACGTTGAAGGGCAGCTCGTGGGCATAGCGCAGCGCGCGCAGGCCCGTTGCTGACAGAGCGTCGAGGATGCGGAACTTGGGGGGTTGGGGTGCCGATGGTGTTGGGGGTACTGCTGATTGTGTAGTCTGTGTTTGTGTCTGTGGTGTGTCCTGCGGCTCGTTTGCCTCTTTCGTCTCGCTGGAAGTGGTGTCCTTCGACTCGTTTGCCCCCTTCGTCCCGCTGTCAGTGTCTTCCACCACGTCGCCTGAAGCATCCTGGCCCTCTGCCGTCTTCTCAACCTTGGCTGGTCTCTCGGCATCAACGTCCATCTCGTCTGCCTGTGTCGCCTCCTCATCCGTCTTTGCTGCTGCACCATTCCCATTCTGCTGGCTGCGCTCTTCGCGCCGCTTCCGCTTCTTGCTCAGCGCTTCTCTGCGCTTCTTGGCCAGCGCTTCGGCCCGCTTCTCCATCGTCGCCGTGCCGTATGCCTTGATCGCCAGCACACTCAGGTCACGGTTGAACTGCTGGATCGGGTTGTAAAAGACCTGTTGCGGGTGGTCGTCCACCGCGGGGCCACCGCCGCCATTCTGGCGCTCTTTGCGGTCACCGCCACTCAGCGGCACGTAGATGCGCGCCAGCCCCTCCTTGGCCGTCTTGTACCGTGTGCCATCGACAACCACAATCTCTGCGCCGTCAGCGCCTGGGTTCTGGGCTTGAGCTTGAGCTTCAGCAGACATGGCAAAGGCCGAGTAGTCGTTGGTCGTCGGGTGCTGTTGATTGTGTGCGTGGCGCGCCTGGACAAGTCGCGGGCGGGCGGGGCAGTGACAGAGCACACGTGTACGTGTATGCGTAATGCCAGTCGTGGAAAGCGCGGGCAGAGGGTACAGCGAGACGGCAATGGACAAAAGTCTCCTCGATGGTTTTGGCGCCAAAGAAAATGACAGGCGATGAGCAACGGGGTAGCGCATCAACAAAGGCGGGCAGGGTATGGAGTAGCAAAAGAGCAGTCGGAAATACAAAGTCCCAAAGGTCAGCGAGTGAGAGAGAGGTCGAATTGGTTGTGTGGTTGGTCGAGCGCACGTCGCAGATGGAGAAACAGAACGAGTGTTGTCGATAAACTTTTTTGGACTTTTTTTTTTCGAAGGGTAGCTTATTGTGGAGACTCAGTGCCCATGACGCACTAGCCTCTTTGGGCTGTAGTCAGTACATATAAAAGTGGGTCCGCGAGGCTACAATCAACTTCATGTGTAAGTCGTCCTGTTGGTGATGGCTGTGAGCTGGTCTGTTTCCCAGCATCGTGCCATAATTTAAAGGAAAAGGACTCTTTAGCAACTTTTGATGGAGAATATAGAATCATCTCAAGGCTCCATCAAGGAATTTATCCCGCTTTATTCAATAACACACCCAGATGAAAGTTTGATTTGAAAAAGACATCAAGAGATTTATCCAATATTTTTGGACGAAAATCCATCAGAATGTCATCAAAATGCCATCGCAGCTTGTCTTGACAACTAGACTAGTATAGGCTCATGTAAGTTTCTTCATACACTTCACTGTGCCCGGCTTGGGTGGGTGGCCTCTTCCTGGCACTAAACTCCAAGAAATGCAGCACTCGCCGTAAGCCATGACAACACGATGAGTACTTTGCCCGTGAAGCGAACTTGCTGTAGAAAATTATGTACCATGAGGGGGTAGATGAAGTAGACGGCAGCTATTCTCTCCTTTTCGCGGGCCTCTCCTTTTTCTGGGCCAGAGATTTTTTGTTCTTAGGAGGGATACTGTGCGGTCCCTGTTTTGTTTTTTTGCACTCTTTTTCTCTCCATCGCCAACGACACCGTCGCCCGTGCGCTCACTGCGCATTCTACCGTCACACAACGGCTCTTACAACTTTGCTAGATCCTGCACACGAAGTATACCTTACTAGCCGAGAGATATCGTTACGACATCTCTCAATATCTACCATCTCCCAGCTCATTCCTTTGCTCAAACTATCAATTGACTGCCTCTCCGGCACTGAGAGGTCGGAAGCCTCATCAACCTCTGCAATCCCACGACACAAGGCGCATGTGCGCACGCACACGCGCACCCGACCGCCGTCATGCATATACTCTTGACCTGCTTCGTAGGCCTGCTGTGGTGCATCTACGGCACCATTTACAGTCTCGACTATGCCGACGACTGTCTTTGCCGTTTCGATTTTTATCGTCGCTCCTTTCCACGGCCACAACTTGCATGGTTTTCGCACCATGTCCTGTGGAAGCCGGTTCGATGGGTCATCAACCAAAAGTCCGCTCACACGAGGGCGCACACCGACGACGCCGCATTGACTGGACCGCTCATCAAAAACATTCACACAGTGCACGACCGCTTGGAGAGACGCATCGACGACATCCGCCGCGAGCAAGCCCGCGCCGCCCTCAACCCCATGGGGTTTCCCATGGGGGACTACGACTGGGACCACGAAGACAACTCGTTTGCGGCCGGCAGCAGCAACCTCGTCCTTTTGAATACGGACAACTTTGAGAACGCTCCTCTACACAACGACCGTCCTCCGTCTAGCCGTTCCAAGATCCTCCAATGGGCACACAAGGCCAAGAATTTCTTCCTTTGTTTTCTGTCGACCATCAGGTTTCTTCTGATATGCATTTTGCGCTGCATAATTCCACGAAGGAGGCTCTTTTGCTTTGGAAATATTCTGCGTCTTGTGCTGTTGATCTCTGTAGTCATCTTTTTCAGAACTGCAAACGTCGAGAGCACCCTGCCTCTGGAACTGGCATCATCACTCAACGCTATCGGGAATGGAGCTGCAGCTGAAGCCTTCTTCGCAACCGAAACTACACCGACAACGGCCCTTCCATATTCAACTCCCGCTTCAACTTGGACTACAACTGCAACTCCTTCTACGGCATCGACTCCAGCAGGAGCCGCCGAAGATTACGAGTATTTTGAGAAATTTGGCGATCCGAAGCTTTGGCCACACGTCGGGATTGCGGACATCAACCAGCTGGGCGACTTTCAGCTCGCAGCTGGCCAAGACAACAAGCCAGGCATTCCTCATATATACGCACACATCTACGGCACAAACGGAACTTTGAGCAACAGCTCGAGCTTGGCCGCACCTCCGCCTCTTCCGGCCGCGTGCGCGCCCAAGTGCACAATCAAGAAAATTGTCAATCTTCACACCTACAGTATTCGCACGCACAAGGAGGTCCAAGAGTCTCTTAGTGCGGCCCTCGCTTCCGCCGAAGCCGAGCGCCTTGCCAAGATGGGAACGCCTTCCACGTTTATGATGACTGCCACAATGGCTGCTGCTTTTGACAACGCCAGCTCAACCAGCCCGACCTCAGCTCCACCCCCAGACCCGTCCAAAAGCGCAGATGCCAGTTCTCGTGGCAAAACAAAGAAGACCAAGCTGTCCAAAAAGTCCAAGGCGGAAAAGGAAAAGGAAATGGAAAAGGAAAAGGAAAAGGAAAAGGAAGAGACATTCAAGCTCGCCGCGGATGACACGGCCGACTACGTCAACTTCCTCGTGGACAAACACGGCCTGGACCCTGATCTGGACGTTCTGGTTAGGGACATTGAGTACGTCTTTGACAAGGACACATACAACAACCCGCCCAGCTATCCCAACGCCTTTTCCCCCGTCGACAAGGGCACACCTTCGCTCTCCAACGTCGACCAGCACTTGGTCAATGGCAACGACTTCCAGCGCATCCATGCTCCCGGCCGTAAAGCCCTCCGCGAGCAAGCGGAAAGTGATGGCCAACAGGACTTGAACGACTTTGTCGAGGCCTACGGCCCGGACAAGTACAGGAACATGCCCAAGCAGCTGCTCAAGGACCAGAATTTCCTCAAGGACATGGAGACGCAGATGAAAGATGCCCAGGTGTGGGGGCTGAAGGCCGAAGCGTCGCGTGCATCTGTGGCCCGTCTCCAGACGGACAAGCTTGGCCGTGCGTTCCGTCGCACCAAGATGGGGCCGTGCCATCAGGATGCTGAGCTTTTGCAGAACAACACCTATGTTCATTTCACCTATGAAGACCCGACCGAGGCCGGCCACGACCATGTCGTCAAGCCCGGGTATGTTGAAGTCTGTAAGCCGCACACTTTTGACGAGATGAGTCAGTGCATCGACGAAATGTCTGCTTCTTCGGTTTCCAACTCCGCGACAAAAGGCAGCAAGGTCAAGGCCAAGCCGGGCGTGTCACAGCCTGTCCGGCTTCCTGTGCCTCCCGCTCTTTCCAATCAGAAACCTGGCCAGTACGCTCATGCGGCACCTGCGCAAGTCCCCAATACTTCTGCCAATGATGATTTCGGCGGGCTTCTCGCCGACCTGGCAAAGACCATGAAGCATATGCAAAGCTACCGGGAAAAGATTTCTTCAGTCGTCCAAGGTCTGCAACATGAGCAGGAGCATCTGGACGACATGCCCAAAGAGTCTCAGTCCAAGTCTCAGTCCAAGTCCAAATCCAAGCATCAACGCCGTTCTCTGAAAGGAGACGCCGAGGCTCGTTCCTACAAGGATGATCCGATCTTTGAGATGATGGAAAAAGAGCGTGCCAGGCTGGAGCAAGAAGAAGAGAAGGAGAGGAGCAGAAAGCTCATGGACTTGTCAGCCTCTCCCACCGGTGCTTCCTCGGGCGTCGCCCTTCCTAGTGACGTCCCTTTGAATGGCGCTACCAACTCAACGCTGTCTGCTTCCAACGGAACAATCCCAGACGTCAGCCCTCCTCTTGTCTACCATTACGAGGTCGACCACGCAAACAACACTGTGCTAATGGTGCCCGAAGACAACGGCCACAAGCTTGCGGGGAATTCGAACTCTTCCAAGCCGGAGCCGGTCATGACGTCCGCATTTGCCCATGTCCATCTCACCGGTGCCGGCCCCATCCACATCCACTTCTACAAGAACAACACTGGCTTTAGTGTCTCTCAGTGGACCGACAAGGGCTGGACGCCCGAGCAAAGAGTCTATGAGTTCGCCAGGGGCCTGTTTATCAACCACGCGAGCGGAGTCTATGCCATTGGCGACTTGGGCCGGCAGATGATCTTTACACCAAAGTCCGTCGATGAGAATGATGACGCCGATGTCGATGTCGATGTCGATGTGGATGTTGATGCCGATGTTGATGATGCCGACGAGAAGAAGCAGAAGAAGAAGTCGACCAAGCCCTCGAACCCAGGAACGTCGCCGATGCCCAAGATGCCCAAGGGCTCTGTTCGCCTTCCTGTGAGCGGCCGCGGTGTTCGTCGCGACAACCGCGATCCTCTTGGCTACTTCACCGGCACGTACAACGGCACGATGCCCGGTGGTACCGTCCCCTATGGCCAGAAGCTCAAGAGATACGAGAACTTGCCTCCGGATCTGCCAACGGTCTACCCGGGTGCCTTTGATGCCTCCGGTCTGGCAGTTGCCATCTCGACAACCTTCTCCAAGCTCGAAAACAGCGACTTTGCCGCGATTGATGACCTGGCCCATTGGCTCACCGATGGCAACGGCCACTCCAATGGTGCCTTTTTGCTCTTGATACTGCATCGTCCGCGCCGGGATGAGGCGCAGCAGATCACAAATCTTCTTGCTGAGCGCGGCATCTTCTTTGACATCATCCAGGACTGGGGCCACATGGACGAGGGCGTCGGTGGAGGTCCGCTGGACATGGACCCGACGCCGATTGTGCCCGATGCCGACGCGATCCGCTACGCCAACGCGCTCAAGTGGCTCAAGATGTACGACTTTGCCAGCTTTGGCTTGGGCCGGCCTGAGGGCTACCCCGAGTGGCGCCTCACCACCTATGGGTTCGTTGACGACGACGTCTTTGTCCCGGACATGGCCCGCCTCATCGCCAAGCTTCGCGAGCACCGCGGTCTTGTGGCCTCGGACCAGATCGCGCACGCCCTGTCTCCCGCCGCGGCCCAGCCCCAGCTGTACAACCAGAACATGTACCTGGGCTTTCCCAGCGATCCCTGGACCGACTGGACGTTCCACAACGGCACCACACTGTGGGACAAGTACACCTGGGAATACCAGACGTTTGGCCATGCCACCGACACCAAGGGTCTGGACTCGCGCTTCGTCAACGAGAACGTCAGCACTCTGTTCCCCACGGCGTTTGGCGGCGACGCTGTCTTTATGGCTGCCGACCTGGCCCATCGTGTGGCCGACCTTCCTTGTCTGCGGACTTCCTTGGGCGACAGCAACATCATCAACGTCCTCTACAAGGCCAGCCGCGCCGCCCTTGTCCGCAACCAGCACCCCGAGGCCAGCTGGGACGAGCAGCTCTTCCGCTGTATCCATTCCCAGATCCCCGAAGCCACGCTGCGCCTCATCCCCAGCTACTATTCGCCCACAGATGTCGCGCGCTATGGCAGCAACTGGGAGACGGGTGCCGACGACTCCTCCAGGTTTGCCCGCCGTCTGGCGCGCATGGGCCAGTACAACGGCGGCACGCACCCCATCGTCATGCACAACCACCGGACTCTGCATGTCTTTGATGCCGGCGCGGCCAGCCAGATTGGCGACGTGTGTGGTGCCGACTGCTACTTGCAGCGCTTTGGCTTTGGCGATGGCTGGATCCTGACCAACGGCCACAGCCTGACGCATTATGAGGGCCTGAGTGTCCACCCGCTTTCGCGCAACGACCAGGTCGACATCCCGGGCAACGGAGGCTGGCTTTCCGGCATGCCGTTGCGGCATCGCTACAGCGAATATAGCGCCCAGCGCGCGTACTACCAGACGCTCGGCGTTCTCCTCGAAGACCCGGCCCGCCCCCGCGATCCTGTGGCGATTGAGTGGACGGGCTACAAGCGCACGTACAAGCTGCTGGAGACGACCGTCCTCGAGGACGGCAGTGTCATCCAGGTGTATGCTCGCCGCAAGGGCACGGGCCTTCGCGACCTCAACGCCATCGACAACCGCCAGGCCTTTGAAACTAGCCACGCCCGCCTGCCTGCGCCCAACAGTGCCAAGAGTGGTCTGGATGGCAGCCTCGACGACGAGGCGACAGAGGAAGAAGCACCTGGCCGGGACCAGCTGATTATCCTTGTCAACAAGGCGCCCCGCAAAGATGGTCCGCTGCTCGCCGCCCACCACAACACCGGCCACAGCTATCACTACCACCCGGGCGTGTCCTTCCTGGGGGTGCTCGGCATCTTCCTCGTTCTTGGGTGCATCCTCGAGGCTGTCAACTACTTCCATCTCACACACGAGCCTCTCGTTGAAGCTCTCAGTGACAGCCCACGTCTGCGCTTTTTGACCTATGGCCCCCTCGCCTATGCCGCCGGGCTCGTCCAGCGCAGCAGTGTGGTCAAAGCCATCATGGAGAGTGCACTAGCCGTCAAGATCTGCGAGAAAGTGGACCAGTCGGACGTCTGCTCCATCCCGGCGAGATGCATGGCCGTGCAAGACAACTTTCTTGTGTGGGTGTCTGAGACGTCGAAGCCGGTCCTCCGTGAGCTCATCGAGTATAGTGTCGTGCGCTCGCTCTGGCGATTCAAGAGACGCTGCGTCAGCGGCTTCTGGAGGCTGTGGTACTACGCCAAGATCCCGTTGCCCGTCGCCATATGGTATATCAAAAAGTATGGCATCCGCTGCGTGAATGCCGTCCACGCCTTTGATGAAATGAGCCCGAAAGACTTTGCCGACGTCTTCAGGAGGACCCGGATCCTTCAGCCTTGTGTCGTCCGTCCTTTCAAAAAGCTGCTTGTCTTGCTTCGCCTGCGTACACCGCCCACAGAAGAGGCAGACGAGGAGCAACCCTCACTCACCGCTGGCCATGTACACTGGTCCACTCCCCTGGTCGAAGAGATCCCCGAGCCCGAATTTCCTGCCAGCTTAGTGGCTGCCCTGGAAGGCCAGCTACCAGAAGTCGGCGGTCACGACTTGCTCACGGAATATGAGGAGCAGCAACGCGAAGAGCAACTCTACAACGTATCCCAGCACGCGCTCGCCAGTCAAATCCGCAAGATGGCCAAGGAGACCGGCCGTTCCGTTCGAGATGTTATGAATGATATGGCGAGACACGGCCCCAGTCTGTTCAGCGCGCCTGAGCCATTGTCGTCGTCGTCGCCAGCATCATCATCATCAACGTCATCACCATCGAGGAGGTCCCGGACGGACAGAAGGGTACGGTTTGACAGCTCTGTTGCTTCTTCCTCGGGACCCAGTACGCCGAGAGCCCAACGCAATGAAGCATCTCGGCAACGCAAGGATACATTTGAAGAGTATTGGCAAGACATCTGGGATAATGCCGATAAGAATATTGACCCCGGGCCGACTACCGGAGAGGCAACCCGAGATGTCACCGACGATACCACAAACGAGGCTGTCGATGAGGCTGTCGAAGAGACTGCCGAAGAGGCTGTCGAAAAGACTGCCGAAGAGGCTGTCGAGGCAGTGACTGCGGATGTCGTTTCGGAGCCCATTGAGAAGACTGCCGTAACAGTTGCTGAAGAAATCGCCAAAAGGGCGACTGAAGTGGTGACTGTCGAAGTGTTTGAAAACCCAGCTGTAGAGGCCATCCAACAGTCACCAAGCGATGCACGCGACAACAGCCCCGAGCAAACTTCCAGAGAAGCTTCCCGTATCCTCGTCGAAGAGATTCCCCCCTTGAACAGCAACGAGATACCGGTTGAGTCTCTCGAGGAGCGCCACGATGAGCGTCCGGAGAGGAATCTGGAGAACGTCCAGAATATCGCCAAGGACGTCACCGATGGCGTCTCCGAGGGCAGTGCCAAAGTGGCTGCTGAGTGGGTGACTGAAGATGTCACCGAGGAGGAGACCAAGGAGACTGCAGAGTCTGTTGACAAGGACAAGGACGTCGCCGCAGATGTCGAGGATGCTGCAGATGCCGAGAATGCCAAAGATGCCATGGAGAATGCCGACAACGCCGCCGTGGAGCCCGACTCTTTTTCCGCCGGTATTGCCGGTCCTCCTTCTGAAGCAACTTCTAAGCACGACCCAGAAGTGCTGGCCAATGCTCGCCAGAAGGCCGAGGAGCACAGCAACCGGCTGAAGAAGAAGAACATGAAGAAGGCGAAAAAGGCGAAGAGGAACTGAGTTGGGTCTCCGCGGTGTTGGCTCGTTCCTTGATTTTGGCATCTTGATTTATTAGCGTTTCTTTGGCATTCTTTTCCTCACGAAACATGATGCACGATGTATGATACCCAGCGTCTTGACTGCATGGCGGCGTCCCTTCCCTGCTCACCTTTTGATGTCTCCTTTTCGGTCATTGTCGCCTCATTTTTTTTGTGTATATTCTGGACCTGTTTTTGTTTTTGCTTTTCTTTTTTTGGGGACTTCTTTCCTGTTTTCGGCCTTGATCAATTTCGTTCTAGATCTTGTTGCTGTTGATTTGGGGTTGAGGCGTTTTGATACTCTTGATACCCCTCTATCGTGTCTGTTGTTTGTTAGTTTCAGTTAACTGGTTCCCCAATATGTGCAAACTTGCTGTTGAGTCTTGTTTTATCCAAAATATAATCATAATTTATGAAAAACAAAAGTCCGTCCTTCTGTGAAAACGCCGTGTATGCATACTATGTCCAAAAATATGTGTAAAGTACTGTACATCTAAAATGAAAAAAGTACAAAAATGAGGCTGAAATGTTGATGCGAGGAGAGGCAATAAAGATCGTCATCAAGATTCCACATCATCACCACGTGCCGGGTCCAAACCGCTCACCCTCCGGCACGTTTTTGTACGCACAGGCCTGCCAGTCGCACCCCTGCTGGTACACCTCGGTGCCCCACCAGTGGAAGTTGGCTGTGAGCCCAGAGTAGATAAAGGCAAAGAAGACGACCACAATGCCCGAGGCGAGCGCTGCATCGAGCGCCGCACTCAGTGTCATGGTGTACTTGGCCCACCAGGCGGTGGCGCGGCGCTTGACGAGCGAGTTAAACAAATAACAAACAAGCGCCCACACGGAGAAATTGAGACCCGTGGCTGGCGGGATCCAGCCGAGCGAGCCCAGGAGGATGGGCAGGTTGATCTTGCGGACAATGCTGTCGCGGCGGTGGCGGCTGTAGAGCCAAAGCGGGATGGGCGCAATGGCGCCAATCAGAAAACACCAAACCAGTGGGCGGTAGATGGCATTGGGTCCAAAGAACTCACCGGGGCCGACGACACCCCAGAGGATGGATCCGTTAAAGTGCACGCGTGCAATGGGACAGATGAACCCGTTGAGTGCCTCCGAGGTACACAGGCCCGGGATGTTGCCAAACATCCAATTGAGAACGGCAATCTGGGTCACGGACGAGACGATCGTGGCGACCATTTGGACTTTGAATAGAATGCGGGGCGGGATCTTCATGTAGTGGCCGAGTTTGAGGTCGGCGCAAAACTTGATGCCCTGGGCCGACGAGATGTAGCCATAGGTGACGAAGACCATGTTGGCGACGGGCCGGCCAGGAAAGACAGCACCACAAACCAGCTGGCAGATCAGATAGATGCTGACATGCTGGTTGGTGACGGCCATTATGATGCCAATGGGAATGAATAATACGGTGCAGATGCCGAGGGCGAGTAGCAGGCCGTACCAGGGCAGGTGGATGGGATAGTACTCGACGATAAACATGCCGACGGCCGTCATGGACACAAAGGTGACCAAATACCACCACATGGGCGCATCATTGTACCGCTTCATGAGGCGATTGTGCACGTCCTCGTGGCTCATCAGGCCGTCTATGTTGGAGTCGCTCAAATTGTTGAGGCTGGCGGCCGACTGCATAGGGACGGCATTGGATGCCAGGTTGGCCGAGCTTGGGTTGTCGACATCGGTCTCGTCGTCGTCGTCGTCGATGGCGTTTTCGGCACCAGAAGGCACAGGCTGGTAGACACCGTCCCGACCCGAACTGCCGCTCATACTCGCCGCGCGCTTACTGGCCGCCTTTTGTTCTTTGGCCTCGTCGAGCGATTGCCGCCACTGCCGCCAAATGTCCTTGCCGTGCCAGCAGGCCGTGTGTGTCAACAGCGAGGCGAGTCCCGCAAATTGGACGCCATAACTAAGGACGTAGGTAATAGGCAAGAAAACACGGCTGTAGTTGCTGTACGCCTCGCGGTCAAACATAAAGTCGGACGTTAAAATTCGGCTGACATCGTAGACCTGGCCCTTGTTGTCGAAGACAGAGGTCGACAGAATCGGCATAAAGGACGAGTAGAGCCAATTGCTGTAGTAGGCAATCGGGGCGACGATCCACATGACAACGACCAAGCCACCGACGACGTTCATGGCAGCCCAGAACGGGGTGAGGAGCGGCGAGCCGATGTAGGCGATTTGTGCCCAGTCGAACGTCATTGGGAACAGGCCCAGACCGGAGACAACACCAAAGAGGTTGGCCACGACAACATTTTTAGGCGCAAACCACGTAATAACGTTAAAGTAGCTGAGAGCCGGCATGAGCAGGCCCGGGATAAAGTAAAAGGCAAAGGCACCGAGAAACACGGCGTAAAAAAAGTGCCAGCGGCTAATACGCCAGCCGTTTGCGGGCTTGTTCTCCTCCTTGTGCAGGGTTGCAAACATGGCGGCGGACATGAGCGTAGACGGCCATATCATGCCGCTGGGCCGCACAAGAAAGCGCCGCGACAGACCGGCAAAAGTGTAGCCCAAAATCTGCGTCGACACGATCAGCAGCAGCTGGTAGACGATGCTGACGTCCTGCTTGTAGAAGTGGGTCTGCTCGACGATGACGTCCGTCGCAAAGGCAAAGCCGAAAGAGACATTGCTGCTCACATAGACGCAGGTGTGCTCCTTTTCGTTCCAGCTACCTTGCGACAGCCACAGACGGAGACGGCCCAGCCGGCCGCGAATGTGTCGCGCGTTCCGGCCCGAATTGCGCACAAGGCCGCCGTCGACAAACTCTTCGGGCGGGTCGTCGACGCGTTTGAGAAGCATGTCCCAAGTGAGACCGAGCGGGTGGACCAGCAGCAAGGCAATAACGGGTGTAATAGCGACACTCGGGTAGCGAAGAGAGAAGAAGAGGTTTGTCGATGATCCGAGGACGGAAAAGAGGGTAGACAAAAACCACATGCGAGGCGTGCTGATCGAAAGCAGGATGTTGTCGACGGGGGCCACAGAAGCACGGACCTGCGCGAAGGGCGAGTTGTCGGCTGGGTTGGACGAGTCTGCGTCTTCGTCGTCATCGTCGTCAGCACCAAAAGGGTCGCGGGAGGCAGATGCTTTGCCGGCTTCCTCACTGCCGCCAATGCTGCCATCAGCTGCCTCTCCATAGTGTGGGCCGTGTCCCTTGCTGTAGCCGTCTGCATCTCGTAGCATGGGATAGCCTGCGTCAGAGGTTGCGCCGTCTTCGCCGTCGTAATAGCTTCGGGAAAGCCTGTCGATCCCCTCCTCGTTATCGTCGTCGTCTTCGTCGATTCCGTCACTATCAAAACTGGCCTCGCTCGGTGCAGCTGAAACAGTCGCAGCCGTGCCAGCAGCATCAAAGCGAGTGCTGCCCAGACCGGCGAGCATCGCCTCCACCTCGAGCTCCGGTGGAGGAACCCGTGTAGATCCACCTGTCACGGCATCGTACTGAGCAAACAAGGACGCGGCCTGGGACCGCTTCTTTCGTAGCGTATTATGTCGTGATGAGGCCGCACTGGCACTGGTGGCATTGGTCGAGTTTCGTCGTAAGGGTGGCCCGGTCGGCTCCAACTGTGGGTGGTTCGGTTCAGTCGGTGTCACTGCTGCCGTCGCCACGGCCGTCGGCGTGGACGTGCCAGACCCCGTCATGGCGCCGTAGGACGGGCTGTGGAAGCTCGGCGACGAGCGCAGCGAGGGTGGGGGTTTCCTTGTCATGGGGTCGACGTTGTTCTCTGTGCGGTTTCTGGGGGTCTTGTTGAGAGGATCGAGGTTGTCGACAGGGTCGAGGTTGTCGAGGATGCCGAGATTGTCGACTGTCTCCTCTGGGGCCGCGTCGAGGGCTGGCAGGCCATGTGGTGGTGGTGTTTGTGGGACAAAAAGAGCAGGCTGGTGAGGAGGAGAGACTGAGACTGAATGGGAAGAGGAAGAGGAAGAGGAGGAGCCCGACGGAGTAGAAATAACAACGCCAGAGGGCGAGGGAGGCAGGGAGGCTGCGGATGGCGGTATAAGTGAGGTGGATAGGGCCGCAGGGGGCGAATGCGAGGGGCCAAAAAGCGAGTGCGTCGTGGAAGGGATGTTTGAGTCGTCTGTGATTGGACTGTCGCCTATTGACGTCGTCGACGAGGCGGCGGCACCCTCAGCTCCAGATCCAGATGGAGGCTGCTGTTGATCAGGGCCAAGTCTGTCTCGTCTGTGCAGAAGCGGCGGCGTCGCATCCGCAGTGGGAGAAGAAGACGGCATCCAGCGGACTCGGCGGGGCTGCCGCAGGGACAGGGGGGTTGGGTGTGGGTATGTCGAGCGTGGTCGATCTACAGGCGGCCGGCGTCAAAAAAGCGTCGAAGAAGCTACCTCGAATCGCTCGACATAATGTTTAGTCGCTGTCGTTTGAGTGGGGAGGAGAATAAAAGTATGGAGATGTCCGGCGGTGGGCGATAAAGTACTGCACAAAATGCGGTGAATAGGAGGGCAAAATCGCAGGATGCAGACGCGTGACGGGGAGCCAAAGATCAAAAGTCAGGCTTTAGGAAAATGCCGTGGCAGGTGAAATGAAAAGAAACAAAGGGACTGAAAGGCTGCGAGAAACGAGACGCCAAAAAGGATAAAGGGAGAAAGTTGACGCGAGGAGGAAGAGCGTCGACGAGACAGGCAAGCTTGTTGCACAGGGAGGACGTGGGCGGCCAATTGGGCGGCCAGAGAATGTCAGATGCCTGGCAGGGCAAATATGCGTGTTTCTGGCGTGGGATGGTGCCGCAGTTTTTCGGTCTGATGTCTAAGATCGTGGTGGGTAGCAAAGTGGGTGGAGAGTTGAGAGTGTGAATTGGAAGCTTTTTGTTGATGTAGGTGGAGATGGACCACACTAATGCACCAGTTCGGGGAGGGCAGTCCAATCCGATGGGTTGTTCCTGCCAAAACGAAACGAATTGGCTCGCTGTTTTCTTTGAAGGAAGGCAGGCACGAGGGACACAAAGAAAGGGGAGGAAAGAGCTGTCTGGTGGTGGTGGTATGTACGGAATAATTACGTCGTAATGTTAGGAAAGATGGTACATGGCTGGGTCACTCTGTCCCATTTTGACGGAACAGTGTGCGCACAGTCACGGCTTTTTGCACTTGTCTGCAGGCAGCTGCAGGTGGCCGCAGGTGTCGTGCAGGCCTGGGCTTTAGCAGGCAGGCGCTATGCCGCATTCGCACCTTCCCAACCACAACCTCAAACTTTACCGGCAGGCACAGAAAATCACGACGCAACCATCTCAAAATATCACACACGCCCCTTCGTATACGTCACTCCACGTCACTCCTTTCAGCTTGTCCAGTCCCCCACAATATTTTGTGCGGAATATTGCAATCACACAAAGGGCCGCACTTTTACCAGCTCTGCGCATCAATTCGCCAGCCCCGACAGATCGGTCGCGGCACGTGTCGGCTTAGGACGAGTTTTCGTATTGGAGGACGGAGTCTCTCAAGCCTCAAGAGCTTCGACTTTGAGAAGGCAAGACACCGACTTTCTTTTGGGGGGGACAAGCTGTCTTCAACTAAACGTCTCATGACCCAGACGCCTCGCGAGTCTGGCGGCACCATGACGCCGAGTGCCGCTCTGGGCGCAACGCCCGCATTGGCCGTGGCCAAGAACCAGCTCCGGGCCCAGATGAAGCAGCAACTTCGGTCCCTGCCAGCAGCTTCAGTGGCGTCGCAGAGTGCAGCCATCTATGGAGCTCTTGCAAAGTTCCCGCCGTTCGTGGACGCCCGTCGCGTGGCCGTCTTTCTGTCGATGCCCGCGGCCGAAGTCCAGACAGACGCCATTGTTCGACACGCCCTCGCAAGCGGCAAGCAAGTGTTTGTACCATATCTGCACAAGCCGGCAGCAACACTAAAAGCCGCCGACTATGTCCCATCGCGTGTTATGGACATGGTCCAGCTGCACGACGTGGCCGACTACGAGTCGTTGGAGCGAGACAAATGGGGCATACCGAGTGTATCGACCAGCAGCGTGCTCAACCGGGTCCGTGTGCTTGGCGACGGTTCCAAAGACGTGGATGAACCAGCAGAGGCACAAGAAGAGGGAGAGGGAAAGCTTGCATTGTCGGCCCTCGACCTCATCCTCATGCCCGGTGTTGCTTTCGACGTTCATCCCGAGACACGGCGAATTCACCGCTGCGGCCACGGCCGGGGCTTCTACGACTACTTCCTGCACCGCTACGCACTCAAACTTGCCCCCAAAGACCAACCGGCGCCCCAGGCTGTTCGGCTCTACGGCCTTGCCCTTTCCGAGCAAGTTATGCCTGCGCATTCTGTGCCAACAGGTCCGCACGACCAGCCGCTGGACGGCCTCATTACGGGCGACGGTACGGTTATAATACCAGAAGCTAGGGCAAACACAGAAAAATAGACAAAATAGACACGTATATATCCACGAAATAAAAATGGCACGACTTGACGAAGCACGATTGTTGCAGAACAAAATGTAATTCGTTGACGTCTGTTGACATTCTTCGCCCTAAAATGACTAAGCAAGGCTGGCGAGTGCATGCGCTGTAATATCGGCTCAACGCCTGGAGGCGACCCCTGTTTTAGCGGGCGGGCTGGGAGGCGTCACCCAACCACAGAGGCGTTGGACAGCGCCCCTCCTTTTTTTTTGCCTGTAATTACGACAAACGAAGACGAAGAAGAGTATTCCCCTCAGCGGCTGCCCCACCTTCCTGGCAACAAAGACGTATTGTGGCGGGCCTTGCCCACGCTTGTCTTGTGCCGGTTGCTCTTGCCTACTGGGCCTACTAAAATTTTCTTGTTTTGTTTGCTTTCGGGGTGTGGTGGCATTAGCACTTTCCCGCTTGGGTCCCGTCCGCAGCTGCCAGTTTTGGATCACATTCTTTCCAGACGGAAGGAGGAGCCCAAGCAACTTCCCAAAGAGAGCAATACACAGTACGTCGTAGGGCACCTTGACATCTGCCTCTTTCTGCATTTGCACTCTGTTTTTGCTCTTCTCAATAACTTCATTTTCCCACCTCTCCCTCTCTGAGCGACACTTTTGCAACCGTGCACGCAGCCCACCCCGGCTCCTCAGGCACTGTACGACGTATACACCAGCTGTCGCACCCCTCGGTCCACCTAGCAGTTCACTCGCATTGCCGACAGCTGCCCCGCGCCGCTTGTTTGCCCGTTTTCGCCGCATCGCATTCACTTTTCTGACTTTTCTGGCTTCTGCCTTTCCTCCATCTCGACCATCACCAGCGCGTGTCCTCTTGTCGACAGCCGCCTGCATCCACACGAAGCTTTGATTTTTCATTTTGCATCTAGCGAGTTGCCACACATATCCTTACAAGCAACAGCCAGTGGGATCCACCATCGCTTTTTTTCTTCAACTTTAAAGTCTTCCTCGACCTCGACCTCATTTGTCGTTTCCGACATCACCCCGGTCCATCGTTCAGCGACCGACCTCGCCGACACTCTCGACCCCGACCTCTCCTCCACCCCTCTATACCCCTCACCTCCCCGCCCACGATGGCGTCAAATGGCGCCGCCGAGGTGTTCACGCCCGAAAATGTCCTCGCAGCAATGGCCACGATGCGTGGTCCCGAGGCCGGCAAGAAGACAGCCGCCATGGACTACCTTGCGCGCTTCCAGAAATCGGTTCGTCAGACTTTGGAGCTGCATCAGCTCTGCGCACACGCGACCTGCAAACCGTCGCACGTCGGCCAATATCTCACATACTAACATGTACTCTAGGAAAGCGCATGGTCAGTCACAATCACAATCCTGCAGTCGTCTCTCGAGGCCGAGGCCATGCTGTTTGCCGCAACAACGCTGAAGGGCAAGGTACGCCGCCTACACTCTCCACCCCCGGTTCTGTTACCGAAGCCGAACCTCGAGCTCTACGCTCCGCGTCCTGCTCTTCTTCGGGCCCGCGGTTCTTCACGTCCTCCGTCTCTAACACCCATCAGATCACATTTGACCTCGCCACCCAGGTCCAACCTGCCCACCTGCCCGAGCTGCGCAGCCAGATACTGCTTCTCCTGAAAAAGTTCGCGTCAGGCCCGCGGCCCGTGCGTGTCCAGCTGTGTGTGTGTCTCGCCATCTTGGCCATCCAGATGACCGAGTGGAAGGATGTGCTGCCGACCATGATCGGCGCGCTCGGCGACGACGTCGACAGCCACGCCTGCATTCTCGATTTCCTGCGCGTTCTGCCCGAAGAGGTCACCGAGGGTCGCAAGATTACGCTGTCAGAGGAGGAGCTCGCCGACCGGACACAAGAGCTGCTGGGCGGCAATGCCGACGAGGTCATTGCTCTGCTGACAACCTACGCACAATCTCCTCGTGAGTTTTCCGTCCCGAGAGTTCTATCCTCAACACATTTGGTTCTCAAAAACTAAGCACACCTTACCTGCAGTCGCCGCTTCAAACGGCCCCCTTTTACTCGAGTGCATTACTTCGTGGCTGCGCGAGGTCCCCGTCAGCAGCATCGTCAACTCACCCCTCCTCAACGTCGTCATCTCGGCCATTGGCAACGAGGCCACCATCCAGGCCGCCACCGACTGTCTGGGCACCATCTGCCGCGAGACGCACGACGTCGACGACAACCTCGACACCATCCAAGCTCTCCTGCCGCGCATCATCGAGCTGCGGCCAAACATCCGCAAGTACGCCGAGGAGGAGGACGCCGAGAGCTTCAAGTCGCTGACGCTCTTGTTTGCCGACGCTGGTGACTCGTGGGTCGTTGCCATTGCCCGCGAGCCCGTGCACTTCCGCCCGCTCATCGACGCGCTGTTGGAGTGCGCCGCCCTCGACAAGGAGTGTGACGTCATCAAGTACACGTTTGGTTTCTGGTACGAGCTGAAGCAATACCTGGTGCTGGAGCGATATATCGAGTCGCGCCTGCAACTCGTCGACGTCTACGCCAAGCTTGTCGACATTATGCTCGTCCGTCTCCAGTACCCACGGCCCGACGAGGACGATGCCGCGGCGATTGCGGCCGCCGACAGCAGCAGCGCGACCAACGCAACGCTCGACTTGTTTGACGGCGACCGCGAGCAGGAAGAAAAGTTCCGCGAGTTCCGTCACCACATGGGCGACACCCTGAAAGACGCCTGCGAGGTCATGGGCACCACCGAGTGCCTGACCAAGGTGCTCGACGCCATCAAGTCGTGGATGGCCAAGTACGCGGCGCTTGTCACGCCGACGTCCGTCCCCCATTGGCAGGAGCTGGAGGCGCCGTTGTTCGCTATGCGCGCCATGGGCCGGATGGTGGGCAAGAAGGAGGACACGATTCTGCCACAGCTGATGCCGCTGCTGGTGCAGATCCCGAACCACGAGAAGCTGCGGTTTGCCACGATCATGGTCTTTGGCCGGTACACGGAGTGGACCGCCGAGCACCCCGAGTTTTTGGAGCCGCAGTTCAACTACATCGTGTCGTCCTTCCAGAGCGAGTCCAAGGAGATTATCCGCGCCGCCGCGCAGGCCATCAAGTTCTTCTGCACGGACTGCCGCGAGCTGCTGAGCGGCCAGGTGGTCCAGATGCAGCAGTTTTACGACGGCATCCTGGACAAGCTGCCCGAGATGAGCCAAGAGGAGATTACGGAGGGTGTCGCCAGCGTCGTCGCCGTCCAGAAGCTCGAGGACATCCACAAGCTGCTCAAGCTCTATGTTGACCCGCTCATTGAGCGTCTGATGCGCAAAGCCAACGCGGCCACGACGGAGGAGGGCAAGCTGGCCGTTGCGGACCACCTGCAGCTTATTACGACGTTTGTGCAGGTTGTCGTGCCGTACGTGCCCGAGGGCCAGGAGAACCCGGCTGTCAAGTACTGGCAGGAGGTCTTCCACGTGCTGTCGACCGTCCTCGAGAACTTTTTCAACTTTACCCCGATCTGCGAGCGCGTCTGCCGCTGCTGGCGCTTCATGGTCATCTCGTACCGCACAGACATGACACCCTTGCTGGCACCCATGGCCAACAAGCTGGCCGAGGGCTTCACGGTGTCCAAGCAGGGCTGCTTCCTGTGGGTGACGGGCGCCATCCTGCGCGAGTTCTCGGAGAATCGCGAGCATGTCGACGCCCAGACTACCGAGAACATTTACGTGTTTTTCGAGTCACAGGCCACGAGCGTGCTGCGCTTCATGTCCGATCTGCCGGCGGCTGAGCTGCCCGATGTGATTGAGGACTTTTTCCGGCTGCTCGTCGACGCTCTCCTCTTCTACCCGCAGCGCCTGATCCCCTCGCCGCTGTTTACGCCCATCTTCGAGGCCGCCATCTCGGCTCTGGCCCTCGAGCAGCGCGAACCTCTGTCGGCCACGCTGCACTACCTCCGCGACCTGCTGACCTACGGCAGCGCCAACCCGGCCTCGTCGACGCCTGGTCTGCCGGCCGACGGCTCCGCTATGCGCCAGCAGCTGCAAGCGATTGTCCAGCAGCTGCTCGCCGTGCGCGGCGAGGTGCTCGTGAAGCAAGTCCTTGCGGGCATGATGATTACCTTCCCGCGCGACTGCTTCGCCGACGGCAGCGGTGTTTTGTTGTCGATGTTTGAGCTGCTGCCGACGGAGACGACAGTGTGGGTCGAGCGGACGCTGCTGATGCTGCCGGCGGGCACGGTGTCGGCGGTCGAGGTGCAGCGGCTGGTGGCCAAGATCCAGGACCGGCTGCAGAACCCGGCACAGGGCGGGCTGCGGCAGGTTAGAGCATTGCTGCAGGATTTCACCAACTCGTACCGGCGGCGGTATGTGGCGCCGCGGGACGGGCTGGGCCAGCTGGAGGCAGCGCGGTTCCGGTTTACTGGTTAGGTTGATGGACGTCCGTAAGAAGGAGATGGAAAAGATACCCATAGTCGGGGATTTTTCAAAAGGGATATTGCGGCGGCAGTTTGGTTTGTATTTGGTGACATTTTTTTCATGAGCAAGATACCGACAGGCATTTGTATATTTGGCAGCATTGAGAGAAGGGAGGCAAGAAGAGGGACAAGAGACGCAGGAGGGAGCACAAAGTTACGAGATGTAAAATCAAAAAGGGTTAAAAAGCATGGACATAAGATCTGTAGAAGAGGAGGACCTTTGGAGTAGCAAAATGCACCGAGAGAGGCATGGCAAGAGGAAGGCTCAAGTGAGCAAGCAGACTTTGAGCACAAACCGTGATGAAAATATACAACTTCAACATAACCGCCAACCAATGCACGTAATTAATTTTGTTTCGTAAAAGTGTGGCAGTTAATTAAAGAGTCTAAAGTAGAGTGGTGCTGTGTGACGTCGGAGTTTTTGCCGTTTATTTTTCTGTCAAAGATAACATCATCACCAACCACCAACACCGCCCGCTTCAGCTTCACCACAGCCCACATCTTCCACGTACGGCCATAGACAAAGGAGAACACGGGGTCCTGTCCGCTCTCCCTTAGTTGGGTCGGTGACGACCAGCGAATACCCGCTGCTGTAGGTTTTCGATTTGGAGGTTGATTCTGCTTTGCTTCTTTGGGTCTGTAAATTATGTGCTCACTTTTGGTTACTCTTTTGGTCAAGAGGTTTAGAGTATGCTCCTTGTATTATGTGTTTATGAATTTTATCAAACAGAAAGAGGTTCTTTTTACCCAGAGGATATATATACCGGATCGTAAAGTGAACAAAGGCTAGATTATGGCAAGAAAAAGAATGAAAAAAAGACACTGGAAACGCCATGCACGATGCAGAGAAGAGGGAAGAGGAAAGAAATGAAAAGCTCTTCAAAAATCAAAAAATCAAACCATCACTCATCTCACATCTCACTTCGACCCATAGTTCCTCTCCCACTCGTCCAGCCAGTCATTCATGGTGGCAAGGATCTCCTTGTACAGATCCGGTGCATCCTCGTAGTCCTCTAGCAGCAACTCGGGACAGTGGTTGCCGCCAGGGACGACCCAAATGGGCGCATCCGAGGTGCTGTCGCGACGGCCGCCGGGGCGGAAGTCGGAGGAAACGGTGGCAGACCGCCAGGGGTCGACCTCGCCGTTGACAAAGATGACCTTGTTGTAGGGCGCGTCCCAGCCACCGGTGTAGAGGTCGAGATGCTCAGGCGTGAAGCCGTCAGCCCAGCCGGACGCGTAGCCGTTGGTCTCGGGGAAGATGAGGGGGCACTGGCGGGCGTAGAAGTTGACATCGGCAAACTGCGAGATAATGTTGGTACCGTCCGTGACGTTGGGGCCGACCTGCCACCAGCCAAAGGGGTTGTGGCACAGCAGCCAGTCCCACTGGCGGCCGCCGTCGAAGTCGGTGACGTTGTTGAACTGGTCCTCGTTGACATATGTGTTGCAGGCAGTGCCGCTGTCGGCCGAGCAGGTCTGGCCCTGGGTCTGGTTGATAAAGGAGGCGTAGAGCGGGAGGGCCGTCGCAAGGCCGACACCGTTGGGGTTGGACAGGACAATGTGCGTCTCGCCGGTGGTCTCGAGGTAGTCGCAGAACTCCTGGACGTAGGCCTCGTTCTCCTGCCACTGGCGCAGCGGAACCGAGACCTGGACAGCAAAGTCGTCGTTGTGGTCGAGCATGCCAAGGCCAAAGTATTCCTTGAGCTCCTGGACCTCGTCGTCGTTGCCGTTTACGAGAACATGGTCGACGTACTGGACGACGGCGCGGACATCAGCCGAGCAGTTGGCGGGCAGGGCCTCCTCGACGGGCGCAAAGTAGGTGTAGAAGTCGCTAATGGTCTCGACGACAGCCGACGAGGCGTGGTGGGCAAAGAAGACGCCGGGCTCCTTCTGCTGGATCCAGGCCGTCAGAGCACCCGGGTAGGAGCCGCCGATCAGGACCCAGGGAGCCTTGTCAGAGTTGTCGTTGGTGCCGAGGTCGCCGCCGAGATCAAAGGAGACGTTCTTGGCGAAGTAGGTAATGTCCATCATGGCCTGGGGAAGGTCCAGGTACTGCATAGTCTCGGCGGTCAGGGTGTCGAAGGGAAGGGACTTGCCCCAGTAGCGGTCTGCCACACGTTAGCAAGTGAATTCATATAGAACTGACAGGAGGAGATACATACGCTCAATGATCACAACGAGACCACCAAAGGTATCGGCGTACAGACCGGGGATGCTGGTGTTGTCGAGGTAGCCCAGGTACTGGCTGGCGTCCTCTTCGCCGGGCATAAACAGGAAAACAGGCGAGCCGGGACCATTCCAGTACTTGGTGGAGAACCAGAAGCGGTTGGAGAAGGTGCCCTTGGACGGGTCGTTGTGGTCGACGGGCTGATCAAAAGTGCCGTCGATGATGTTGGCCTTCTTGGCATCGGGGTGGTCGTATGCCTTGATGCCGGGCGGCTTGGGGAACGAGGTGACCTTCTTGCCGGAGACGGCAGACAGGCCGCTGAAGAGGCAGAGGGCCGAAGCCCAAAGTGTCGAAGCCTTCATTGTGTGCTGCGTATTAGGAGAGGAGAGACAGAGAAAAAAAGAAAGAAAATAATAGAGATGAGCACAAGACAACAAAAAGGAAAGAAAATAAAGTGAGTGCCAAAGACAGACAATGGCAGGCGATGAGATGAAGAGATGGAGACAACAAAGATAAACAGACTCAAAAGGAGGCCAAGGCCAAGATTATATGCAAAAGACGAGAGCAGACAAGGTTGTGCGTATTCTCCGTGTTCACCAACCGAAATGCACGAGAGGAAGGCTAAAAGGCTTCAGCCCCAAAATAGGAAATCAAAGAAGGAACTGCTCATGCTTCCGCGCGTGGAACAAAATTGTCAAAAGGCGTTTTTCGAGCATGGTTCATGGGTTCATCCCCCGGCAAAGAGGGCAAGCACTTCTCTTCTTGCAAGCCACAGCCCGCCAGCCCGCCCACGGGATAAACATAGACCATAGGTCTTGTTCGTTGTTAGTTTAGACGGTTTCCTCTAGTCTTTTCTCTCTTGGTGCTGCTGTTTGCTTCGCCTCCCGACAGCTCCCTCACAGCCCAGTGGAAAAGGGAAGGTCTTTTTTCAACGTGGCACAGAACAAAAAAAACAAATAGCACGGACAGGGGCAGGGCCAGCGGGACCTTCAAGAGCAGCCAAAGAGAAGACGAACAAGCAAACCTTTATCGGACTCAAGGGTAGCCCAGAGTGGGTCTATGCCCCATGCAGAATAGCGTGAGGCTCCTCCGTCTCTGTTAGTCCAGCGGGACCGTGTGAAGGAAGAGGGAAATGATGAAAAGGACGCGAGGACATGAGGGAGAAAGGGACGGGGGGGGAGGGCTGGCGAACGTGGCGTGGATCTCAGGCCCTACCAACGACCCGCTCGTGCAGGAAGCAAAAGCCAGCAAGGCCGGCGAAGAGGAGAGAGTGCAGACAGCACAAGAAAATACACGGAGAAAGGAGCGGCAGGAGAGGCAGGATTGGGCCCGAGCAGGGAAGTGGCAGGCTGGTCGATGGTGAGACCGAAATGCAGGCAAAGAAAAAGTAGAAGAAAAAGTAGAAGAAGAAAAAAGAAAAGGATAGGGGAACGGCGGAGGTACGATGTGAAGCTCACGACATCCGCAAGAATAGCCGGTGGTGACTGTGTCTCTACTGGGTACGGAGTATTGTCTGTTGGGTTGACGGTTGACAGAAACAGCGGGCAGGCCGCCTTTGTGGCTTGTGTGGCGGTCTTTGTGTGATCCATTCGATTCTGTATATAGTAGCCACTGGTTGTCATCTCACGATGCTCGTTCCCATCTTCACTTTGATGATTTTGATTTTAGCCTTTGCAGTTCTGCAGTTCTGCAGTTCTGCAGTTCTGCCTCAGCTGTAGCCACGCTGCGTTGCATTCGAAAAGCGCCGTCTCAACTCAAAAAGCAAGCACTGCGCGTCGGTACTCTGTACTCTAAAGTACACCGTTACTTCGGACTTCCCACAATACTCAATTTGCGAATACTGAGTACACGGCGGGCAGACGGGCGGACCCGCCTGACTTTCTTCTCTTGAGCTTGAAAAGTGACAATCACACGCTTCGTGCATCGTACACGCCGTATTGCTTAAAAAAGAGCTTCAAAGAGGCGCTGGCTGCAGGCGATGCAGGTTCGCAGTCTTATTCCGGATATACGGAGTACTAGGGAGTAGTTCGTACGGAGTACTCAGTAGCTCAGTATGTATCTCAGTAGCGCAGTAAAAAGGATTCCTTCTCCCTTCTGGTCGGGCCCGTCGCGTTTCAGCATGGCTGGTCCTCATTAAAATCTGACAGGTTGGTCGGGTGGTGTGCATGGCCTCGACGGATAGACGGTGGGATGGATGGCGCGGGCGAAGCCAACAGACGCCAGAAAACTGACGCGAGTGTTGGATTAGAGGAAGCCAGGAACACGGTATGCTTTCTGCGGAATTTTAGGGATATTCTCTTTCGTCCAAAAGGCAGCGCGAAAGACTGTCAACGGAAAGTAGAAAAGTACTAAAGTACTCATGTACTCCGTACCCACCCTACTTTCAAGTGCAGAATGTCGAAACAACAGACGCCCTGTCTCTGCCCTACTGGGTATCTAAATAGTAGGATGATCCCCGCCTGATAAGGCTAACTGCGTATGGTCGCTCCCTCGTGGGAGTTTGTTGTGGCAAGGCGTTGAAGGGCTGTGGATTCATTTTACCGCTGGCGGTTTGACTGGGAGGCAGGCTCAAGCTTTCGGTCCCTCCTTCCGAGATGCTCGATCGGGAAAGTTGTGAATGTACAAGAGCGATGCACAAGAGTGTTGTCTGGCTTGCGTGTCGAGCACATAATTTTGCTGGCCGGCGTCAAGAGCGCGTGCGAGCTCTGTTTCCCTGCACTCCTCTGCTTCTGTGCTTTCGGTGGAAGCGGCCGGCCAGGAATCAGGAAATGGCTGGCGAGGGAATGGGGAAGGATTCTGGCGTCCCCACGTCGAGTGGCTCTTCTCACTCAAAAGTTCCAAAGGAAAAGAGGGACTGCTGAGGGATCCGCAAAAAAAGCAGAAAAGCGTGAGGCGCAGGTGCTAAAGACATACGGAGCACTCAGTAAAGAGAGTTAAGGGGACATATTATCTGATCGTATCCGTCGTATGTGCTCCGTGATCCGTAGCGTATATCCCGTACCCAGCCAGCCAGCATAAACGCGAAATTGTGCTGTTCGAGTGTTTTGTAGTGTCGTTTCTTTTGAGCTGTTTTCGGCTTTTTGTACTCTTTTTGTCTCTTTTCTTTTCTTTTCTTCTTCTTCACCTTCCCACTGTGCATTAAACTGGTGTACGGAGTACTTCGTACATATTTGTAAACGGCCGTCGTATTAGGCGAGGCTGAAAGCTGAAGCCTCAGCGGTGACGAAGAAGCAGCCGAGGCTCTCTGTCTCATATCGATATCGCGATCGGTGCCCGAGTTGGTTCTTGTTGAAGCTCTCCGTTCTCGTATCATAGACGTCTTCAAGCTTCACGTAATCAGTCGTCAAAACACCGCTCTCGGACCCTCGCTGACCTTGGACATGCCTGCCGCCCGTGAGATGCCTCATCTTTGTTTTTTCCGTTTGGTCGGAACAGTGTGGCTGGAGTCTGGAGACAGACAGGCCGACAGAGAGAGACGCGCCCCCAGGATAAACTTCTCACGTCAGGGCTCAATCGGGGCTGTTGACTCCCCTCTCGCCCTTGTAGCTTGTGCAAGGTAAGTACGACGTATTACGACGTACCTCCCCTCGTCATTTGCCGACTGCGACTGCAACCCGAAACCCAGTCGTTCGTTCCCTTCGTTTGGGGCCTTGTTTGCTTGCCCAATCTCAGAATCCACAACCCTTCCTTCACATTGTTAATCCTAGGCTGCTTCTGGTTAGTGACGACCCGCAAACAAGGCGGTTTCCCCTGTCCGCCCAAGAAGCTCAAAGAAAAGGGTCCCGCTTCGGGGACCGGTGGGAGCGTTTTATGGGGAGTCAGCTCAGCCCATTTCCTGCAGTGTCTTCTCCTTGTGCTCCTGTTGGGTGAAAAACCACCGCTTGGCCTGGGTTGGGGTGGCTGAGCAGCAAACCACGTCGGCGGTCTAGCTTCCATCGTCTCCCTTTTCCTCTTTTTTCCTCTTTTTTGGCCCTTTGCGTTCTTTGTGCTTTGTGTTCTGTGTTTTGTGTCCTGCAGATTGTTTTTCCTCCGAAAAAGCAGGTGCTGCCGCCCATCCTACTGTGTACGACGAGCCCATTTGTTTCTATTTTTGTCTCTTGCAAACACCGTGCAGGAACATTAGTTCAGATTTCCTTCTGTCGTAGGGCACAGAACAAAATCGATCGTCAGCCTCTTTTCAACAAGAGACTTGGCGATGGCTCTTGGCCTTCTTGACCTAGCCTTTTGAACTTATGGGAGTCGGTTGTTCGTTGTTAGCGTTTCTGGGCAAACATCGGCAAAAGCTTGAGTATGAATTTGCCCCTTTTTGCTTGGAAAAACTCTGGGGTCTGCATAACCAAGCTTTTCTTGTCAGTCTTGGAAGCTCTTGGGTTTCCCAAGTCTTGGGAAATACCAAGAGATCTTTGTCAAGGGTACGGAGTAGCAGAGCGAAAGAGAAATAAAATCAAGATAAATGTCCAAAAAAGAGTGAATAAATGGTAAGCTAATAAATCCAAGACGCCAGCCGTCACCAAAAAGACCAGTCCGCATCATCCATCAAGACTGGGAACCATCTGACGGATATTCACCGCCAAAATACGACTCGCCCCATACAGGTGGACCGTCCAGCTCGGCCTGTGAGAACCGCTCAATGCCTGCCGCCTGACTCGCATCCTGCCACCGCTTGCCCTCGAGCGTGTTGACATATAGCTGGGCATTTGCCATCGGGCAATAAAACAAACCCATCGTGTCGACCGGGTACTCAGCCGACATAGCATCATTGGGTAGGTAGTCCTCGGGTGGCGAAGAGTTCGAGGAGCTGGCCTGCGCCTGCGACATTGGATCCTGTATGTAAAACTGGGCGGCCGCTTGTTGCTGATGTTGTAGATGATGTGGATGCTGTGCGTATTGGTCCCACGGCTGCTGTGTCGTCAAAACAGCCTGCAGCATAGCGCCGCCGACACTCGTGGTGTTGTTGTCGCCGACACCGCTGCCGATGCTGCCATCTGGGAACTGTACAGCAGTCTGGCCTCCTCCATACAGAATGCCGTGCATGCCGTCATCTGGCACAATCTGTTGAGCTGCCACAGCACTCTCCTCGTCGCCCATGACTGGCGCTTCCTCGATGGCATCAACTTGCGATTGTTGCTGTTGCTGTTGCTGTTGCTGCTGCTGCTGCTGCTCCTCATCAAGACCGGACACTGTTGGTGCCTCGCCAGCCAGTGCTTTGCGTCGTGGCTGCACACCGCGAGCTTTCGTCGGCACTTCTTGCGGCCCTGTTGTGGCACTTTCATTCACTCCGTCTTGATCACATTTGCCGGCCTCGCCGGAGGGCTCCGAATCTTCAGCAAATGTATCCTCGGCCGCAAAAATCTTGCCATTGTTGGTCACCTTCGGCCCATGGACCTTCCACTCATCGAGGCCTCCACCATTGCCGCCCTGCCGGACACTCTTGCGTCGCACCGTCTCGCCGCCGTGCTTCTCCACGTGCACCCAGTATTCGTTCTTGACACGTTCGTAGTAATCGTCCATCTCGTGGAAGTACCGGACATAGGTCGTGGCCATTTGCAGCCACTGGCCCATACATTTGAGGGCTTCGTAGGCCACTGCCGTCGGCCCGTGCGTAGATACCCGCCGGCCGTCGCTGTTGTCGGACGATTCGGGCCTGCGGATTCTGTTGCGGTCGGCGTCATACCGCGTCAACATGCGGTTATGCTTGTCCATCCGCGGGAAATGCCACGAGTAGATGCCCACAAAGGCTGCCGTCCACACCGCAAACACGACCAGCGCCGACATGGGCATCTGCTTGCGCGTCTGGCAGATCTCAATCAGCTCGATAATGTTCCGTGCAGCTCTGAAGACTGTGTCGGCGCTCTGTTCCCAGAACCCGCGGGGTGCACTTCCTTCGGGAAATGTTGGCTCGTCGAGCGGGCCCATGGGACGTGTGCACCGGACAGGGATAAAAGGTGTATACTCGCGGTGCAGCATAATCTGGCAGACGGCAAACAGCATATGGAGCGAGACATATTCCGTCGACGCATGGTGATTCTCGTGCTTGTGGTAGTTGGTCGTCGAGAACGTGAAAGTGGACGGAAGGCTGGAGTAGAACTCGTCAAGCACACCGCGTAGTCGTCGAAACTCGGTCTCTTCCCATGGCGGACGCTCTTCCGTGTGCCTGCCGCCGGCAAAGCTGTACTCGGAGATCTCGCCCCAAATGTCGACAAGCAGGATAAAGCGAGCCAACAAGCTGTCGTTGATATCGGACGCGCCTTCACCCGTGTCAGGGGCCCCAGCAACAAAATTGCCAATCTCCGGACGAGGTCGCAGGTAGCCCGTGAAGGGCTGGGACGACAAATCAAAAGCAACCTCGGAGCACGGCAGCTGGACTTTGATGTTCTCGGAACGGATCATTGTCGACCGATTCTTGCCGCAGGCCAGCATGCGATCCAAGACAAAGCAACTAAACATCGTACGCCGGCGGACTTCGCCGGCAACAATGGCCTCGATGGCCTCTGCACTTCTCTTTCCCGAGGCCTTTTTCGTCATCGCTCCTGCACCTTCCTTGTAGGAATCCCGAGTGCCGGTCTTCGTAGACGAGCCGGCAGAACTGGCTTTGGGGTCGCTCCCAGTCTTGTCGATATCAGCCTTACTGTCGGTTTCTGTGTTTGCACCCGAAGCCGCAGCCGCAGCCGCAGCCGCAGCCGGCAAAGCTGGAGGTTTAAAAGCAGCAACGCGGCGGCGACGCGGAGTCTCGTCACCAACGCCCAGTCTTAGACCTTCGGCCATCCGGATACCAAAGCCCACGTACATCCATGCGCCTATGCCGTCGGACCTTGCTCCATTTGAATCGTCCCTTTTATTTGGCCGGATCCACTCGTATAGACCCAGCATCAGGAATGCCTGCACACGTTCAACAGTGGCCAGTCTCACGCATGCCGACAATGGGCCCAGAGCACCGGACAGCACACCGGCAAAGTACTCCGAGGCGGCCCACGGGTCACTTCTGGCTGTGCTCGTAGGCCCGGACTTGTTGGCACCCTGACTCGTGTGAGGAAATGTGATCCGCCTCACAAGATCGGTATGGAAGCGAGCCGTGAGTGTAAGGACGCCAAGCAAGACCAGGTTGGTTCCGTCCGAGCGGTGTGCTTGGCTCGCCCGCATCTTGTCGCCCATCTTTTCTTTCAGGGTAGCCAAGTGAAGAAACGGGAGCTCGGTCGCAAAGTGGAGGCGATAAATATCAAAGATTTCTGTCCACATAGTCTCGGTGAAGTAGTGCTCGGAGAGCACCTCATTTGCATAAAAGGCCCCCGATCTCTGTTCATCGAGGCTCACAGTGTCACCTAGCTTCTTCAGGCGTTTGCGCTCTGAATTCCGCTCTGCTTGGCCAGGGTCTTCACGCTTCATCGTGCGGAGCATTTTGGGGGCCGTCGTGACAACAAATTGCAGCTCTGCGTCGCTTGCTGGCAGCTGGCTGTTGGAGGCCAGATAGCGACAATCCCGCCTCGACTTGAGACACGTCTCGCAAGCAGACTTGCCCTCGCCGTTGTTGACACATTTGATTTTTGAGCGACGGCATCGCATGCAGGCAATGCTGGACCGCATTGGTGCTCGTTTTACAACGGGTGCCTTCGTGAGCTCGACAGTAGAGAGACCGTCAAGACCTCGTGGCGATGTTGGCTGAGGTCCGTTCCCTGGTAGTGACGATGGCACGGCCATCCGTTCTACAGGCTCTCGTGGTGCACTGACACTGCCACCCACGCCTGGATTGTGCAGAGGAGGAGCGGGATTATGCTGTGTCTCTGGTGTCTGTTGGTAGGGGCGGCTGCTGTTACTGTAGTTGTTGCTGGTGTAGGCTTGCTGAAACTGCTGTTGGTAATCTTGTTGGTTCTGGCCATATTGCAATTGTGGCAGAGGTAGCGAGGAAAGTGAGGGCAATGCGGAGGGTGTTGGTACCGGAGGCATCGGAGGAAGTGAGGAGAGTGAAGGCAGCTGGTGTCGCTGCTGTCGTTGTTGTTGATGCCGTAGATATTGTTGTTGCCGTAGATGTTGTTGTAGCTGACCTAGGTTTGGCTGTTGATGAAACTGTTGGGGCTGTGGATACTGCTGGATCTGTTGATGTCGATGATGGTGTTGATGTTGCTGTTGCTGTTGCTGTTGCTGTTTCTGTTGCATTTGACGCTGGTACTGAGGTGGTGGCGCAAATGGATGTTGATGAGAGGACTGATCACGCCCTAGTGGTGATATAGGGTACGGTTCCGGAAGAGGAGAGGTGACGCTGGAGGTGTCCTTGAATGTTGATGGAGACTGACCGGTCATGATGCTCGTCCCAAAGCCACTTCCTGAGCTCAGTCCTGCAGGAGAGGGAGCAAAGTTGGGCGTCGATACAAGCGCCTGTGGCGAGTCAGGGCGACTCTCGACGTTCGAGCGCTCGTGTGAAGTAAGCATGGACTGTATACTGAAATGTGAAGACGTCGGGGTGGACTGTGAAGAGGACTCCATCTGTAGGGGAGGAGCCTAGGCGGCAGACCCGTCCTTATAACAATAGATGTAGGTTGTTGTACGTATATTTTTCTGCTGCCAACGTGCCCGGATAAAAGTGCCGTCTGGTCGTTTGCTACCCTCTTTCGTTCTAAAAGTGTATGTGTACGTGCAGACACATGCAGATGGCACAGACGAGGTAGATGGGATATATTGGCCACTGCAGGGGGTGGCCAGACGTACGCTTCCGTCAGCACTGCGTCCATCAAGTATTATTTGTTTTGTCCTGTGGACATTTGGGTATCTCGTACATCAAAACAAAAGTGGAAATGTATACATACCGGTCTGTTTGTAGCCGTGGCTAGGGCCTCTTGGATATGGGGCAGGCGGCCAGGTCTTCTCGGTCCATTTCTTGGGGGTGTGATGATTCCTGACGTTACTGGCTCTGTTGGTATGCTCTGTTAGCACATACAATGATGGCCCAGAAGATCTATAGCGACATTGTACAGAGAGATCTAGCAGAGGGAGAACGGTAGCATCTTGAACACAATTGAGTTGATTCTCACATACGCATATAAAGTTCCGTGGACCAGGAAAAAGAAAGAAAAGAAAAGCATGCAATATGGCTGGAATACTTCAGTCACTGGACGGTCGATGAAGGCACAGGCAAGATGGGCTCGAGTACAAAAAATACAAGTTTGGCAAGACGGTGGGTACGACATTTTCCTGTCAGATACATAGACTGGCTATCTCTCCAGACGATCGTGTATCTTTCAGGTGACGCCTTGTCCCCCTCTCTGCAAACAACCGATTTGGCCTCAACTGAACAGACTAGTTCGCCAAGCAGTAGCTCCAGCTCATGTGGGACATGATGGGAGTGTGACCGTTCATGTCTTGCTTTGGGCAAGCATGGAGTAGATAAAATAAATAAAACAAAAACAAAAAGGATCAAGAACATGGCACAGGATCAGATGGCGTAGACAGGGACTGACGAGGGCCAAAATGCGAGAGGGGGTGTGAAATAAAAAATAAAAAAACTAAAATAAAAATACCAGGACAAGGGGAGGCGTGTCTCCATCTTCGATGACAGGCTGAGAAGCAAACAAAGACAGAAACTCACCAGAGAAAAGAGAGAAAGCAGTGGCGTGCAGGGGGGCCAAAGAGATGCACCGTTCACCGCGGGCTGACAGCGGCAGGTTTGCGGCTCCGACGAGAGACCGTTTTGCTGTGGCTTTTGGATATCTCTGTGGCAGTTGCCCCAGACAAAGTAAAAGAAGCGCTTCACGGAAAGCGAACCGAGCCGTGACAGTAGTGTGCGCGAAGTATATCAATCAGTGGAGCGGTGCAGCTGCTTGTCGACCATCTGGTGGATAGTGTCAAGAAGGAAGCAGACTTAAGACAAGAGCACGAGGCTGACGCTGTCGGACACTGGTGGGCCGTTGGTGGGGTAGCGAGAGTAGTTACAATCGTCACTTGGCACAGGATACAGACTTCTGATAATATCAGGCAAAGGCAGTTGCGTGCAGGTATTTTTGTATGTTTTGTAGACGGCGTCTCTGAAGGAAGCCGCGATTTGAGCTCGAGCTGCGAGGCAAAAGCATCAGGTCTGGTGGTCTATCGATCGCTGGCACTAATTCGTCTGGTGTAAGTCGAGGAACCGCTGCAGCTTTGCCTTACTGGCTCCACGGGACTCACGCATTTGCCGGCTCCGTCAGGTTCGAGGAATGGCGGTGGAATGAGAAGTCGTTGGCAATGGAAGGAAGAGAAAGCAAAAAGGCGGCGGTGGCACTTTGAAAGAGGAGCGAGTCCGGAGGTCGAACAAAGCGGCCAACGGAATAAATGAGTGCGATAAAGTCGAGGAAAGCAGAGAGCAGAGTGCAGGGGACGAAAAGAATTTGCCCGCGTTGGCGAATGGCAGCTGTCCAACACTCATGCAGCCATCCAGACGACCAGTCGCTTGTTCTGTTTGTCTGTTCTTCCCTGGCGCGGCCTCGGCTTCCCCTCTCTTGCCTGGCTCCCCCAGGGACGCTGTTGGGGGCGAAAATGGAGCAAAGAGAACGATGCATGGGTGGGAGAGAGGGGCTGGGACGGAATAGTGAGGGCTGAGTGGGTGGACGTCTGGGCGCATATCGGCGGTGTGGAGGATGCTTTTGTTGGCTTGCGGGTGTGAAAGAAGTACTCCGTAAACGACGCCAGAAAAGAGACGAACATGCCGCCAGGGGACGACGTTGGATGCAACCTCGACAGACAGAGCCTGGCCTGGCCGGCGGCACAGCTGGTCGAGAGACAGGATCGAAGATACGAGCACCTCAAATCATTATTTTGGCGATGAGAAAGACTGGAAGATGCGGGACGCGTGGGAATACAGATTTTGGGTCAAGGGCAGGTCTTGTGCTGTTGATCGCACCTTCCTTTTCGGACGATCACCACGTCTGGAGAAAGCACGACCGGGAAGATGCTTGAGAGCAATGCTACAGAAGGAACGAGCGTGACAATTTCAGTCTGTTCCACGGCGGTGAAAGAAAGAAAGGGCAGGACCGCAGACTGGAAGAGGAAGTTGCTACTGGGGGTTACAGTTTGCTTCTTCTTCTGCAACTCGAATTTCAAAATCGGTCGCTCTTCCCCTTTCGGACGAGCTGTGCTGTTGTTTTCCGAGAAGAAAAAAAGAAAAAAAACTTATCAACGAGGGAAGGAGCAAGCGGCAAACATGCACGGTACCATACTTTGTACACGCACTATGCCGTGTACTCCTTTCCATCGAAACCTGCACCTTCCTGCCATCGTATATTTGGCCTCTACTATTGCAGTGGCGCTGGCGCCTCCTTCCTGTCACAACTCCTTCCCTATCCAAACCTTTGGCTCGGGAGCCGTGCGGGAAGGCGCGAGAGTGCAACCAGTTCATGTAAAGAGACGGGCCAGGTCTTTTCAAGTACAACACACTACACAGTACCCTGTAAACTTCATTCCTGGACCACATATTCATCCCTTGCTACTCGAGATGCGCCCGGTCAATTCCATTGCTACATGGCTATCCGCCAGTTCTTGCAGCCGATTGCTGTCCATCATCCTCTGGTATCTAGCACGTCAAAATCAGCCTTTTGAGACATCGATGACTGGCAGAAGCAGACTCGCAGCATTTGCCGTCGTTCAGATTCCGGCACCCTAGACCATGAGGCCAGCTCGGCGGTGACTCGGACAGATACGCCCTTGGGACCAACGGCCGTTGACAAAAACAAGTCACAGAAAGAGCAACATAAAGGCTTGAGATAGTATGAGGTGTCCCAGGGTGCCAGAGGGCGTATTGATATGTACCCTCTCACCCCACACAACTGCTCCAAATAACACGACAACACTGGTCAGCGCGGAAGCAGTTGATGTATCCCGGAAGCCTTTGTGCACTTGTCAACGGTCTTTCCATCGCTATGCCGAGTTTCCTCTGAACACGGAACGCTAGGCTTTTGACGTAGAGTGACTGCAGCTTGGCAAGTAGTGAAAACATGTGTGCCCGCCATGTCCCCACTACATGCATGGCAGTCTGCAGCGTTGCGTTGCGTCTCTTCACCGTCACAAGGACATGGCAGCCAGTGGCATGAACTGACGAAAGAAGACGTCAAGAAAAAAGGAGACTTTATTGTTTACCCCTGTTGCTGGTCCAGCTCAGCCAGCCCCTCTGGTCGGGACACTCTACATGTGCATCTTCAGATGTGGGCCATTGTTTTCGTACCTGGTACTCTTGACAAAGGCTTTGTATTCTTTTCAACTGCTTCTCGGGATCGACACTATCCGAGTCGAGGTGCGTATGGGCCAGACCAGTATTGGCAATGCCATTCTTCATTACGGGAGACAATGGCCCACAAAGGTGCATCATATATGCTTGTGATATTGGCGAGTTTGTTTATTTCCTGGCTTGACTCAGAAAAGATTCCCGCGAGGCACGCCGTTTGAATAAATCTACGACGTATGTAGCTCCCGACTTTGTTTGTTTTTCTGATGGCCCTCACGATGTATCCCCTTTCTCTCAGTCTAATGCACTCGCTTGTCATGCATGTCACCAATAAGCCATTGCCTCGTGTCAAAAGCGCCATGCAGGATGCAACTGTCGGACGCAAACGAAAATCTGCATGTCTGCTTTGCATGGAGCAAGGCATTGGCGGCGGGGACCAACGTCTTCTTTTCCACGGAGCTGGCTCTCATTTTGTTTGTCACTTCAGGATATGCTCCCCGAGATAGCCGCTCCCTGAAGGGAGGCAGCATAAGGAGAGTGTGAAGCCACGGGTTTACCTGTCGATATGTTTGCGTCAAGATATGCTTCATTAGAATCAGATTTGCTTGTATTCTCCCGTGCACTTACACATCGTCAGAATATGTGTTCAAGCAGATGGACAACTAGCGGTGACAGGGGCAAAGCGATCCCTGCTCTTGTAGGCACTAACATGCACGCTCGCTTTCTCTTTCTCTTTCTCGCCAACGACAGCGAGACTTTGTTTTCCTTCTGTCAGCGGCAGCCAGTTGCAGCTTTGTATAAGACTCTGATCCTCGTTTGGTTGACGCAGGGGCCGTATGATCAGTGTATATGATGAAGGAGGTAATGACAGAAGATGTTAAGCGTTCGAAAGGCATGTCCCAATGCCTGTGTTGTTTGAAAACAATATACACAGTATAAATCCACCTCACGGCCAAAAATCGTTGTTGTGGCAGACATGTCGAGATACCTTCCAAGAAGACCCATACTAATAGCAGAGAGGATATGAACTGATAATTTGTTGACAAATGATCCGATGTGTTGAAGACTGAGCCTCTTTTTTTGTAATATGTAAGTAAAAAAAATTGTCTCTGAAAACGTACTCAAGTGAGATTCATGTAAATCAGAACGGAAAGTAATACCCTTCACCTCCAGCTAACCTAGCTTCGAAATCGTTTCTTACTCAAGCTTAACAAAAACACGCCAAGTAAGTCAGAGAGCCGCATGGCTCCGGGCCTCTCTAACCTCCGCCACGTGGGTGTAACGTCTGTAGCGAAACCGTTAGAGTAGCTTCAAAGCTTGAACCAAAACTATTAATTCGAATTGAGATGTTTCTGAGATGCGTTGTGCTTAATCAGATTATACAATGGCTGCCAGGCCAATATACTACGTGCATCATGACGATTTCACATTGCTTAGCCATAGCTAGAGCCTGGAACTTATTGCTTGCCAAGTGCATATGCTACACAAGCTCGACAGGTCCTTTTTGTGTCTCATCGCCATATTGGATGCCTCTATGCTTGGCAATTTTCCTGTGGCGTCACAGCTACAGCGGAGAGGCTGTGCAGACACAGCGTCTTGGGGCGGCATCTTTGGTTCAAGCTTGTGTAATTGCACCGTCAAGTCGAAATACTCACTGTCACTGCGAAGAGAAGAAGTTGGAACCTGGCAGCGTCTTGGCGGGCCGCACACTAATGTGGCTTCTGGGCCTCTTTTGCCCGTTGGCAACCCCATTCGCCTCCTCCGTTTCGTCACAGAGCTTCTTTTGTGGATTGTGGGATGGCGCCTGTGAGAGGCCTCTTTCTCGGTCTCGTCTCTTCTCCGTGTAATTATTTCTCATCTGCGACCGAGACGACGTATTGGGTCGATTAGGTCGCTCGCTCCTTCCCATCTTGATTATTGTGCCTCAAACCTACAAATTTGGAGATACCCCTCCACGGTCACTCTCAGTTGCTCCTACCTATTGTGTCGCTTTCTTTGCCGCGCCAAACAGCATCCACCTCTAAGCGCCTTCCTTACGCGCTCGCACCTCCGGTTCGCTCTTTCCTCGCTTGGTTCCTCAACAAGTTTAATTTTGGCGCGAACGGGACGTCATATCCCCCGTTACGAGCGAGTACGAAGGTACTTTTATCGTGTTGGTTTGGAAGCTGCGACTGGCAAAAGCTCCTTCCATCTTTCCTCTCTCATCAGCAACATTTTACGACATTTTCATTTCGAAATCAAATTTCGCAATTCTTCCTTTCTTCACCACTTTATCGCATCCCTCGCCCCTCGTCCGCCCGTCATCACCTCGTCACACTATCACGCGTGCAGCGGACCAGGCCCATCCCGCACCAATAGCCCCCCTCCTCCACGGCTTGCCTGCCCCTCTTTTCTGGGGATCTCCCAGCCCGCCCGCCGCCAGCAACAAGGCCTCCCGAAGCCGTCTGCCGACGCCGCCACGATCATAAACGACAAACAAACAAGAATTGGGCGTCGACAGCAGCAACAATAGCTTCGAGGACAGGTTCCAGCGGAAATCTCGAATAGACCGATCGCTTGGTTGAACAGCGCGCATCGCCCGAGAACAGCCGAGCATTTTACTACAATCTCAGAAGGAATCGTTTGACTTCTCTTTTACCTTTTTGGGCTTTTTTGTTCTATTTTTGTTTGGTGTAGATTGCAGCGAACGGCCAATCTTCCGTGTACACCCAAGCATCTCCAAACAAAATGGCGTCTAGTCTCAATGTGAGTACTTCTTTTATTTGTATGACGCAACCAAGACTTAGTTGTGTTCGTGGAGTGCGTCGGTGTCGCGCACGATATCAATTGCAGGCTGACAATGTTCCGTTCTTGACCCATATGCAGGATCCCAAGCTGTTGTACGCCATTACCGGCGTCTCGGCATATCACATAGCCAATGGCACTGAAAGCTCCCTTACACCCGCAGGTCCGCAGACGCTGTCTCTCCTCATGGTCCCCACAGCGTCTCCATTTGCCGACGTGTCCATCGACGGCAACCTTCCCGACAATAGTGGCCAGGGACAGGAGGAGGACTTTTATTTACATCTGCACCTGCCGCCTGAGCTCGACCTCCCGCTTCCGGCGACCACGCAGATCTACCACCAGCCTCCTAGCAGCTATCTGATTCCGAGATGGGACCTCGGCCACAACAGCGGCGTCTTCACGCGCATCGAGTTCCCGGCAGTGGGCAGCCGTAAAGGTCTCCAGGAGGATGTCGACACATTCGAGACCATTTTGGCCCAGTGCACCGCATTTCTTGAGCGTGCGCCACCACCGAAGATTTCGTCTCGCAAAGACAAGCCTTTAGGTGCCTCAGGATCGTCTTCGGCGGCAGCTGTCGCGAGAGAGGCTGCGGCTGGACCCTCAAGCTCGTCTTCGAGCCGGCATCAATCCAGAAGCGGTGAAAAGACTGGCTACGGCGGCGAGAAGCAGCGGGCCTCCCGGTCGTCACGGTCAGCTGTGTCTGAGGATTTGCCAGCCTACAACCCAGCGGCTTTCAAGCCCGGCGAAGCGTATGCAGCCGGCAGCCACAGCTCGCATGCCGGTGGCCAGCTTGTCCTTATCGACGAGGAAGACGGCAGCGTCATCGGTGAACTTGGTGACCATTTCCAGGTGATTGAAGACAAGAACCTGATGCCAGGCTCCAAAGGTATATCCCCCTCCATAGTTCCATTTACATAATCTCACCTCCAACATATCGCATCTAACACAAATAGAACCCGTCGAGATTACGCTTCCTACAGAAGCAGTCCCAAACATCTCCGTTGCGCCAGCGTCACGCGAATATGTTGAGACTCTGCACCCAGCCTACCAGAAATCGTCGCTCGTCTCCAACGCCGCCGCGGCTTCGCGCCTCATTGTCACAACATCCGAAATGGTGTCCAAGGCATTGCAGAACCAGGCCGACAAATTTGCCGAGAAGGCCGTGCCCTCGAACAAACCCCTCACGTTCCAGCCGTCGACACACGAACACATCCGTCGCATCAACACATTTTCGGCTGGCGCAGCTGGTCTTTCGGCCAAGGCCGTCGGTCAGGTCGGCAAGGTCGCGCAGAATCTGGGCGCCAAGCTGGCCGGCCATAAGGCCCACGACAGCGTGAGCAGCACGGGAAGCAGCACAGCCTATAGCGGCAAGTCTCGTCGCCAGCCAGCCACCGGTCTGGGTCCCGATGGACAGCCTATCAATGATTTCCGGCCCGGGCTGCTCAACAAGAGTCTGATGGCCTTCTCGACGGTCGCCGACGGTATCGAGCAAGCCGGCCGTCACTTGCTCGACACTGGATCGAACGCCGCCACGACCGTGGTGGCCTCCAAGTGGGGCACCGAGGCCGGCGAGGTCACACGCAACCTGACTGGCGGCATCAAGAACGTCGGTCTCGTCTACATTGACGTCACTGGTGTATCGCGCCGTGCCATTGTCAAGAGCGTGGCCAAGGGCATGGTCGTTGGCCACGTCCCCGGCGGTGGCGCGCTGGTTGTGGGCGGTGGTGACGGCGGCGGATCTGTTATTTCGCCGGCGGGCTCGCCGCCGCCGCTGCCGCCGAACCGGCCGACTTCGACCACGACCGATCCTCGAGGCCGCAAGGGCAGTGGGTCCAACAGTGGTGGCAGCAGTGCCAACAACAGCGCCGCGGTCAGCCGGACGCAGTCAGCACACGACTTTGCCGATAACAACCCATACCGGGGGCGTTGAGCAAGCTGTTAGATTGAAAGTCAGCTTGTGTCAGATGGGATAAGGTAGAAATGCTCAAAATGAGCAGGCTGAAAATATTGCGTGCTATAACGGATCGGCTTGGGTCTTTATCTGTGATTTTATATCTAGTATATGTTTATAATGTTCTTGTACGACATGTTAGGTTTTCTCAAAGAAGATGTGGCAGAAATGAGTCGAACAATCATCCAATGTAAAATCGCAACGTGAAGTGTAAACACGACGTTGCTTTGAGTGTGTTTTAGCATGACTTAGTGAGACTGCCCCACAGCGGTAGGGGCCGATTTACCGCCACAGCGGCCCTTTGTGTGGTAAAACGCGTCTCAAGCCCCTCCATTGCATCGGACGCGCCTGCCCGATAAGATACCAAACTGTAGCATCTTTCAACGACACTTGCGCCTTCCTCAACAAGCTGTGACTCTCTCCGCACCTGCCCGATCCGACGACAAGGCTAGACATACCTCGATAACCTGTTAAAGGGGGCATCCAATCGATAAACCTCCAAGGGGCCAGCAATGCGTTGCACCTCTCCCTCGCCGACAACCACCTGAACCCCGACCACAACCACAACCACCCTCCATCGCATGCCACGGACGTCCGTCGCATCCCCACACCCTGCGTCTCCGTGGTCCATGTGCCGCTTTGAGCTGCTCGGCTGTCTGATCCTGCTGGCCCACGACTTTAAAGACAAGCCTCAGTGCGTTTCCAGTTACTGTTGATGTTTTGCTCTCACCGCCCACTGACCACCTCCCTCCCAGCTCATGCTCCACGAAATCCTCCTCTCCCTCTCCGGCCACAGCTCGCCGCTGCTCCGGCCTGACGGCCCATCCCGTCATGGCAATCCCAGCACGCAAGAGGGCAGCGCCTCGAGTGGCGGCCCGAGCCTCGGGACATTGGCGTCAAACCCAGAACCGGCACTCTCGCCCTCCGAACGCGCCCTGCTCTCCGACCTCGCCCGCCTGAGCGACCTGCACATCCGTTTGAGGCAGCACGCCACACACATTGCCGCCGTACACCCGTCTGTCGTATGCCGTGCCGTTGCGGCAGCTGTCGTGTCTGCCCATCTGGCGGCTTTTCAGCGCGACGTACTGGCCGTCGAGGCGACGGTGCTGAAGCGCGACCCGAGCCTCGTTGGCGCCTACGATATTGTGCCGCTGACGGCCGTCGTCGGTGCATTCTCCGACTGGCCACGGCGGTTTGAGTGGCTTTGGGCCGTTGTGCAGTATATCCTTCCTGCGAACAGCGCTGGCCCACCGCGGGCGAGTGCCAAGTCACCTGTCAAAGTATCGCCAGACATGCCCTCGGGCGCCCAGCTTATCAACCACCTACGTGCAGAGCTCCAGACTGGCTATGAAGACATTGAGCGCACAGCACGCAGTCTTGTGCGTGTAGCCGAGACAGCCTGGCTGAAGCAGGTCTCAGCGTGGATTCTGTATGGCCGCCTGCCCAGCTTTGGCGGTGACGACTTCTTCGTACAACAAGAAGCATCGACAGCCGACACGACAGGCGAGTACGTATGTGTTAGCCAGCGCCTGCCGGCCTTTGTCACGCCGGCCACCGCCGCTTCGATGCTTTTTGTCGGCCGGTCACTCGTCCATCTGCGCGCCAAGACGGACAGCCGAAGCACCAACGGACCCAAGGCCAGCCACTGGCTCGGAGACGGCGTCGTTGGCAGCAGCGCCATGACCAGCACGGGCGACTACCACCTGTCGGCCCAGCTCCAGGAGCTGTCCAAGCTTACATACCCTCTGGACGGTGCCACCTTTGCTCGCACAATTGCACACATCCGTGCTGTCTTGTCGCGGACGGCATTGCGGAAGCTGCTGCCGCCATCCAAGGTGGTCGACATGCTGCAGCTTCTACGTGACTTTTATCTGCTGGGCCGCGGTGAGTTTGCCATGGCCCTAGTAGAGCAGGCGGACGAGACGATGCGCAGCCGCTGGCAACGGTCGGATGGTGCGGGCGCTGCGCCGCCCACGACAGCGAGTGGTGTTCGCGGCATGAGCGCCGTGATCGTCAAGGACGGCGAGGTGGCCGCTGTGCTGGCGCGGACATGGGCAATGCTGGGCGCTATGCACGGCCGCAATGCCAATGCCGACCAGGGCGAAGAAGAAGACGAAGGGATGGAGCTGGCACGCGAGACGCTGCGGCTTGTTTTGGAGAGATCGACCACATCGACGTCAACGCAAGCACCGCGGACACTATCAGTCGGTCCGCCGGGTGTGGCCGGCAGTCTAGGAAATGGACGGCAACGGCACACTACGTTGGCATCGATTGCAACGACACCGTTCCAGAACCTCTTGTTTTCCGTCCCTGCATCCCTTATTCTACAGATCCCCTACCCGCTGGACCTCGTCTTGAGCGCAGCCGATCTTCAGTCGTACTCGGCCATCCACGCCTATCTACTCTCTATCCGCCGCGCACATATCCGCCTGACAGGTCTGTGGAAGCTGTCCTCACTACGCCGGCACCACCCACCGCCACCTGCTCCTCCCTACGGTGGCCGCGGACGGCACAGTCTCGAGCAGGTGCAGATGCTGCGTAAGCGGTACACTACACGGGCCGATTCGCTTCGAAGTGTGTGGGCAACGACGAGCGCTGCCATTTTCTTCTTGGCCGAGATTGAAAACTATTTACAAATGGATGTCGTCGTAGAGTTGTGGGATGGCTTCCAGCGGTGGCTTACTGTCGGCAAAGATGAGCCGATGCGTGGGGCGGGCGTCGGCCAGCAGAACAAAAAGGCCGGTCAAAAAAAGCAGGACGACGGCGAAGAAGATGAAGATGTCGACATGGACGGCCACGATGACGAGGAGGACGACGACGAAGATATTTGGCTGGCCGAGGGGATGGCCGAGGAAGACGCTACTGTCCTGACCGTGGACGACCCGTTGGCTGCGTCTCACGATCCCCAGAGTTTGGCTACTGCACATCGTCGCTACCTGCGCCGCCTAGTACGCCGGCTGCTGCTCGACCGGTCCCACTGGACAGAGTCCTTGTACGCCCTGCTCGTGTCTGTCGACCAGATGGCGGCCCTCGTGCACCGTCTGCAGGCCCTGTGGCTCGCACTCGATCTTGAGTCTGATGCAGGTGTCGTTGACGCGTTTGTGGATCTCGACCGCGAGCAGCATGATGTTCTGGATGCACTGGCTGCGGCAGAACGCGGTGTGCGGCAAGGTGTGCTTTCAGTCGTGGGTGTGCTCCGGGACTTGGAGGGAGAGGAAGACGGCCGTGGCGAGGAGGAGGAGGAAGAGGACGAAGAAGACGACGAGGACTTTGGCGGCAGGACAGACGGTAGTCTCGCGGGCGACGGTCTGCGGGCGGCCGGAGCATATGTGCCGCGGCGGGTTGGTCGTCTAGATCGGCTGTTGATGAAGCTCGACTTTGGCAGTTGGGGTGGGTGAGTAGAGGCGGATATCGGTTATATGTGAGACAGAGACAATGATGCCAGTTTGTTATGCGAGCTATGATATGAGCAATCCAACAGATGCACTCTGGTCCTATTCAATGCATGTGAATGTTCTGCTATTGTATTCTTTGACGATTGGTCCATGCTTATTTTTGTATACATTTTTACAGGTGTTTGATTTTATAAGAAAGAAGAGAAAGAAAAAACAAGAAGGAAAAAAGGAAAAAAAAATCATGCTAAGAAAATGAAAGCTTTAATATGAGAAAAAGTTATGAAAGGGTAACCATATTTATTTATAACATACGAATTCGAGTAAAACAGAACAAGTATGTCTGACAGGTAGACAATCATAGATGCTTTCAAACACAAATATTCAATAAATAAAGACCCATCTTCCGATGGCAAACCATACATCAACCACACACGTTATTTCGGTATTTACATCTTTCGTTATCCCGCGAACACAGCCAACCTTAACTTCTGCCGCAACTCCCAGAAATCAAGAAAAGAAGAAACAACGGCAAATCGACCACAGGCACCAGGGCCTCTACTCCTTTTGCTATATACTTTTGATTCCGGCAAAGCTCCGCCCTGCACCGTTTGTGTTCGATCGCGCGGCGGTGTAGGTGATGTGCGTGATTCGCATGGCAGAGACAGTATTCCCTCTGTCCTTTACGATGTCCCTGAATCATTCAAAAGCTTGTACGTTCGTACTCTGTACAATACGAGTGTCTTGTCGGCCGTTGTTGTGCATTATGTCTGTTTTCGTGCATCCTCACACAGCATCTCGATGGAGGCACCGTCCAACCAAACGTGTGCATTTGCTTCTGTGTTTCTCCCACCGATGCAACGGTCGAATTAATGCGGAGGACAGAGACAGAGCGCAGGAGGCTCACACTTTCCTTTTGGTGGTGAATTTGTCAAGCCTTTTTTCTTCTTTTTCTTTTCATTTCTTTTCTTCTTTTCTTTTCACCCAACTTTTCTTCTACAAGTACTATATTCTGCATGGTACTTTGTCATCTCAGCTACGTATATCCCTTTACTATCTCTCGCGTGATCATGTGCTCCCCAAGCGAGCCGTGATATCTGGCTGTAGACAATGGCTGCTCCATATTGGTCGCGTCATTTGCCATTCGCTGCTCTTCACCACTCTTTCACTATTCTGCTGAGCACGCGGAGGATATGTCCTGATAGGTCTTGGGGCCAGGGCCTGGGCCACTACAGGCTTGTCTAGCCGGACAGTGCGAGCCCCCCAAACGACAAAAGACGCGCTAGCGACAGCCCCAGACCCCCGACGGCTGCTCCTCATAAACAGCGCCCCGGCGCCCTAATGCACTTGTGCCGATAGCGCTATTCATTCTCTTCCAACCAAAACGCCGCCAAGTTACAGCAGTTTGATACTGCCTGATACAGCGTCTTCAGTTTCTCGCCTGCTATTCGACGCGGCAATTGAGCCTTAATGGCGATTTCTATTGCAGAAAACCTGCCCAGAAACCGTACACGTGTTTTGTCTGCCGCCTTGTCCGCAGCGAAGACGGAGCGTTTTCTTTCTTTTGCTGCTCTCTCGGAGCTACTATACGGCCACTCTGCCACTTTGCTCATCTCTGTTGTTTTCTTATCATTTCTTTGTCACAAGACAGCTCTAAATAAAATAAGTCCTAATCTCACATCTGCCGTGCAGCCTAAAGTCACCCGTCGCTCCTTCCATGCTGTTAGCTGTCTGGTTCTTTCTTCATCGGCTGAACACCCCACTTTTTTGTAGCGCGTTTTTCTTTTGATATGGTATTTTGGGGTGTTTTGGGGCAAAGCGCCGCTCGCTCCTTCCTCTGATTCGCCCGCCTGCCTCTTTCATCTGGAGAGAGCCCCACTTTCCGCCAGCACCGTGCCGGGAAGGCACGAGACACTGTCAGTTTTGCTGTCTCTTGCTGTCTTTTGCTGTCTTTTGTTGTTTTTGGTCGTCTTTTGTTGTCTTTCCTGCCACTTCCCATGTTGCGCTTTTTCATGGCCCCCAATTTTGTTGCCTTGGTGCCTGGCTCTGGCCGTTTTGCGTGGGCGAAATTTCTTTTCCCTCCTGTTTTCCCACCTATTTCCCCTGGTTCCCCTTTCTGATTTGTCCACTTTGTTACCCACAGTGCCGCACGCCTCTGAATGTATTATTTCTACAGTATCTTACCAGCAGCATCCTCCCATACTACTCCGTATTTTCCTGCTCACACTGGCAGTTTTGGCTAGTTTGTTCCTTCCTTCGCCGCTATTTTTGCTATTTTCACTTTTCCCAGTCGCTCTTGCCTCGCGCGCCGCCTGTGACTTGGGTCTTTCCTGCCTCCGCACGCGTGCCTGCCCGCCCCCTTCCCTGTTCCTTCCCTGCGAGCCCTGCCTGCCCTTGTCTGTTCCGTTTCCCTCGTTCGCTCCTGCCCTCCCTTCCCTCACCCTTCCCTCCACTACGACCGCCCTCCCTCCTTCTTGACTTGCCATTTTTCTTCAATCCACACTCCCTCCCACTTTCTCGTCATCTATCCACACGCCCGCCGCCCGTTTGGTGCAAGACGCAACAAGGGGTCCCAGGGCTCGAACGTCGGTCGAATAACTACACTCTTTGCACAGATCGAGAAACATCAAATGCCTGCTCCGCAGCCAGACACACTTTGAGCTTCGCGTCCGCCTCTTGTCTGCTGTCGCTCGCGCGCTGTCCGGTCTGCCGGGGGCTCGTGGCCTGACGGGAGAATCAGGTCGCCTTTGGCTGTTTTTGTTTTCTTCTCTCTCACTTTTTTCTCGCATCGAAAACCACAATCTCGACCTCGTTTCATCTGTTCTTTCATCATCGACCGCGTCGTTCCGTGTCGGCGGCCGTTTATCGTCGCTTTCGGGCACTTTGAGTGACTCTTCGCGGCGCTGAACCCCATCTTTTTGCACCGCTTCGGACTTCGCACGCCCCCCATCTCTTTTTGACTTTTCGACTTTCCGACTTTTCGGCTTTTCGACACGCCCCGACTTCAACCTCCGACCTTCCTTTGTATATACACCCGGACCCTGTTCGCTCGTCGCCCAGCATGTCGAACGGACTGTCCTTTGGCAACGTCAATGGCTTGCGGCGCGGCTTTCCGCAGCAGCAGAATCCCTCGACCAGCAAACCGCCGACGTCCCTCTCGCACGGTGGCCCTTATCAAGCATTCCACCAGCAGCAGCAGGCTTCGTCGCCGTATGCTGCCCACCTCTTTGCCAACCCGCAACAGCCGCCACTGTCCGGCCTCCAGAATGCCGGGGCCCGTCCCTCGCCGCCGCAGGTCACTGCTCCGGTGCCTAGAAGTCGTCAGATGCAGCAGCCGCACCAGGTTAACTACCTCGCGCAGGCACTGAACCAGCAGACGATGGACAACTCTTTGTTGGCCCAGCAGCAGCGGTCACAGCAGCAGCACTCGCAGCACGCGCAGCATCCACAGCTGTCGCAACACCAGCAGCAACAGCACCATCAGCTGCAACAGCCACAGCAACACCAGCAGCAGCAGCACGTGCAGCACCAACAGCATCAGCAACACCCGCAACATGCCCAGCATCAACAGCACCTGCAGCACCAGCAGCATGCGCAGCAGCATAATCAACACGCGCAACACAGCCAGCACGTGCAGCATAACCAGCATCAACAACACCAACAGCACCAGCAGCATACAGCACACTCCCAGCTGCCACAGCACTCGCAGCCCCCTTCGTCGACCACATTAACCCCGCAAACTCTGTCGCAGTCCCCCATCCCGCCTGCTCAGCACATCCAGCACTCGCAAAAAGTGCAGCAGCATAGCGTGCAGCATCAGGTCCAGCAGCAGCACCAGCAACATCAGCAACACCAGCAACACCAGCAACATCAACAGCAGCAGCAACAACAGCAACAGCAACAGCAGCAACAACAGCAGCAGCAGCAGCAACAGCAGCAACAGGCGGCGGCCCAAAAGGCGCAGAAGGCCCAGCAAGCCCAGGCCCAGGCTCACGCGCAGGCGCAAGCACAGGCTCAAGCACAAGCACAGGCTCAAGCACAAGCCCAAGCCCAAGCCCAAGCTCAAGCACAAGCACAAGCACAAGCACAAGCACAGGCTCAGGCGCAAGCCCAGGCACAAGCCCAAGCTCAGGCTCAAGCTCAGGCCCAGGCTCAGGCGCAAGCTCAACAGGCTCAGCAAGCCGCCCAGCAGCTGCAGGTGCAGAAGACGGTCCAGGCCCACCAGAAGGCACCGCATGCCTCGCCGACGCCCCCACCACCAAGACCCGACGTTGCGGCGCCCCCTGCACAGGAGGACCACAGCGAGGAGGAAATGGAGGTGGACGGTCCGTCCAACGAAGCTGGCGCGGATGGTCAGGCCGACAAGAACGCGGATGGCAACGGGCCCTTTGTGCCGCGACAGCCCATGGGTGCACTCATGTCTGCACCGCCTGAGGGTGGCAGTTTCCCTTCACTGGAAGCTGTACATAAGTTTGTCCTGGGCTACTGCACGTCGGTGGGCTATGCTGTTGTGATTGGCCGGTCCAAGAAGACGGTGCCTGGACTGAAGAAGGTTCTTTTTGTATGTGACCGGGCGGGCAAGCCGCCGCGGCGTGTGAGCCCCGAACAGCGGAAGCGAAAGACGTCATCACGGAAATGTGACTGTCAATTCGGATTTTTTGCCATCGAACAGCGCACACAATGGACCGTGCGGTACCGACCGGACAAGACACATCTGAGCCACAATCATGGCCCCAGCGAGAGCCCTGTGCTTCACCCCGCCGCCCGGAAATTGAACAGCAACATGGTGGCAGCTGTGAAGGCCCTGAAGGACGACGGTGCGTTACCTGCTGCGACCCCCACTACCACTACCAAGCCCAGAGCCAAGCCCAAGTCCAAAACCAACCCAATGAAGAAGGGAGCAGCAAGTGCCGGCGTAGGAGCGGGAACTGGAGCCGCGGCTGAAGGCGCGGGAGGAGAGACTGGAGGAGCAAATACAGACGGCGCAAGTGGTTCTAACGCTTCGGGTACAGGCGTCGGTGTGAGCCAAACACTTGAGATTCTGCAGACCGAGAACCCCCATGTGCCATTGCTGCCGCGGGACATTTACAATGCCCGCGCGGCGATCACACGGAACCCGAGCAAGGTGGCAACGGCAATCGCGGAGAACCGTCCGGCCATATACAGCAAGCCGCCGCCGACGGCCGAGGAGCGCATCAGGACCGACCTGCGGCGCGAGCTGGCACAGGCCAAAGACGAAATCAAGAAGCTGAAGGAAGACACTCAAAAGGAGATTGACGAGCTCAAGCGGAAGCTCGACGAAAAGGACCAAGTCATCCAGCGGTTCGAGATGTTTATTGACATTTGCAACCAACGTGTCATTCTGCAGCGAGAGCGGCTATCCGACAACAACGACGGCGCGGGCGGGCCGAACCTGGCCGCATAGCAATGACAGAGTGGCTGATGCCGAGCCAGCCTGAACACCTTACTATCCCACTCTCCGTCCGCTCCTTTCTTTCCCTCTCCCTCTCCCTGTTATTACTCATCCTCACTTACTCTGTGCCACTTGCTTCTCATTCTTGCTTCTCCTTCTCATGCAAATATACCTTTACACCGCACCTGCTGTCTCACAACCCATGTCTATATTTCTCCTATGGGGCTTTGGGTTTTGGGAGTCTCTTTTTTGGTTTACTTTTCTTTCTTGGGCTTTGGTTATTGCACGGCGGGTATAGTGCATAGATTTTTCGCTCTATCTTTGGTCATGCGTCTTCTTTTGTCGCTGTATTGTCGTTCTGTCTCCCCTGCCTGTTTTCTTTTTGGTCTGAAGACGGACAGGGGAAAAAAACCGTGACATGGATTAGGCGCTTGTACGGATGACTTGCCAGCTATACATTGCGTTGTTTTCATCGACCTTTTCTCTATTAAATAGCAAACAGTGCGCATTGCCGGGCCTCTCTCTCTGCTTTCTGCTCTTGTTTTTACCGGCTCCAAGGAGGGTTTTGTACTTCTTTTTTATTTGCACATTGTTTTACTCAATCCGTAATGTATGCGACCTCGCGGCGGACGTTTTGTTGTTTATAAGTTGGGGTTTCTTCTTGATGTATTGTTTTTTTTTGCGTCTCCTTTTGTTCTCCCATCCAAGTACTACTGTTGTTTTCTTTCGATCAGGCTATGTTTGAGAATGTGAGAAGCTGTGTGTGTTTTATACTACGTACGTCGTACGAACTACACGAAAATAACTAGGACGACATGATGAGCTCTGTGACGTATTGGAATAGCTTTGGATGTCTTGGAAAGTGCGGTGAAGTCACATATGCGCACTTGCTGCAGCTACCACAGTAGAAATACATGTACTTGTCCAAAGCGAACACCGTCCACTCCCCTCACGGATAGGCAAATTCCACCCCTGCTGTTATCTGCACAGGTGATTGATCATTTTTCTGCACAGGACTCGTTCGTCGTCTGTTCTCGAGGCCGGCAAGGAGAATACGACGTAATAAAACTCTGTCAATCTCGAGCACAGCTCATACTAAGCAGGCACACTTTATGAGCATACTCCGTACGACGTACATGTACAAACGTACAGCTACCTGAGTCTACGCATACTGTGCCTTGTCAGTACAGTGTCTGCACATATGCTTACCCTAAAATATGCAATATGGTGCTCCAAAGATGCTTGTTTCTTGATTGGCATTCGCGGCACCTTCTATTGCCATACTCTTCAACGACGTAGAGTTTATGCTCTTCAACCCCCTCCATTCCGGCTGCATCTATGCAGACACGTCCCCTAGACAGACAGCCTGCCGGTCCCAAACACCCGGAACGTCGGTTCTGCAGCTTTGAAGTGACGCCCTATTGGCCATGTGCGTTTTTGGTTGCGTGTGGCTTGATGTCAGGGGCCTAGTCGTATGGTCTTTCTCGTTGTTTTCTTTCTTTTGCAGAGCTCTCTGAGCTGCCTTTTGACGCACACTTTTTTTTTGTTCTTCACACGCCCCCTACTCCGTATTCATACTGAGGAAAGGTACGGAGTACAAAGACAGCAGAGGCAGCAGACACCAAAGCGCCAAAAGCAAACACTACAGGCGCAAAAAAAAGGCACACCAAAGCCGGCAGACCAGCGGGTCACTCCGTTGGGGCAGATGGGGGACGCTAAACAAAGCTGGTGCTAGCGCGTTGGTGCTTGGCTTGGTCATTCAGGGGGGTGGCCGCAGAGAAAACAAACAAAAAAAGGCACGAAAAACGGGCGGCCGCTGTTGGCGTTGTTGGTTGGCAGTACTCCGTACAAAAAGTTGACGTGTTTGTTTCTGGTGATGTTGTGTATTCTTCTAGAAGGATGCGTTGCAGACAAACGAGCCACCACCTGACACCACTGGTCGTTCCTGCCGCATTCTACCTATGCACTATTCTTACGAACGTACTCCGTAATCACATATGGAAGGTGCGATGCGCACGTTGCAGAGATGCCTGCCTGTTCTTTCCGTTTAAGCAGGGAGGCGCGACACCAATCACAGATGCGTGCCCCACACCTCTTTCCCTTCTCACTGGTTCTCTTTCGTCAACGTTGTGGGACGCCCCTCCCGTTTTGGTCTTTTCCCTATTAACTTTTGGGTAGGTTTTGGTGCTGGCCCCTGACACGGACGTGACCAGGGGAGGGGTGCCGTGGTACATGTAATTTCAAGTACCCGTTTGTGCTCTATGGCTCTATTGGGGCACTGAGTACGACGTACGGAGTACACAATACTGCCATTACGCTGGGCTGCTCCTGCTGCACGCTGCGCTGCGCGCCGAGACGCACCTGCCATTTGCTGGTGCCAGCGTCGCGTTCCTTCCGTTTGCTAGGTACGCGGAGCGTGGCTTTCCTTGCGTGTCGTCTCCTTTTTTGGCCACAGAGCCAGGGGACCTGCCTCGAAACAGGAAAATCCTCATCGCGAGATTGCGAACGGCACTTCTCTTTTACTCAGTATCTCTCCGTAACCTCCAACCAACTGGCAAGTCAACGGTTTACCGCGTTGCTTGCTTCTTTCTTTTTCCTTCACTCATTCACCACTTGCGAGCTCGGTAGACTCGCACCACACTACACACCGCATACGCACACCTCACGACAGATACCCGTGATCCTTTAGAACGCGTTTTTTGCTTCCTTTTCGACTCTTTCGACTCAGCATCGTCTCTTTGCATTTTGCGGCCTCTCCTTCGGTCCTCAACTCTTGCTTCTCGTGCCTTCTCTTCTCTTCCTCCTCTTTAGCAACCTAATCGTTTTTTAATCGAGGACAAGCTCCTTCTGGCTGTCCTGCTCGACGTCCTTCAGATACCCACGAATCCGAAATCGAACCCCATCCACCCCTTTCCGAGTCACTCCGAACATGCTTGTTTCGCCGATGAAGAGATAGAACGACGTCCCCGAGTTTATTGAACATCGAACCCCGAGACCGACATCTCCCCCCCTTTCTCCTTCTACCGAACCCCCCCCTAGAAGCCGCCACTATGGATATGGTCATCCCAACACCGGTGGTGGCTAATGGCATCAGCTCGGCGGCCAGTGGCCCGACATCTCCGCTGACACCTGGCGGCTCGGCTGTGGGTGCTGGCGTCTCGCCCTCATCCTATGTCGACCCGGCTCGCGTCGTCGAGCATCTTGCTGCCGTCCTCGAAGCTGCCCTTGGCGCTACTCGTGAAGAGCTCGAAGCCCCTGGCAGTCTTCTTTCCAAGTCCCGCTATGCCGACACCGTGCAGCGTTGTTCTCGATTTGCCCACGAGCCCCAGGTTGTCTCGCTCTACATCCAGAAAGACCTGCTTCCCACATCTGCCGCGACCCCGGCAAGGTTAGGCGGCAGCGGCGACGAGAATGACGACTCCCCGACAAAACCGAGCTCGCCGTCCCACGTCTTTTCGCTGGCAGCGGATCTGTCGGCCATATCCACGACCGTCGCCTTCCTCGTCCTCCTCAAACGCCCGCAACCGCTCGACCCCAACGTCCCCATCACCTCCCAGGTCCAGATGCTCAACCTGCCTGGACCCGCATACCTGACCGCCACGGCCGGCGAGCAGGGCCTGTCCACATCGCCCTTTGAGATTCTGCAGATGTACCTGCACAATGGTCTTGCTCCCTACTTTGATGCGAGCACAAAACCGGCTGTCAACGCCGCCTCTGCTAACGGCACCGGCAGCACCAGCCGCGTGCGTGCGGACCTCGAGGCCAAGACGGGTGTGCCTGTCACCAAGAAGCGCTGGACAGAGCTCGAGCTGAGCTTGGCTCACCTGCAGCAGAATGTCGAGATCCCCGAGGTCGTGCTGCCCTTCCCGCCGATTGTGCAGACGGCTCTGGACGAGGCCTCTTCACGGGGCGTCCGGCCCTTCTTTGACCAGCTCCCCCCGGGTGTCACCCAGGACACAGCGCTGCTCAACAGCCTGCAGGCCACAGTCAACACGTGGATCAAGTCCATCCAGGTCATTACGAAAATGACACAGGACCCGACGACGGGCACGGCAAACCAGGAAATCAACTACTGGCTGTCGATGGAGTCGGCTCTGGAGCGCATCGAGACACAGCTGCGTGGCGACGGTGTCTCCTTGACGTTGGACATTCTCAAGCACGCAAAGCGTTTCCAGGCCACAGTCAGTTTCGTGGCTGACACCGGCTTGAAGGAGGCCATGGAGCGTGTGCAAAAGTACAACCAGCTGATGCGCGACTTCCCTCTCGACGAGCTGCTGTCGGCGACAGCTCTCGCCAAGGTCGAGGACTCTGTTGTCCAGATCTTTGGCCACCTCAACAAGAAGCTGCGCATTTGCCCCTACCCGATCCGCCGTGCTCTCGCCCTCGTGGAGTCCATCTCCGGCGACCTTGACGACGCCATGCACCGCCTGCTCCCCGGCACCGAGCTGGTCGACCTGGACTACAACGAGTTCAACCGCGTCATGAGCGCCACCAACGACATCTTCCGCGCCTGGGACGACAACGTCAAGGAGTTCACCAATGTCGCCCGGGAAGTCACCCGCCGCCGCAACGACAAGTTCATCCCCATCAAGATCAACCCGCGCCACGCCCAGCTGCAGGCCCGACTCAAGTACATCCAGAACTTCCGCGAGAACCACGAGCAGCTGCAGCGCACCATCGTCACCGTCCTTGGCACCAAGGAGTCCAACGCCGACGGCGCCGATGCTTCGGCCGTGACCAACGGCAACTCTGCAGCAACTACCAGCGGCTTTGGCGGCCCCTCCGGCTTCGAGGAGACGAGCGACGTCGATGCCGTGGAAGAGGTCCGGCAAGCATGGGAGGCGCTGCGCAATGTCGACCTGCTAGACGTCACGCCCGAGGGTACGACAAAATGGGCCCGTGCCGAGAACACCTACAACGAGCGGACGGCCCGTGTCGAGAACTCCATTATTGCCCGCCTCCGTGACCGCCTGGCCACGGCCAAGAACGCCAACGAGATGTTCCGCGTCTTCTCCAAGTTCAACGCGCTTTTCGTCCGGCCCAAGATTCGGGGTGCCATTGCCGAGTACCAGACGCAGCTTATCGACAACGTCAAGCAGGCCATTGCCGCCCTCCACGAGCGCTTCAAGCAGCAGTACGGCCACTCCGAGGCTCACGCCATGGCCACCCTGCACGATCTGCCACCCGTGTCTGGTGCCATCATCTGGGCCCGCCAGATTGAGCGTCAGCTGGACAACTACATGAAGAAGGTCGAGGACGTTCTGGGTGCCGACTGGGCTCTGCACGCCGAAGGCCAAAAGCTGCAGAATGAGAGCATCCAGTTCCGCAAGAAGCTCAAGACGGCTCCCATCTTTGAGGCCTGGGCCCGTGACACTATGCGTCGCGAGGTGTCTATTGCCGGCCGTCTCTTCAGCATCAAGCGTGTCCGCTCAGCCGGCAACGCACTGGAGCTCGGTGTCAACTTTGACCCACAGGTTATTGCCCTGTTCAAGGAGACCCGCAACCTCATCTGGCTCAACTACTCTGTTCCCCATGCCGTCAACAGCGTGGCCAAGGACGCCAAGCGTGTCTATCCCTACGCTGTCAGCTTGATGGAGAGCGTCCGCACCTTTGCCCAGACCCTGCGCACAATCAACGAGATGCCCGAGGTGTCCATGCTCCTCAACGGCCACCGCAACGATGTCTACGCTCTTGTCGCCAAGGGTGTTCCTCTGCGCTGGGAGTCCTTTGTCAACAGCTACGAGGTTCACCTCCGCGGCCTGCCATCGCACATGTCCAACGGTAGCATTGGCGGCGGTGCTGGTGGTCCCATGGATCGTCTCAAGGGCGGTGAGAGCCGTCACGTTCTATTTGTGCGCGAGATTGCCGCTGCTGTTTCTCTCCTGCAGACCAAGACTGCCACCCTGGCGACCTACCACGCCACGATCCAAAAGTCTATGCGCGAGCTGGCGACCTGCCCCTACGAGGCCGCCGCTTTCGAGTCCCGTCTGCGCTCCATCCAAGAGGCTGTTGACCAGCTGAACCTGCAGCAGTATGCCAACCTGGCGTTCTGGGTCGAAGGCATGAACCGCCAGATCAAGGCGACGCTTCTGACTCGCCTGCAGCGTGCTATCCAGGCGTGGATCGAGGCCTTTGAGGATGATATCTCCGCCGAGGGCAACAAGCAGAACAAGTCTTCGTTTGGTGCCATTGGCCTCAACAACGCATCCGGTAACACCACCTCGACCCGCCGCAAGCAGATTGCCGGCGCTGCTGACGCTTCTGCTGCCTCGACGACGACCCCCGACGACACCCCGACGATGAAGCAGCTCGTGCACGAGATCACCATGCGCAACCAGCTCATCTACCTCGACCCGCCTTTGGAGTTTGCCCGTGCCAGCTGGTACCTGCGTCTTCAGGACTGGCTCGGTGTCGTGTGCAACCTGCGCAAGATCAAGGCTACTAGCTACGAGATGCGTCTGGGCACAACTGTGGTTGAGGACGCTCGCTTCAATGACCTGCCGGCCGACTGCACGTCCATGCTCCTCCGTGTGCAAACGTCGATTGAAACCAAGCTCCAGGCCATTAGTGGCTACGTCGACGAGTGGCTCCGGTTCCAGTCTCTGTGGGATCTGCAATCCGAAAAGGTTTACGACCTGCTTGGTGACCGCCTCGCACGCTGGCTCCAGCTTCTACAAGAGATTCGCAAGACGCGCCAGACCTTTGACACCACCGAGGTCAGCCGCTCGTTTGGCCACATTACGATTGACTACGACCAGGTCCAGACCAAGGTCAACGCCAAGTACGACCAGTGGCAGCACGACATTTTGCTCAAGTTCGCCGGCCGCCTCGGCAGCCGCATGCGCGAGGTCTATGCCGAGATTGAAAAGGCCCGCACCGACCTGGAGACACTGAGCCTTGAGGTTAACTCGACTGCCCATGCCGTCCAGTTTATCACGATTGTACAGTCCTGCAAGCGCCACGTCAAGCTCTGGGCCCCCGAGATTGAGACCTTCCGCCAGGGCGAGTCGACGCTCGTGCGCCAGCGCTACCAGTTCCCCAACGACTGGCTGCACGCCCAGCAGGTCGACCACGAGTGGAACTCACTCAACGAGCTGCTGAGCCGCAAGGCCAAGATTGTGCAGGACCAGACGGATGCCCTCCGCGCCAAGATTATTGCCGAGGACAAGATTGTGGTCGACAAGATTGCCGAAATCGCCGTGCAGTGGAACGAGGAGAAGCCCGTCTCGGGCACCATTGCTCCCGATATCGCCACGGCCACGCTTGCCGCCTTTGAGAGCCGCGTCACAGCTTTCCAGGAGGAGGCCGCCATGGTCGCCAAGGCCAAGGAGGCGCTCGACCTGCCATCGACTCCCGAGACGTCGCTGGCCGGCATCCTGGAGGAGGTCCACGACTTCAAGTCGGTCTGGGCCTCGCTCTCGCTCATCTGGAAGAACCTCAACGAGCAGCGCGAGATGCTGTGGAACAGTGTGCAGCCGCGCAAGGTGCGCACGGCCATGGACAATCTGATCAAGATGACCCGCGACATGCCCAGCCGCATGCGCCAGTACGCCGCCTTTGAGCACATCCAGAACATCCTCAAGACGTACGTGCGCGTCAACCCACTGCTGGGCGACCTCAAGTCGGAGGCTGTCCGCGACCGCCACTGGACCAGGATCTACAAGCAGATCAAGCCCGGCAAGCGCTATTCCCCCGTGTCGATGACGCTGGGCGACGTGTGGGACCTCAACCTCGTCGCCACCGAGGCCATTATCAAGGACATTATTGCCCAGGCGCAGGGCGAGATGGCGCTCGAGGAGTTCTTGAAGCAGGTGCGCGAGACGTGGTCGAGCTACAACCTGGAGCTGGTCAACTACCAGAACAAGTGCCGCCTGATCCGTGGCTGGGATGACCTCTTTGCCAAGTGCAGTGAGAACCTCAACTCGCTGCAGGCCATGAAGCACTCTCCGTACTACAAGGAGTTTGAAGAGGAGGCCTCGTCCTGGGAGGACAAGCTGAACCGCGTCCATGTTCTTTTCGATGTGTGGATCGATGTCCAGCGCCAGTGGGTGTACCTCGAGGGTGTCTTTACGGGCAATGCCGACATCAAGCATCTGTTGCCCATCGAGTCGTCTCGCTTCCAGAACATCAACAGCGAGTTCTCGGCCGTCATGAAGAAGGTCTACAAGCAGCCCTATGTGCTCGATGTCCTCAACATTCCCAATGTCCAAAAGTCGCTTGAGCGTCTGGCCGAGCTGCTCAACAAGATCCAAAAGGCGCTTGGTGAGTACCTCGAGAAGGAGCGCGTGTCCTTCCCCCGCTTCTACTTTGTCGGTGACGAGGATCTGCTCGAGATGATTGGCAACAGCAACGACACCATGCGCATTGCCAAGCACTTCAAGAAGATGTTTGCTGGTCTGTCGGGCCTCACCATGGACGACGAGACCGTCATTACGGGCTTCACCTCCAAGGAGGGCGAGACGGTGCGCCTCAAGAAGGACATTTCGCTTATCAAGACACCCCGCATCAACGACTGGCTGGCTCTGCTCGAGAGCGGCATGAAGGCCACGCTCGCCGAGCTGCTGGCTGAGGCTGTGGCCGTCTACACGCCCATTTTCACCGCCGAGAAGGGCATTGACAAGGCGGCTCTGTCCGACTTCATGGAGGCCTTCCCCAGCCAGATCGTGGTGCTGGCCACCCAGGTCGTGTGGACTACGGTTGTGGACCAGGCCCTTGCTGCGGGCGGCAGTGGCCTCCAGGATCTGTTTGAGCGCGAGGTCGAGGTCCTGCGCCTGCTCGCTGCCACGGTCCTCGGCGACCTGGACGTGCTGATGCGCAAGAAGTGCGAGCAGCTCATCACAGAGTGTGTCCACCAGCGCGACATTATCGAGAAGCTCATCAAGCTCAACGCCAACTCTCCGACGCACTACATGTGGCTGCTGCAGATGCGCTACGTCTACGGCACCGAGGGCGACGCCCAGCAGCGCCTGAGCATCAAGATGGCCAATGCCTCGCTGCAGTATGGCTTCGAGTACCTCGGTGTGCCCGACCGTCTTGTCCGCACGCCGCTTACGGACCGCTGTTTCCTGACTCTCACGCAGGCCCTGTGCCAGCGTCTCGGTGGTTCTCCCTACGGCCCTGCTGGTACGGGCAAGACCGAGTCCGTCAAGGCTCTTGGTGTCGAGCTGGGTCGCTTCACGCTCGTCTTCTGTTGTGACGACACGTTTGATTTCCAGGCCATGGGCCGCATCTTCCTCGGCATCTGCCAGGTTGGTGCTTGGGGCTGTTTCGACGAGTTCAACCGTCTGGAGGAGCGTATTCTGTCGGCTGTGTCGCAGCAAATCCAGAACATCCAGCTGGGTCTCAAGCAGGGCGCCGAAGACGACAAGGCACAGATTGAGCTTGTGGGCCGCCAGCTACACGTCAACGCCAGCACGGGTATCTTTATCACGATGAACCCTGGCTATGCTGGCCGGTCCAACCTGCCGGACAACCTCAAGAAGCTGTTCCGCAGTGTCGCCATGTCCAAGCCCGACAAGGAGCTGATTGCCGAAGTCATGCTGTACTCGCAGGGCTTCAACCAGGCCAAGACGCTGTCCAAGCAGACCGTGCCCTTTTTCGACCAGTGCGCGGCCAAGCTGTCGAAGCAGGCCCACTACGATTTTGGTCTGCGTGCGCTCAAGAGTGTCCTTGTTAGCTCGGGTGGCCTGAAGCGTGCCCGTCTCACCAAGGGCGGCGACGGCGCCCTGAGCCTTGAGGACAGCGGCGAGGTCGTTGAGCCAGAGATTATCGTCCAGAGCATCCGCGAGACCATTGCGCCGAAACTTATCAAGTCGGATGTCGAGATCCTGGCCAGCATCGAGGGCGACTGCTTCCCTGGTGTGCGCTACGTCCCGGCCAACCTCGAGGCTCTGGAGGCTGCTATCCGCCGCCTTGCCGACGAGCGCCAGCTGGTGGTCAACGATACCTGGTTGACCAAGGTGCTGCAGCTGTACCAGATCCAGGGCATCCACCACGGTGTCATGATGGTGGGCAGCTCGGGCTCGGGCAAGTCGGCCGCCTGGCGCCTGCTCCTCGACGCGATGCAGCAGGTCGAGAAGGTTGAGGGTGTCTCGCACGTCATTGACTCCAAGGTCATGTCCAAGGAGGCCCTGTACGGTAACCTGGACTCGACGACGCGCGAGTGGACCGACGGTCTGTTCACCAGCATCCTGCGCAAGATTGTCGACAACCTGCGTGGCGAAGACTCGAAGCGCCACTGGATCGTGTTTGACGGCGACGTCGACCCCGAGTGGGTTGAGAACTTGAACAGTGTCCTGGACGACAACAAGCTGCTGACGCTGCCCAACGGTGAGCGTCTCAACCTGCCGGCGAACGTGCGCATCATGTTTGAGGTTGAGAATCTCAAGTACGCCACTCTGGCCACCGTCTCTCGTTGTGGTATGGTGTGGTTCAGCGAGGACACGGTTACGCCCGGCATGATGGTGCAGAACTACCTTGGCACGCTCGCGACGGTTGCCTTTGAGGACTTTGACGAGGATGCCGTTGCTACTGGCCAGAGCGCCGCCAAGGCCCTGGCTGTCCAAACCCACGCTGCTGAGCTGCTCAAGACCTATATGACGGGCGACGACTTTATCCTGCAGGCCCTCAACCTGGCCGACAGCCCGACCTACCGCCACATTATGGAGTTCACCAACGCCCGCGTCTTGACTACGCTCTTCTCGCTGCTCAACAAGGCCGTCCGCAATGTCATCGAGTACAACTCGCAGCACTCCGACTTCCCGCTCGAGGCCGAACAGGTTGAGGCCTACATCTCCAAGAAGCTCCTGCTCGCCCTTGTTTGGGCATTGACAGGTGACTGTCCGCTTGACGACCGCAAGGCGTATGGCGACAGCATTGTGGGTCTGGCCAGCTTCGGCTCGCCGCCTCTCGACAGCGGCGGCGGCGGCTCTTCGCTGATCGACTTTGATGTGTCTCTGCCGCGTGCCGAGTGGACGGCCTGGCAGAACCAGGTGCCGACGATCGAGGTCAACACGCACTCTGTTACCCAGACGGATGTGGTCATCCCTACCCTCGACACGGTGCGCCACGAGGATGTTCTCTACTCGTGGCTGGCTGAGCACAAGCCGCTGCTTCTCTGCGGCCCTCCTGGTTCCGGTAAGACGATGACGCTCTTCAGCGCCCTTCGCAAGCTGCCCAACATGGAAGTCGTCGGCCTCAACTTCTCGAGTGCTACGACGCCCGATCTGCTCATCAAGAGCTTCGAGCAGTATTGCGAGTACAAGAAGACACTCAACGGTGTCATGCTGTCGCCCACGCAGATCGGCCGCTGGCTCGTCGTCTTTTGTGACGAAATCAACCTGCCCGCCCCCGACAAGTACGGCACGCAGCGCGCCATCTCGTTCCTGCGCCAGCTGGTTGAGCACAACGGCTTCTGGCGCACGTCCGACAAGTCCTGGGTCACGCTCGACCGCATCCAGTTTGTTGGTGCCTGTAACCCGCCGACAGACGCTGGTCGCACACCTCTTGGCCCTCGTTTCCTGCGTCACGCTCCTCTCATCATGGTCGACTACCCTGGCGAGCAGTCTCTGCACCAGATCTACGGCACATTCAACTCCGCGGTTCTCAAGATTATCCCCACGCTGCGTGGCTACGCGGAGCCGCTGACTCAGGCCATGGTCAAGTTCTACCTGGAGTCGCAACGCCGCTTCACGCCGCAGATCCAGCCGCACTACGTCTACAGTCCTCGTGAGTTGACACGGTGGGTGCGCGGTGTGTACGAGGCCATCCGTCCGCTGGAGACGTTGCCCGTCGAGGGCCTTATCCGTATCTGGGCGCACGAGGCCCTGCGTCTTTTCCAGGACCGTCTTGTCGCCGAAGACGAGCGCCGCTGGACCGACGACGCCGTGCGCCGCATTGCGCTCGACCTATTCCCCAACATTGATGAAGAAAAGGCTCTTGGTGGCCCGATCCTGTTCTCCAACTGGCTGTCCAAGAACTACGTGCCTGTCGACCGCGAGCAGCTGCGCGAATTTGTCAAGGCGCGCCTACGCACCTTCTGCGAGGAGGAGGTCGACGTGCCGCTGATCCTGTTCAACGATGTGCTGGAGCACGTGCTGCGTATCGACCGTGTGTTCCGCCAGCCTCAGGGTCACTTGATTCTCATTGGTGTCAGCGGCAGTGGCAAGACGACGCTGTCGCGCTTTGTGGCCTGGATGAACGGTCTCAAGGTGTTCCAGATCAAGGTCCACGGCAAGTACTCGTCCGAGGACTTTGACGAGGATCTGCGTGAAGTCCTGCGGCGCTCGGGCTGCAAGGGCGAGAAGATTTGTTTCATCATGGACGAGGCCAACGTGCTCGACTCGGGCTTCCTCGAGCGCATGAACACGCTGCTGGCCAATGCCGAGGTGCCCGGCCTGTTTGAGGGCGACGACCTTGCCGCACTCATGACGGCCTGCAAGGAGGGCGCCCAGCGCCAGGGCCTGCACCTGGACTCGCAGGAGGAGCTGTACAAGTGGTTTACCAGCCAAATCGTCAAGAACCTGCACGTTGTCTTTACGATGAACCCGCCCGAAGACGGTCTGTCGTCCAAGGCGGCCACGAGTCCTGCGCTCTTCAACCGTTGCGTGCTCAACTGGTTCGGTGACTGGTCTGACCAGGCTCTGTACCAGGTGGGTCACGAGCTCACGCAGTCCGCCGACCTCGACCGGCCCAGCTTTGAGGCGCCCGATACGATCCCCGTCGCCTACCGCGGTCTCGCTTTGCCGGCCTCGCACCGCTCGGCTGTTATCAACGCCATGGTGTACATCCACTACTCGCTGCAGCGGTTTAACGCCAAGCTGCTCAAGCAGCAGGGCAAAGTCACGTTCCTAACGCCGCGCCATTTCCTGGATTTCGTTGCGCAATATGTCAAGCTCTACAACGAGAAGCGCGAGGATCTCGAGGAGCAGCAGCGGCACTTGAACGTGGGTCTCGAGAAGCTGCGCGACACCGTCGACAAGGTCCGCGACCTGCGTGTCAGCCTGGCCGACAAGAAGTCGCAGCTCGAGAAGAAGGATGCCGAGGCCAACGAGAAGCTGCAGCGCATGGTGGCTGACCAGCGCGAGGCCGAGCAGCGCAAGAATACCTCGCTCGAGATCCAGGCAGCCCTCGAGATCCAGGAGGCCGAGGTGGCCTCCCGCAAGAAGATTGTGCTCGAGGACCTGGCACGCGCCGAGCCCGCTGTCGAAGCAGCCAAAGCGAGTGTTAGCAACATCAAGCGCCAGCAGCTGACGGAAGTGCGGTCCATGGCGTCGCCGCCCTCGGGTGTGCGTCTGACACTGGACTCGGTCTGCACGCTGCTGGGCCACAAGGTTGTCGGCGACTGGAAGGCCATCCAGGGTGTTGTGCGCCGCGACGACTTTATTGCCAGCATCATCAACTTCAACAACGAGAAGATGATGACCCGGTCGCTGCGGCTCAAGATGCGCAACGAGTTCTTGTCGAACCCCGAATTTACCTTTGAAAAGGTCAATCGTGCCAGTAAGGCCTGCGGTCCGCTGGTGCAGTGGGTCGAGGCGCAAGTCAACTATGCCGAGATCCTGGACCGTGTCGGCCCGCTGCGCGACGAGGTGACGCAGCTCGAGGACCAGGCCCTGCAGACCAAGGCACAGGCCAAGGCGGTCGAGAACACGATTGAGACGCTCGAGACCAGCATTGCCACCTACAAGACTGAGTACGCGGCCCTCATCAGCGAGACGCAGGCGATCAAGGCCGAGATGACGCGTGTCCAGTTCAAGGTCGACCGCAGTGTGCGGCTGCTGGACAGCCTGTCGTCGGAGCGCGTCCGCTGGGAGGAGGGCAGCCGGTCGTTTGAGACGCAGATTGGCACGCTGGTGGGCGACGTCCTGGTCGCTGCCGCGTTCCTGGCCTACAGCGGTCTCTATGATCAGACGTTCCGCAAGTCCATGATGGACGACTGGCTGCACCAGCTGCAGCTCTCGGGCATCAACACCAAGCAGCACAACCCTGTGACCGAGTACCTGTCGACGGCGGACGAGCGTCTAGGCTGGCAAGAAAACATGTTGCCCGTGGACGACCTGTGCACGGAGAACGCCATTATCCTCAAGCGCTTCAACCGCTACCCGCTCATCATTGACCCGTCGGGCCGCGTCACCGAGTTCTTGCAGCGCGAGTGCAAGGACCGCCGGCTGACGGTCACGAGCTTCCTGGACGACTCGTTTGCCAAGCAGCTCGAGAGTTCGCTGCGGTTCGGCAACCCGATCCTTATCCAGGACGCCGAGCACCTCGACCCGCTGCTCAACCACGTGCTCAACAAGGAGTACCAGAAGACGGGCGGCCGTGTGCTGATTCAGCTGGGCAAGCAGCAAATCGACTTTTCGCCTGCGTTTAAGCTGTACCTGTCGACACGTGATCCTTCGGCTACGTTTGCGCCGGACATTTGCAGCCGCACGACCTTTGTCAACTTTACGGTGACGCAGGGCAGTCTGCAGACGCAGTCGCTTAACGAGGTGCTCAAGTCGGAGCGGCCGGATGTGGACGAGCGGCGCTCGAACCTGATCAAGCTGCAGGGCGAGTTCAAGGTGCACCTGCGGCAGCTGGAGAAGCGGCTGCTGCAGGCGCTCAACGAGTCGCGCGGCAACATTCTGGACGACGACAACGTTATCGAGACGCTCGAGACACTCAAGACGGAGGCGGCCGAGATTTCGGCCAAGATGAGCAACACGGAGGGTGTCATGGCCGAGGTGGAGCAGATTACGCTGCAGTATGCCATTATTGCACGGGCATGCTCTGCCGTCTTTGCCGTGCTCGAGCAGCTGCACTACCTCAACCACTTCTACCAGTTCTCGCTGCAGTACTTCCTCGACATCTTCCACTCGGTGCTGCACAACAACCCGCACCTGGCGGGCGAGACCGACTACAACGCGCGCCGCGACATTATCGTGCGGGACCTGTTTGCCACGACCTTTAAGCGTACGGCGCTGGGCGTGCTGCAAAAGGACCGCATCACACTGGCGATGCTGCTGGTGCAGGCGGCGCCCTACAAGATGGACAAGGGCCTGATTGACGTGCTGCTCGACGAGCGCGTCCAGGGCCGCGACGCCTCGTCCTCCGACAGCAGCAGCAACGGCCGCGAAGAGGCCATGGCGATTGCGCGCCGTTTGCCGGCACTCAAGGACACGATTGGCAATGTGTCCGAGGCAGAGTGGTCGCAGTTCTTGGGTGAAGAGCTGGCCGAGACGGTGGTGCCGCCCTCGATCCTCAAGGGTGCCGCGGCAGCCGAAGGCGAAGCCAATGGCGACGCAGCCGCCAGCAAGAACAGCGTGGCCTACAACGAAGCGCTGCTTTCTCTGCTCATGGTCAAGCTCTTCCGCCTCGACCGGTTCGTGCCGGCGGCCGAGAAGTTTGTGACTCTCGTGTTCGGCGACGATCTCTTTGACATTGTCGAGGATCTCGTCGGCACCGTGACACAGGTCTCGGCGACGTGCCCGATTGCGCTGGTGTCGAGCCCCGGTTTCGATGCTTCGTACAAGGTCGACAACCTGGTGGAGCGCATGAAGGTGCGGTGCACCAACATTGCCATGGGCTCGGCCGAGGGTCTGGCGAGCGCCGACAAGGCCGTCAGCAACGCTGCCCAGATGGGCTCGTGGGTGCTGGTCAAGAACGTCCACCTGGCGCCGACGTGGCTGCAGTCGCTCGAGAAGCGTATGGACTCGCTGAACCCGCATGCCGATTTCCGGCTGTTTTTGTCAATGGAGTCGAGCCCCAAGATCCCTGTCAACTTGCTGCGGGCGTCGCGTGTCCTGATGTACGAGCAGCCGGCGGGTGTGCGGGCCAACATGAAGGACTCGATGTCGTCGCTGGCGACACGGTCCAGCCGCCCGCCCGTCGAGCGCACGCGTTTGTACCTGCTGCTGTCGTTTTTGCACGCCGTTGTGCAGGAGCGGCTGCGCTACGCGCCCAACCTGGGCTGGAAGGGCTTCTGGGAGTTTAACGACAGTGATGTAAGTCCCCCTTCTCTCAGTGTGCTCTTTAGACTTTTTTTATTTTTTATTTTTATACTAACGCGGTGTAGTACGAATGCTCTGCATTTGTGGTCGACACGTGGCTCGAGACGGCCGCCGGCAACCGGTCCAACATTGCGCCCCAAAACATTCCCTGGGACATGATCCGCTACCTTGTGCGCGAGACGTACGGCGGCAAGATTGACGACGAGGGCGACTTCCAGCGGCTGCAGCAGCTCGTCGACGGCATCCTGACGCCCGCGGCCTACGACATTGGCCACAAACTGGTCGAGGAGGACGCCGAGTCCAAGTCGTCTGGTCTCGTGGTCCCTGCGGGCACGTCGCTACCCGACTGCATGGCCTGGATTCAGAAGCTGCCGGAGCGCGAGCCGCCGACGTACCTGGGCCTGCCTGCCAACGCAGAGAAGCTGCTGCTGGTGGGTCTGGGCGAGAGCCTGGTGCGTGACCTCAAGAAGGTGACGGACCTGTTGGATGAGGGTGAGCAGTTGATGGCGGAGGCTTAAGTGAGGGTTGTAGTGGAGGATTGGAGATGTCAGCATGCGCGAAGCAGTGCTGATGAGGACCCAAGTGGTCTAATGTGAGAGTGGCGTGGCTGTACTCGAAAAAAGAGAGTAATAGCACACAGCACACAACACACGTTGAAAGGGACACTCGTTTGTTTTCACTTTTTTTACTCTTCTTTCTGTCTTCTTTTCTTTCCTTCTGTCACATCGTCACCGATACCCTGGAGGCCTGCATTAGTTGGCTTGTTCGCCTTTTGCAGAGATTGTTTTTTTGTGTTCTGTTAACATTTTCAGGGTTGGGTGTATTTCTCTTATATTCAGTCATATCGCGTTTGTTTTCTGTATTTACAGTTTCTCCTGCTTTCTATCAAATCAACAAGAACTGTCAACCCAAACTGAGTGGTCTGTCTGCGGACTGTCTGCGGACTGTCTGTGGTCTGTTTGCGAGGCTTTCACTGCATTGCGTTGTGCTGTTTGTTCGTAAAGTCAATATTGATTTCCAACGGATGCTATACTTGCTTCTCCGCATATAACTACATAGAACTCTGCATAGAAACAGATATTGACACCAGCGAATGGCCTTTGCAGCAATAGATGGTAGATAGCAGAAAGAATTATTGCGCATCGGAAAGGACAATCCCGCTGTAGAGTAAAGTGCCGGGCAAGATGTTGTAGGACGTTAAATGCTCTTTCTGCTATGTAGCGAAGGAGCGGTGGAGGGGATACGCTGGGATAGTTGATTGCCCGTCCCCTCAACATCAGTGAAGCGGCCCTCTGTTCTGTTTTGGATAGATCGCCCAGTCTTTCCCCGCTGCCCTTTGCACGTCTTCTGACTTATTTTGCGAGTGTCGATCGTTGTTCGTGGCAGTCGTCTGTTCTTTGTTTTGCTCAGAGTACGGATAACTGAGAAGCCAAGTCTATCAAAGCCCTAATTGTCACATCTCGTCATTTCTTGTCGGTTTTCTCTTTTTCTCGGCCATCGTCCTTGATCTAGGTTTTTTGTTTCAAGTTGCACTGAGCAAGTGTTCGAGGCCGGCCGGCGACAAGGATAATTCTGAAAGAGGAAGTACTTGCAGGGGCTGTAAAGACGGCACAGCCGCCGCTGGTTGGACTGGTGTGTTGTCTGCCGGGCCTTGTCGTTTTGAATGTTTCATGTTTCGAGCGTGCCAGTCCATACGGAGTACCCTGCCTGTTCTTGCTTTCCTTTCTTTCTTATGTTCGTCTTTTCTCTTTCCTTCCTCCTCGTCGATCTCTGCACGTGCATTTTTAGGACACCACCCTTCTTGTCTTCTTGTCAAAAGATGTCCAGACGCTGCAGTGCATCCTGCGCACATGCTTCTATAGTGTTTCTGTTTATCCTGCATGTTTCTCCTTCTCGTGTACGACGTATCGCTTCTCGTCCTGTCTCTTGTTCTTATTTAGCCGCCTTGTCCGTCTCGAGATGGGTTTCGCCCTGTTGGCTTCTCAAGTCACGACATTGCGGGCACGACAAAACCATGTGGTGATGCCCTCTTGGCCACGAGACTCTATCACGTCTAAGCGCCTCGTGCTCTACTGAGTACTCTGTAAATAGAAGACGTCGTGCACCGTGCTTGTGAAGCAGTAGAAGTCGACAAAGACAAGAAGCTCCTGAACGCTGACGGTTACAGCCTTTTCTTTCTTTTTTTCTTTTCCTTCTCTCTTATCGGATGTTCTCTTGTTGTTTCTCAGATCGGCAGTTCTTACTCTTCTCGATCTTCACTTCTACACAGTAGTTCTCATAAATGTACACATACGTGTTCAGGCATACGAGTACATACCTTCTCTTTATTTTTGGGTGTTACTCTTTGTCCTTCTTTTCCCGATTCTCCTTATCTACATTTCTTGAGAAAGTTCAACAATGCCGTTGTCATCCCACCCGTCGTAGTTCCCTGACGATCGTTGATCGACAATCACCGTCGGAGTATATCTGAACATCGTTTGAACCTCTTTGGCACAGTTCTTTGAATCTTGGTCGAATACGACATTGATAGTCTGGGTTCTGACTTATCCCGGAGTTGTCTTTTTCACATCCAAACGGGTTTCTTTATATGTCCGTCTTTCTGATATCCTCATGATTGTTTCCTGGCTCGAGACTGGTCGACTGGCCCGTTTTTCTTCTTCCCTCTTCTTTTTCTGCTTTTCCTGTTTCTCTTTATTCTTCTTTCTTCTTTTTTGCCCCTTGATGGTTTGTTGATTGTCCCTTGCTAAAGTCTCCCTTGGGCCTGTCGACGTGTACATGTACTTGGGCTGTTTGTACCGCCAATCTTGACCTGAAACGCCATCGCGGGCCTATCAGAGGAGCCCAATAGCCCTTGCGACGGCTCGAAAAGCTCAAAAAGATCCTGGGCTTTACTCAGTGTTAGTGGCTAAGTGGGCTGGGTGTGGCACCCCTCGCCCCTTCCTTTCTGGGTATTCGCGCACTTTCCCTTACACGCCGTGACGCCCTAACACGTTAACACGCTAAAACGGGCCTCGACCGTCCGCCGCGGCTAGGCCCTGGCCAGAAGCCTCAGCGGTCCGTTGTGCTATTATTGTGTCTTATCCACTGTACACGGTCTAAATTCGGAAGGCGCCAAAACGGCCCCTAGAAGGCAGGCGCGGCACTGCACTGCAAATGAGTCTATGCCCAGCCTTTTCCTTCATTCATAGCATTTACGCATTCACATTCCAGCCATGATTGGGGGTGATACCAGCCCTTCGCATCCCACTTTCACTTTCGACTTTCACACACCTCACCACCCACTGGCATTGCAATCCTCATAACGTCTACGGAGTATGCGCGAAAAGAAAAAGCAAAAACGACCATCCCTCCGGAGATTTTTGGTCTCGGCAACTTCCTTTTCCTCCGTGACTCTCTGTCTTTCTTTATCTCCTCTCACTTCTGGCTCGCATCTCTCTCTCCTCGCATCTTTGGCTGTTGTGACACGCCGCCACACGCACCCCGTTCACTGGTCGCGCATTGTCTTGTCGAGTACTTTGCAAAGTACAAACTATCTTATCCTTTACTTTGCTCACCCCCTCCCTTGACAAAGTGGCTTATCTCGGCCTTCAAGGGCGGCCCCCTGGCAATGTACCTGGTGTCTACGGAGTATGCTTGAATGCTTGTATGCTTAGCTGTGCGTACAAGGTGTAAGTGGACAGCGCACGACGCACGACGCGCAAAAGGCAAAAGAAGAAAGAAGGAAGAAATAAGCTTGCATTTTTGGGTTTCTGCGTTGGCAGGAGCCGTTCCTGCCGCTGCGCCCACCAGCCCAGCCCAGCCCAGCCCAGCCCCAACGTCCACCTTTACGTCTCAGTCTACCCCCTGCTCGAAAAAGGCTGCTTCTAAATTCAACGCACACAAGTACACACAAGGTGGACACGGCAGCAATGCAAGGCGACGAAGAAAAGAAGACAATGAAGAAAGAGAAGGAGGAGAAGAAGGAGAAGGAGTACATCGGCGGTGGAGAAGGAGTTACAACACCAGGAAACAGATCGTCACGGGCCCCGTCCGCCAGGCCGTCTCCCTGCCCGTCCCAGCCAGACTCTCTCTCAGCTCTGTCAGGCCCTCCGTCTCCTTTACCTCCTTCATCTTTTATCCCTCGCAAGACCAAGAACAGGGCAGACGCTGGCATGCACATATATAACGATGGCCTGGTTTTCGTTGTGCGCAGAGGCTCTGCCCACGGTGTTGCTGTGCAGTCTGTCTCGTCTGATTCTGTGTCGAAGTGGTGGTCACTGAAACCGTCGTCTTTCTCATCTTTACCACTTTTTTATTCTCTTTCTGATTCTCACTCTCAGTTTCGTTTTCATTCGCATTCCCGACCTCGCCGTTCTTCTCACCTTTTCCTTTTCGCTGCTCTGGCAGTAGCTCTTTCCCTTTTTACTATCACGGTGCTCTTTCCTTCTTCACATCTTGATTGCACCCCGTTCCTTCCTCACCTTTTTTTGTCACCTTCATCTGCTGCTTCTCCCTCACCTCCTTCCTCTTCTGGTGCTGGCATCGTCGTCTCGGCAGTCACTTCGTCACTCATCCTTCTCGTCACCCTCACCACCTCTGTCCTCTCCCTCTTTGGCCTCCCTGCCGTCACCATGGTCCGCCTCCTCGGCGCCGGCAGCCTCGCCGCCCGCGCCCTCGTCTTCATGTCCACCCACCCTTTTGCACCCCAGGCCGCCAACAAGGCCCAATATGCGGCCAACACGGCGTCGGCCGTCAACACTCTGCAGAATGCGTGGTACGACGATGCCGATGGGCTCTGGAACACGACGGGCTGGTGGAACAGCGCAAATCTGCTGACGACACTGGGCGACTATGCACTGGACGGCGCGGCCACGGACGCCGAGAAGCAGGAACTGGCGGGCGTGTTTGCCAATACGTTTACCAACGCCCAAAAGGTGGCGCAGACGGCAGCAAAGGCGGTCAACTCTGCGGGCCTTGTGACGTCGACGTACACCAAGACGGCCAAGGGCCCGACTTTTGTGCTGGGGGACCGAAATCTGGGGGACCGAGATCTGGTAGCCCGCGACGGGTTTGCCGGCTTCATCAACGACTTTTACGACGACGAGGGCTGGTGGGCGCTGGCCTGGATCCGGGCCTTTGACGTCACCGGCACTGCTTCCTACCTGTCCATGGCAGAGTCCATCTTTGCCGACATGCAGACGGGCGCCCAGCCGGCGTCGTGTGGCGGCGGCATCTGGTGGAGCAAAGACCGCACGTACAAGAACGCCATTGCCAACGAGCTATACCTGGCCGTGGCGGCGTCACTGGCCAACCGCGCCGCAAGTGCAGCCGACCGTGCGTCGTACCTGGCCACGGCCGTCGCCCAGTGGAACTGGTTCAAGGGCAGCGGCATGATCAACAGCCAGGGCACCATCAACGACGGGCTGACCATTAATGCAGACGGCACGTGTGCCAACAACAACCAGACGGTCTGGTCATACAACCAGGGAGTTGTCCTGGGCGGCCTCGTCGAGCTGCACCGCGCCAATGCGGACCCAACACTGATCCCCGCCGCGGCGGCCATTGCCAATGCTGCCATCGCGGCTCTGTCGACCGGTGGCATCTTGCACGAGTCTTGCGAGGCCAACGGCGGCAACTGCGGCGGCGATGGCCCGACATTCAAGGGCGTGTTTTTGCGCAACCTGCACTACCTCCAGCAAGAGTCGACGCTTGATGCCAGCACGGCCGGCGCGTTCAAGACGTATATTCTGCAGAATGCCGACTCCATCTGGGCCACTGATCGGGTCTCGGGCACCAACCAGCTGGGTCTTGTCTGGTCGGGCCCGCCCACGGCTGGCGGCGCTCCCACGGCAGCTACCCACGGCGCCGCCATGGACTGTCTCGTGGGTGCTGTTGCGGCTAGCTGACTGCCGGCGCTGGACAGTGATCTGTCCAGCTTTCTGTCGTTTCTGACTTTACTGTCGACCACTCTTAACCCGTCAGCCCCGTCTCCTCGTTCTTCTTCTCACTCTTCGTCATGACAGCAACAAACAACAAAACAAATGGCGTTATTCTTTTCAGGACATTCTTTTTTTCTCTTCACCTCATTAGTTTTCAACAAAATACCAGCAGTTTCTTTCTGTTCCTGCAATTTTTGGATTTTCATTTTGGATCGTACGCATTAGCATAGACTCTCATACACAGAACGAGCACAAAATAAACAACAGTGCTTTCATAACATTCCACTTACTTTACTAATGCAAGAGCTGTGAGAATCGATGAAATTTGATGAGTTGTGAGCTCTGACGAGATTGACGGCTGCCTTGTCATGAGAGGCTGGTTTTCACCTCATGTAAACAGTCACGTGACTGCGCGACGATGGGGAACGACGGGTCGCCGCCAGCAAAATGTACCAAAACGCACCAAAACGGCCCCCCTTTTCGGGTGTCTGCCGATATCAGACAATATCAACCAATTCACGGCTGCCTAAAGGACAAAGTAAACAAACATGTGCCCAGAAAAGATGGCCTAATTTCTCTCTCTCTCTCTCTGTCTCTCTCTTATCAGCTACGCATAGCAGAATAGAGAACACCACCATCTCAAAATGGACGCCAACGACGAAGAGGCCGATGTCCGGCTGCAACGGATTGCCAGCGACCTCCTCGGCGACTTTGACTCGAGCCTTGAACCGTTTTTGTTTAAGCCGGCCACCCCAGGCACAAATGGGACAAAGAAGGGACGTCGCGCCCGCCTTCGTGTCCGGCCCCGCGAGACAGACCGCATTGCCCACCTGCTCGAACCGTTCCAAGAGTTCCCGCAACTGCTCGACGTCCATCTGGCCCGCTGGCTGCCCATGCTGGCCGATGCCTTTTTGCAGTCAGTCGAGCGCAATGGCAAGCAGTCGACGAAAGCGAATGCCACAGCAGCAGCAGCAGCGCTTGCTGAAGCGGCGACAACCTCAGCAGCAACGACTACTGCCAACGACGGTGGTGCCACCACAGGAACGCCAGCCTCCTCTCTCGTGATACCCCTCCAGGCAGCGGTGGCGCGCATTTTGTACACCGTCTGCAAGGTCCGTGGTGAGAAAGTCGTCGTCGGCTTCTTGCCCAACGATGCGCGGTATCTGGAGCCGCTGCTGGGTGCATTGGAAGCGCAGGCGGGCGACATGCGGTCTTCTCTCAAGACGGGCACAAGCGACGACGACAGCAGCAACCACGGCAGCTGGACATGGGAAGAGCGGTACTTGGTGCTGCTCTGGCTGTCTCAGCTGCTGTTGGCGCCCTTTGACTTGTCGACCATCTCGACGGGTCGGCGAGGACGTGTGGACGACGACGAGGATGAGGATGAGGATGAGGCGGGCAACGACAAGAAAAACCGACTGCCCTCCATCGACGGCTTCACTTGGCCTGGTGTCGACGCCACAGCTGTCCCGTCCATTGCGCTGCGCATCCTGCCGCTTGCTGTTCGGTATCTTGCTGTCCCTGGCAAAGAGCGTGATGCTGCGCGCACACTGCTCGTTCGTGTGGCTATGCGGCGTGACATGCAGGAACTTGGTATCAGACACTCACTCGTCCAGTGGGCTTTGGCATCGCTGGACGGGAAAGAGGCAGAGACGTCTTCTTCTGCCGCCTCGCTGACCCCGCTGACCCCCGCTATCCGCCAGCCGTACTACTACATCGGCACACTGTCCTTCCTTGCGGGTATCCTGTCCGCCGCAGCCGGCGCTTCTGACATGGACGACGCCCTGGCGCCCATTTTTGCCGCCGTCAATGCTGTCGCCGACGAAGAAGAATCCGAAACCAACACGGCCCACCAGACAGCCATCTTTGCTGCTATTCGCTCGTCGGCTCTTGCCCGCAAAATGATGATCAAGGCCACCCGTGCCGTCGCCGTCCGATACATCCACCTGCTCGACCAGCTCGGCGAGACAGGACCTGACGACAACCCAGAGCTGGTCGAGGCCGCCGACATTGCTATTGAGACCACCATTGGCTACTTGCTCGGCCGTCTTGCCGACAACGACACACCCGTCCGTTTTGCTGCCAGCAAAGCCTTGAGCATCATCACGCTGCGGCTCCGTCCAGACATGGCTGCTCAGGTCAGCGATGCCGTCCTCGAAGCGTTGGAACGCAACGTCCTGACACAAAACGGAAAACTCGATCTGACGGCCGTCGACCCGCTCGAGTGGCACGGCCTTATGCTGACTCTGGCCCACCTACTGTACCGCCGCTCGCCGCCACTCGAGGCTTTGCCGGCCATTGTGCGTGCTCTCCAGCGCGGTTTGGCCTTTGAGCGCCGTAGTGTCTCGGGTAGTGCCACAGGCACGAACGTCCGCGATGCCGCCTGTTTCGGTATCTGGGCCCTGGCTCGACGCTACACAACGGCCGAGTTGTTGCCGCTCAATGTGCTGCAGGTACTGGCCACTGATCTTGTCGTTGCTGGCTCGCTGGACCCGGCCGGCAATATCCGCCGTGGCAGTTCGGCTGCCCTCCAAGAACTGATTGGCCGGCACCCAGACACTATTTGTGAGGGCATCCCGCTGGTCCAGGCCGTCGACTACCACACTGTGGCACTGCGGTCGCGGGCTGTCACTGATGTGGCTCAGCGTGCGACGGCTTTGGCTCGCAACATCTATGGTGTCGCCCTCCGTGAAGCCCTCCTTGGCTGGCGTGGCTTTGCCGATGCAGGCGATGCCGGTGCACGTCGTACGGCAGCTCAATCCTTTGGCCAGGTCACCTACCTCATGGCAACGGCGGCCGAGGGTCGTGAACCGGGAACGACGCCGCTCGAGTACTTTGCGACGACTGTGACTACACTTGCTTCCCGCATCAAGACGCTGCAAGCCCGTCAAGTCGAAGAGCGCCATGGTTTCTTACTGGCCCTAGCGGCAGTCCTCGACATCTTTCCGTCCTTGGCTGAGAGTGCTGTTTCAAGCCAACACGAGTCCACCAAACACGAGTCCACCAAACTGACTGAGCTGTGCCTCTCTATCCTCGGCCAACTGCACCAGGTGCTGGAAAAATGCAAGGCACTCAGTGCTGCTCGCCGTCCTGATCTCCTTGCTGAAGCTGCCAGCCGTCTCATCGTGTCGTCGTTCCCCATCGTCCAAGCGGCAGTCCTTTTGGGTGCTGGTCTCAGCCAAGAGCAAGGCCTCACCCTCATCTCTGGCCCTGCTCTCGTCGCCGAGGCCAGTCTTCTTCCTGCAACCCTCTTCCAGAAGACGGTGCTGGCCCTGGACGATGCCTTTGCTTCTAGCAGTACTGGTTCTGATGCCAGCAATGCTATTCACACTGCCATCGAGACATATACCGCCCTTGCCGCTGGCTGTCTCTCTGGCCCCAATGTCTGGCTCAGTCGTCAAGAGGCTGATGTCATTGCTGCCGCTTCAGACGCTGCGCTTGTCTTGCTCATCACTCTTGGTCCGTCGCCTTCCTCGCCTACAACTGCTCCAGTCCCATCCGTCTCTCCCGTCCCGCCAACTCGTGATGCACTCGTAGCATTCTGGTCGGGCGTCGTGTGCAAACCCAAAGCTGCGGCTGCTGTGTCCCTCAAAGCCCGTGCCAGTGGCTCCGGTACCACAGGCACTGGCTACGTGTTTGCCCTTACCAAAGCATATCCTCTGCATGAGATCACCACTGCAAAGAGTGGAGAAAGAACGGCGGGTCACGGAGACCCCATAAGTCGTGCAGTTCTCGGCCGCTGGGCTGCTGACCGGTCCATCGACACCCGTATGGCTTTGCTTCAAGCCATAGCCCAGTGCCCGGCCGTGTTGATGCAGCGGGCTGCCGTGGCATCCTCCTCTTCCACAACATCGACAACATCGACAACATCGACAACGACGACACCACCTGCCCCCGGCAGCCGTTTCCGCTCGATGCTTGCCGCCGGCCTCGATGACTACACAACTGACGCACGCGGTGATGTCGGCTCGCACGTACGGATGCACGCCCTGCGCGCGACCCAGGTCCTCTGGACGCAAGAGGCTGCTTTAGGTTCAGGCTCGGGGTCGAGCGCAGCTTCCATCAAGCCAGCCGGTGCTAGCATCCTCTTCTTCCGCGTCCTGCGCCTTGCTGCTGAGAAGCTCGACCGTGTGCGTGTAGCCGCCCAGGCTACCCTCGCCCAGGCCGTTGGTGGCGAGCGTGGTACGTACTTGCAGTCTCTGCCATTCTCCTCGCAGGCATACTTTCGCTGTCTGCTCGGTCTCTGGGAGGATGTTACTGGCGGCGACAATGAGAACCAGTCCTCTTCTATTGCAGCCGCTGCCGCCAAGTCCGGTGACGGTCCGTCCTCTTCCAGCGCTTCCTCGGCAGCCACAAAGTGGATGGCTGCCCTGATGCGCGGCTACGTTACCTCGGCCGACACGGGAAATGAAGAGCTCGTCGTCGCTAGTCGCGCGGCCATGGTCGACTATGTCGCAAAGGCCACTGATGGCAAAGTCCGCCAGGCCCGACAGCAGTGTCTCTGGCAAGCTCTTCTGCGCAACCTTCCAGGCAGCAGTGCGGCAGCAACCACGGCCGCCGGCAAAGTCGTCACGCCGCCCGACCGCATTGCTGTTCCCACTCTCGAGATTATTGCCTTTTTGTTCAACGCTGGTGTCTTTCAGCCTCCCACATCTGCGGCAGCAACAACAAAAACAATAACGACACCCACCCACGCCGATCTTCTCGACCTCTGCTGCCAAGCCAACGAGGCCGTTGAAAAGGCCGGCAGTGTGCGCAAAGTCGAAGCCTGTGTCAAGGTTTATGGTGCAGTGGCTGCGTCCGATATGCTCAAAGAAGGCGGAGGAGTTGCCCGCACAAAGCTGGCCGAGCTGCTGCAGCACCCGTGGCCACGGGTCCGAAATGCAGTCGTGGACGAGCTCTGGGGGCTTGGACTGGGGTTGGGGCAGGCTGGTCCGGATCCCGACCCGGCTGCCGGATCCACTAATTTACCTCCTGAGTCTGAACACACATCGTCGTCCTCAGCCTCCTTTGAAGTTCTAAAGGGCGTCGATTGGATCGCGGCAGATGCAGCTGCTCTACAGGCACTGGCAGGCAAACTTGGTCTCGTGAGGTAGGTGGACGCGGACAGCGGTGTAGGGTCGTATCCCGTATTCGCTCTTCTTGGTAGAGCGAATGGTTCAGCAAAATCAGCCGATGAGCATATACAGTCTTGGTGACCGCGATCGTTTAGCTTGTAGATAAAACGTTGATCTCATCAAGATGCTGGAGAGTACACAATTGGCTGGTACGCCGTACGATACTCCGGCAAGATGCAGACTTTCAAACATCTCCCAAGAAATCATGTCCGATGTGAACTTCAGGCTGTGCCAAAGAACAAGTACCGTAATGAGTGCTCCGTATTGGCGCACAAAATGGGGCACTTCGTAAGTTTGGGGTGGGGGAGCTGCCTTTCCGTTTTGTTCTTCTTCCCCCTTCTCTTGCCTCCCGTGCTTGACACACCGCTACTCGGAAGAGAAGCAGAGATACGAGTTGCTTCTGCCGTTGGTGAATGGCAAATCGAAAGGTGACTGTCGCCGAGAACCATTGCAACCTGTTTCTGTTTGATGTCGAACGCCACAGCGTCGTCCCCTGTCTCAACCCCACCTTTTGCCTTTCATGATTTTTTGTTCTTATTGTGCTTATGCAGGGCTGGGGTATGCCATTTGCTCATGTGATTTTCAGCAGTCTCGTTTGATCTTGTATCGCCCTATAGCCCTTTTATGTTCTGATTTGTGATTGCTGGAACTTGTGCTGTGAATGGCCGATTCGACAAGTCTGTTGGTCCGACAAAGATGTTGAAGAAAAGATCATGAACTTTTCCATGACCACCCGAGTCATCAATGACACGTGGGGAAAGTAGCACCTCTGTAGTTGTAACTGCTGGAAGTTGGAGGTGCATCACGACATCGGAAAATCTGTGATCTGACGCTTTGTCAGTCATATCTTCGTGATGACATGAAATTGAAGTTCTTTGACGGGCTGTACATAACAAGCGGCCGTGCACTTTGTACTGTCTGCTCTGAATACTGTACGGAGTACAAAAGAGCTCGAATTTGGTTCTCGGGCACTCGGAATTCAGACACAACGTCGACAGGGCATGTGTCCCGTTGAAGGAAAGAAAGAACGAGCCTTCTGGTTGCAATGGAAGGTCGAAGACCATTGCGAGCGATAGATGAATGTGGTTAGAGGGCGGACCGGATGTCAAAGCCGGGGTTGCGGACCATGCCCTGGTCAAAGTGTGCTTTTCTGGTTGCTTGCAACCATCCCTGAATGGTCCAGCCTGCAGCACATAGCCGCCCAAAGAGATGTGACTGCACCTGCATCGCATCGATTTAATTTGCCCACTCGCTTCTTCTGACGATCCTTGATGTTATGGCCTTATTTTTTAGTTTTTTTTTCTTTTCTTCCCGTAGGGTCTTCGATGCTGTAAGAACATGCACGGGAATTTCTTGTTGCTGATCGATTGAACGAATATAGAGATTGAAGGCTAGTTGTTCACCAACATTAGCGATGTGTTGATGTGTCGGCGACTGTGAATACAGGATCATGCATATTGCATGTAACTCGCCATGTGCACCATATTTGCAGCCATCAGATTTGGCGTTTTTATTGCAGCCATCTCAACCAGCCTCTTCATCGAGAAGAGGTCACCCAGTCCATAGTTGACTGTCGCTAGTTGTGCGGAGCGGTACGGTGCTTGGAGGTTTGAACGGCCGTGCGCACTCGGATTTGCTCCCGAGACGGAGATGTGCACAGGCGAGGAGAAGACACAAGATGAGTGCTGCATCTCAAGAGTAACATTTGTTTTTTGTTGAATGCATCACGGACCTCTTTTGTGGACGTTCCTCAACAGACAGGCTGGGCATTTTTGTCGTTTGTTTTGCCCTCGTCATCTAAACCCCCGGCAAGGTGCAGGCCAGACAAGTATCTAAAACGTTGTGGACACTTGCGATGCGAGATGCATGTCTCATCACTGTCTTTTTTGCGTTCATGTACCCGTCTTTTTTTCCTCTTCCTTTTCTCCACGCGCCTGTCTAATACGACTTTGGCATTTGGCGAGCAGGAAGAGGCTGCGGCTGGCTGCATGTTGCTGGCCTAGATGCGGCCGTTGCGTGTTTGCGTATGAGCGGCGTTTTCAAACCCTGCTCTTTTGTTGAATCGCCGATTGCCACTTGGTGTTTACAATTTGAAGAAGGAAGGTGGTCAGTGTGCATAGACATGCCAAGCACAAGCAGTGTCGAAGTTGGCTGTACATGTACATATCGTTCAGCTCATCCCGCATATCAACAGAGCTTTCAGCCTCGGTTGAGTACTAACGTACTCCGTACTAGGCCGACACATACCCCCACGAGCCGTGGGAAGAAGGTTGACAGTATAAAGTGTTTTTGTACTCCGTACTTAGTCTGCGTGCTTTTGTACACACACAAACCGTACAGAGTGCTTCGAGTGCTTTAAAGGTCGCATCGAGGAGGGAAGGCCTGCCGCTGCGGCGTGTGGGCAACCCCTGTCGAAACTGGAGGATCCGCCGCACCCTCATTTTTTGGCCGTTTTCTGTGTGAACATGTCCGGTATTTCTTATATGTAGTGTTCTCGATATTACTCGCCGTGGCAAACCAATAAAGTCATGATATTTTGCCAGCCATGTGCGCTTACGCCGAGAGGGGCGCTTTCTCCGGCTGGCAAAGAGCCTTGTTTTGTTGTCAGACAAGTTTCTTTTTTGACTATTCTCTCATGTTCTCGAAGGCCGATGCCCGACACCGCTTCTTGCGTGCTTTTCTTCACGTCTCTGTCTGCCGAAGGTAAGTCAGCTTCTGGGGGGCAAGGGTATGCTGAGGGAGCAAAGGAAGGCTGGAGTGGGGTTGCGTGGAGGGGAAACTAGAATCGAAATGATCAGTGCACCTGCATATTTCGTTTTCAGTTTTGATCCAGGACTTTAAGTGTGTGTCCAAACTTCATCCTGCCTCATGGATGTATGAACTAGTAATGATTACCGAGCCTGCTTGGACGGCTGGGTAAGTAGTACGATGCAGAAGAACAGCGTGCACAAAGGAAGTGCACGAGAAGACCGCGTCGGCCCGCCATGACTGGTGGGCAGCAGTATCTCAGGGTCCGTTATCTCGAAGAACTCGCGTGCACATATGCTGTAGAACACCAAAGCAGCTGGGAGGGCAGGAAAAAACATGCAAGCTGCTTTTGGCGATGCTGATGATGCAGCTCTTTTCTCGATCTCTCTGTTTTCGTCCTGTATTCTCGATCGAGCGATTGTCCTGACGTGATGTGTACGCAGTAGGCTGTGCATTGATGGGGAGAAAAAGACCTGCCAGGAGACTGGTGAAATCGCTGACGGGGTCGATGCGATCCGGGCTCGCGTGTTGTCGAAAAAGAGAAGCAGGCATTTGGCAGACGGAGAAATGCCACAAATGGACATGTCCCTGAGTTTGTCCATTTTCACTTTTCAGGAAAAGAGGAGATGTCTGCCAGCGCACCTGCCTTTCTTTGCTCGTTTTATCCTTTGTTCTTTCCTGGGAAGCACATAAGAAGCCACAGCTGTTTGCACCTTCCTTTTTTCCTGCTCTTTCCTCACCATATCAGATAGCTCCTTCCTCATCCTGTGTCATGTCATGGTATCTCCTCCTCGCTCCTCCTTGAAGGTTTGATCTCGACCATCAGAAGGACTAATCTGTTTCTGTATTTCTCTGTTTGCTTCCGCACGGATACGATCCTTCGTGCTCGCTTTTGTGCTACGCCATGCGCTCTGCCGAATTGCTCCGGCATTTCCGCCTTTTCGACCCCTGTCATCTTTGAACACGCACAAAAGTCACAAAAATGTACTTCGTACGGACGCCTCCGGGGGCAAGAGCGCATCTCGTCCGGTCTTACCTTTTTTTTCTCTCATGTAAGGCTCCTTCCTTGTCCTTCAGCAACATGTCAGTTTCGGCCTGGCTTGTGCCTTCCTTTTTGCGACCCTGCAGAGTGTGGTCGACCGGCAAGGAAGGAGCGATACGTCGTCCTTTGTACGGAGTACAGAGAACGTCTCTTTGTTCTTTCCATATTTGGCTCTTTCCGCCACCGCCTCCTCCCTGTCCTCCTTCCCTGCCCCTCACTCAACTCGCAGCAAACACGCGCAATGTGCCTTCCTCCCACCTCGACCAGCGTTGCTCCTTCCCTTTTGCGGTCTGCAACGTCCTTTTTAGTTTCATGGCCTTGTCCTGGAAGGAGCGCCCGGCTCCAATTTTTCTCAACGACGAGCCGATCATTAGGAAAAGTAAAAAGAAAACGAGACGCACACTTCGGTTTATTTGACCTGTGAGGGTAAGGTGTTGGTCGAAAGTGCTGGCTCAACAGCCGCCAACCTCCGGAGCCAACGCAACCAACAGACACAGCTAGCTATGTAAGCTCGTAAGATGCTCTTGCAAGGCAGGCGCGGGGCCAAAAAAAAAAAAAGCTCGGACAACTTGCGGCAACTGCCAAATTCAGATGTTTCTGTGTTGAAGCTCGAAATCTCCGAGTGCTTTTGGCAGGAGCTCAAGTATGATAGAAAAAAAGGGAAAGAGCTTTTCTGAAGACAGTAAGATAACTTGTTCTTCTTCAATTTTGCAGATCGCAGCGTCTCGACCCGCGATGCAGCCATCTTTCTAGCTTTTAGTGCCCTTTTTGCCCACTTTGTTAGTGGTCTTTATGCCCTGCACCGGATCTCCAGCGGTGGACAGCGCTAAGCCCAAACGCTTTGTAGGCTGCGTTTAGAGGTAAGACAGGCTACGGAGTAAGGAAGGAGCAACGGCAAGAGCGAAGGGGCGAAGGGCCAATGGCAGCCAACGAGTGGTGTCAGTGGTCTGTGACCCACTAACGGATGCCAAACCAGCGCACCAGCGCTAAACCCCACATCCCTAGCCTTGAATCTCCGGGCGGCGGCCGCTGCTATTAACGCCTGATCTGGCTCTACACATTTCCCTGAGCCCTTTCCTTCCTCGTCTTTACCAATTTCCGTCCTAAATTCCCATCCACCTCTCTTTTTCTTTTTCTCAACCCCACGCGCACAACTCTTTTTGACGCTCCCGTCTTTTCAAATTGCATACAGGAGACAACATTTAATACGACAAGGTCTTTTTCAGCTTCTTCAGCATACTTTCGACTTGCAGAGCTGCTATGCGGTATCCATTCTCATAGACAGGACCAAACTGCTGTTGAGGAACCTCCCGACTTGACGACTTGACGACTTCACAACTGAATGACTAGACGACTTGACGGACTCGACAACGACGATGGTCTACTTGAATTAAACAATATTTTGGTTTTCTTGTGACTTCTCGCGAAGGCGCGCGCGCGCGCCCACATATTGCCGGAACGAGCTCCCGGACTGCAGAGCATCGACTCGTCTTCTCGCTCTCTTTTTCTTCTCACGGAACGGCTCGCTGCTGCGTTCTTTTCGAGGTGACTTGTCAAAGCTTCACCTCGAGAACGTCGCCTCGAGCTCTTCCAAAGCCTTGACCGACAAACACAATTTCTTCTCCACTAGCAACTCTCCCTACCATTGGTGTCCGACAGGCTCGCTCGGACGCCAATGAAGACTTGGCCATGGACGCTATCAAGGGCCTCATTACCAACGTCCCCGACTGGATCAAGCGGCTGGACGACCTGAGCACGCAGATTGACCAGCGGCAGCTCGAGCTTGCCAAGTTTGTCGATCCGCCGGCTACGGCGGCGGGGACGTCAACGTCGCCAAACACAGCCGGTCGTGCCAAATCAATCCGCAACAAGGGCTCGACCGAATCACTAAAGCCACAGGGTGAGGGCGCCGCCTTCAAGGATGAGCCAGAAGATCTGGCGGCCGCCGCTGCTGCGGGGAGCAAAGAGTCACACATGATGACGGAGAACCTGACAGCCTCGCCCACAAGCCCCGGTGCCGGTGAGCAGGCCCGACTGGCCCTTCCCAGGCAGACGACAAAGGCGGCCGAAGTGGCCCAGGCGCGGGCACGTGCAACGCTGCGGAAGCGAAACAAGCGCAGCGACTCGGTGGCCAGTGCCGATGCTGGCGCGCCCAAGTACCGCACACGCAGCATGATTATCATCTACTATGACAGCTACGTGCAGTCCTTTTTCGAAGAGCTGGTCAAGTTTGTGTCGGTACAGCGGAACCTGATGCGCAAGGCCAAGATGGCGGCGAAAGTGGCGCACATCAAGCGCATGGCCGAGCTAGAAATCCCAGACATGATTGAGCCGGAAGAGGGCCCGCCGGAAGCCGACGCCAGTGCTGGTAGCAAACGCAAAGTGGCTGTGGACAACAAGGACGGGCCGAAGCTGGAGGTGGACACAGCGACGACAAAGAAAGCCGACGACTCGATCATCGCGGCCGCCGACCCGACGGGCACAGACGAGCTGCCCAAGCTTAACTACCGGCGGACACTCAGCATGCGCTCACCGGGCATGATGGCGACGGGCCGGCCCATGTACCTTCGGGCATCGGGCCGTGAGAGTGCGCTGCCCAACATTGGCGGGATGGGCGGAATGGGTGGTCTCGGCGGGATGATGGGCGGTGCCAAGGGCTCGTCCATGATGGGCGCACAGCTGCCCGACATCTACGACGAGCTCGACCGCGGACTCGAGTACGTGCAGTCCATGTGCGAGCACGCCGCCCACCAGTTCTTGCGTGACGGCGACTGCAACGAAGAGATTGGCAATATCAAGCGGCGGCTGGCCGAGACAAAGGAACAGGCAGACCGCGAGATGGAGCGCGTGAAAAAGGAGGAGCCCGAGGCGCTCAAAGCGCTGGACGAGCCGCTTAAGACGCGGAGCTTCCGGCCGCAGTCGATGCGCCGGGACGCGGCGTGCATAGCAGCGAGCGCAAAGGAGGCACTGCTAGGCACGTCCGGTCCCAATGCGACTCCACGGGCAGGCGGAGGGCCCGAAGCAGACAAGACTCTCGAGGTCGACGAGGGAATCGACGACATGGATACCGATGTGCCGCCGCCGTTGATGTACAAGTCATCGCGGATGCGGTAGGGAATGAAGGAAAGACGACGAACGAGATGAACTACGAAAATGAATACCCCAGCGGAGGATGGAAAGACGGGAGAGAGAGAGAGAGAGAGAGAGAGAGTATGAAGGCCTTGCAACTTCCCCGTTACACAATTACCTACTACCCATCATAGCACCTTGACAATACGTCATACTCCCACCAGACTTCACCATATCACACGACCACATCACACGACACTCCCGACATTTCCCATGACCTATTTTTGTTTAATTTTTGGATCGATTTCTTTTGGATATGTTCTTGCAGGCTTCTTTGAAGCGCATCGCCATGGAGTCTTAATGTTTAGTTTTTCTTTTTGTTGTTCTTGGATAGCATACAACCTCGGCATGGAGGTAAGGAAAAAAGAATGGAAAAGCCTTTTTATATCACCGTTTGAAAACGAGGAAACCAACAATCGCCGCGGCGAAAAGCGAAAATCGAAAAGCGAAAAGCGAAGCGAAAACGGCAAAAACAATAGGAGAGGGGAAACGTTCACATGTTGACTGTTGGGAGAGCTGAAGAGAGTTGTTTTAGCACCAACGCCCGCTGGCCCGCTAAATCTTCCCGCTGCATTCCCGCGTGGAGAGTAGTACGGAAAGAGGCGTGCGGCATGCGGCGAAGGTGGAGACAACGCAGAACGTGGCGAATGACAGGTCGCCGATTCGTTGGCAAGCCAGCTGTCGGGACGCTTCAGCGCCTGTAAGCCGCTAAGATCACTACGAGTACGCAGCAGTGCGTCGGGGAGCATTTTGATATGACCACTAACACCAACTAACAAGAGCGAAAAAGGGAATCTAAAATTTCTTTCGTCTATCTCTCAGCAACGGCTCTGAGACACGCGCAAAGCCATATCGGAGCTATCTGGCCTTGATTGCAGCGTGATCTTGCCTCTCTTTTCTCTCTCTTTTCCGTTTCATTCACATTCTTTTAAACCATACTTCTGGGCACGCCCAAGAAGTCTATCTATCAGTCGAGCTTCTCATCGTTCATCACAGCAAACAGACAGAAAGACAAAAAGGCAACAAAACTCACATCAACACTTCATACATCACACTCTGCACAGACACTACTACGTGGGCACGCTACCACCATGGCTTTCACGATGCACTCCCACTCGGGCCAGTTCTGCGGCCACGCCGTCGACACGCTCGAACAGGTCGTCCAGCGCGCCATCGCCCTCGGCTTTCAGACTCTGGGGCTGTCTGAACACATGCCCCGAGGCCACACGGCCGATCTGTACCCAGAAGAGCGCGGCGACGGCTCCGACCTCGAGGGCAAGCTGGCCGGGCTGGCAACGCGCTATGAAGAGTACCTCGTGGAGGCCGTACGGCTGCGCGAGGCGTATGCCGACCAGATCCATATTCTCGTCGGTTTCGAAGGCGAATGGATCCACGGCGCCGACGACGATGGCCAGCGAATCCTGAGCTTGGCCACCCACCCGGAAGTCGACTACTTTATCGGCTCCGTGCACCACGTGGGCAGCCGGGGCACACCCATCGACTACGACAAAGCGACGTTCCAGGAAGCCATCGATGTGGCCGTCACCAAGGCCGCATCGACCTCGACAGATGCCGCCGTCGACATTGACCCAGAAGTCTTGTTGTATGCCGACTACTACGACCAGCAGCTCGAGATGTTGCAGACGCTGAAGCCGCGCATTGTCGGACACTTTGACTTGATTCGCCTCCTGAGCGCCGACCCATCCCTCGACCCGGCCACGGCAGCTGGTCTGTCGACGCTCGTGTGGCCCAAGATCCAGCGCAACCTCGAGTTTATCGCCAGCTACGGCGGCTGGCTGGAGTGCAACACGGCGGCCCTGCGGAAAGGACTGGCCGAGCCATACCCAGGGCGGTCGATTGCCGAGGTGTGGCTCAAGCTGGGCGGCAGGTTTACCATGTCCGACGACAGCCACGGCACATCCCATGTCGCGACCAACTACAAACGTGGTCTGGCGTATCTCAAAACATTGGGTGTCAACGAGGTGTGGACGCTGGAGCGGAAGTATACACAGGCTGCGGATGACACAAGATCAAGGGGTGATTTGGTGGAGAAGGGCGTGACACTGGACGAATTTGAAGCAAGTCTGAAAGTGGAAGCATAGATGAAGAGGGATAGACAATGAGTAGAGAGTAGAGAGTAGAGAGTAGAGTCAGACAAGATATGACGACATGTGCACCGTTCTGGCGGCTAGCGTTTATTTTATTTTCACGGTTGATATTATATAGATACAGAATAAAGTAATACAGCATACAAACAGAATCTTATGAAAAAGAGTGAAGCTGAACAAGGATGAGGGAGAGATGGTAGTTTGAGTGCCGAGTGAAGAAGACTCGGACATAATGTGGGTACGGAGTAGCTCTGTCGCGATTCACCGTCGTCAATGGGCAATCTTGGTGGGGTTTTAAGCAAGCTCTTGGAGCTCTCTCAATTTTGCCCCGCAAAGTCTACTACACTACAACCTCAAACTCAACCTCACTCAACCTCGAACATCGAAAATAGTCCCCGCTTCCACAACTAACGCAGACTGCAGACCACACCCACATCCCACAATAGCCCACAATGGCCGATCCAAAAGCTGCAGCAGAGGCCCTGGTGCCCAGGTTTCAATATGAACGGACCCTGAACCAAGGTAGGTTCTCCAACTTTCTCAATAGACAATCCTCCTCAACATCGACCCAGCAGCGACCTCAATCTGACGTCTCTCCAGACCAGGCAGGCCGCCGTACATCGCTCCTCGGCGCCATTGATGGCCAGCCTGCCCTCCTCGTCCTCGAACGCGCTCCCTTTCCCACATCCCCCGACTACCTCGCCTCTGTCGCCGGCAACCTCCGTTCTCTGCGCAACCTCGGCGCCAACGACATCTACCACTGGTTCATGGCTGCCGAGGGGGCGGCCTCCTCTTCTTCGTCTCAGAGCAGTGACACAGGCGCCGGCGACAACCTCAAAATCAACCTCATCTACCCTTGTACCCAACAACACATCCGCAAATACTCCCGCCAGGGCGTCCGCCTCGTCACAGAAACCGCCGCCATCTACCGCGACAAGGTCCGGCCCTTTGTCCAGGCACAGCGCGACGCGGGACGTCTCAACTGGGTCTTTAACATTATCGAGGGCCGCAAAGAGGTCGAGGATGTGATTTATCGTACACCTTACAACGCAGAGACGACCAACAAACAGGGCTTTCTGCTGCTCCCCGATCTCAACTGGGACCGTACCACCCTGGAGGCACTCCATCTGTTGGCCGTCGTTGAGCGCCGCGATCTTTGGAGCCTGCGCGACCTGAGGAGGAGCCATATTCCCTGGCTGCGGCAGATGCGCCAGCAACTGATTGATGCCACGGTCGGCGTGTACGCGGCCCAGGGGCTCGAGGCCGACCAGCTCAAGCTGTATGTGCACTACCAGCCAACCTACTATCACTTTCACATTCACATTGTGCACGTCCATCTCGAGTCGGGCGCGACGCAGGCGACAGGCAAAGCTGTTGGACTCGAGAGCCTGATTGAGCAGCTTGAGCACATGGGCGGCAAAGAAGGCCAGACAAACGACAATATCGGCATGGACGCCGTGTCTCTGAGCTATACCCTGGGCGAAGCCAGCGAGCTGTGGGCGGCTGTCTTTGGCCCGCTGAAAGAGGAAGAAGCCAAGAAGAGTGTGACGACGACAACCTCCTCGTCATGAACGTCAAAAGCGAGGGTCAAAAGCGAGGGGGAGAAAACGAAAACGCTTTGATAACTATGCACAATGCCTAATGATACCAGCCTGAAACGACGACACAAGGACAAAACGGAAAACGAAAAAAAAAAGATATACAGGAAAGACAAAAGACAAAAGGGATATTAGATATATGCTTGACACCACGACACCACGACACCACTCATACAGCTTATGGGGAGCCTACAACCTCACTTCTGACGGTACAGCTTCTCCACATTCATAATAAGGTCGTGCACACCGGGACCTGCCGGACAGTCCGTCCACTCCCCACCGTCCCGGATACAGTACACCTTGTTGTCCAGACGCACCGTGCAGCTCTTCGTCACACCCACCGCCTTGGTGTGCTGCACGCTGTCCCGCAGCAGGTTCATCGCATACTGTCCGTCGTCGCGTGTCGCGCACTCGTTGAGCGCCGCAAAGTCGACAGCGTGCTCCAGCGCGCAGCCCTCAATCAGCTCGCGGTCCGGAATCCGCGGGTACTCGCGCGAAATACAAAACGTGAAGCCGAGGTAGATCTTGGGGTCGGGGTTGAGCTTGCGCGCGCAAAGCTCAAGGATATTACCCATGCCTACATAGTTAGTTACAGTTATAGAAAATAATCAAAACATGGAGAGAAACTGAGAGACTCACACTCTGCCGGACCGTGCATGCACTCGACACCGCCGTCACCAGTCGGCCGTCCAATGTACGAAAGCGTAAAGTTCACCTTGTCCACCACCTGCTGCATCGTCGGCAGCACAAGGTCCCGCAGGCAGTCCAGCGCATCCGGGCACTTGCTCATGATGTGTGCCTCGAACGGCACCAGCTGCCCGTTCGTGTGCACCGGCCGCGCTGCCGCTGCGCCACCCTTCTTCGGTGCAACCTCAAAGATGGGCGTCTTGGACCGCCACCCCTCCTCCTTCGTCGCCAACGGGCCCCACGACGACACCTCCAGCAGCGGCTGCGGCTGCAGGAACAGCACCACCGTCAAACCGATAATGAGCACCGCCGCCACGTAACCAAACCGCAGCCGCAGCTTCCGACGCGTCGTCGACGACATGCCTGTGCGGCGCTGCTCCACCGTCGGCTCCACGAGCCCTGCCATCAACCGCTTCTCGTCCATCTTTGTTTTGTGTTCTTGTGTTTTGTGTTTTTGAGTGGTCGACTGGTATGACAAGTCCGCTCGATATGACGATGGCGCAACGCAACCCTATTCTCGTACTCTAAGCTGACACTGTTTCCGTGAGAACTATATCGGGCCTTGCATCTGTCGGAGAAAAGGTAGGACGTTCGCGACCGAGGAAAGAAAGAGAGCTCGAGGTCGGAAGGTCAAATTCGTTCAAAGGAGCCCAATGGATATCTTCCGTAGATACTCCGTACACGTGCCGTCAAAGTTGCAAGTGGCAGTTAGGATTATTGTTCCGTAAAGAGGCACTTGGATGCCTTGAATGCTTGATTCGAGTCTTGCTTCTGTGTATGGCCAAGCTGGTCGTCTCTGGTTGTCTCTGGTCGTCTCTGTGTTCTCTGTGTCTTTTTGTCTCCGTCGTCTTTTGTGGGGGAAGGGCGGGATCGACGAAAGTGGTTGCTGACGGACAACGTCAATCCGAAACGTGCAAATGCAGAAAAGATGCGCCTAGAATGCGGATCGAGGTTGAGCGACGTTGAGGACGAGTGCGTGGATAGCGGTGCGATGCTGTTGAGAGAGGATGGGGGTGTTGACAAATTGGCAAAAGAGAAGAGTGAAAATTAGAAATCGTTAAAGGGAGGAGAGAAATGAGGCAATAGAGGAGAAAAGGCACAAGGCAGGAGCATGCCTGCAACCGCAATGGCGAAATCCAGTCGTGACTTCCAGAACTGGTTAGCAGCGATCAACTATTGTCTCCCCTTGCTCCCCTGTCAGATTTGGCCGATTTGGCAGGAGGGGGCACGTGAACGCTCCACCATCTGGTGAGTCTACCGTTGCCTGCCCTGCCCCGCTAGCGGTAGCGGAGAGGTCTGGCTGGACTCCGGCCAGGCGTTTTTGGTGGCCACAGGGTCGCTCGTGCCCGTCCTCGGCGCGTGCCTTCCTCGCCTTCTTCCTATTCTCCCACGACGCACGAGGTAACACGGAAGGCGCAAAGGGACTGGAACACACAAGTTTGACTAGACTCTTATTTGTCTCCCGCCCCTTCTACAAGGCCACAAGGAAGGTGCAACTGGCATCACTGTACTCTTTCCCAACAAAGTCCCCAAGGCTTCGTTGATTAGCCCCGCGAGGTCGGCAAGCGAAGGCTAGCTCGCTAGGCACCTCTTGTCGCGGTCGCACTTGCCGCAAGCTTGGTGGGTAGGGTAGGGGACGCTGGATGCCTATTGGGCAAGCGCGACTTATCCTGACCTCACAACGCGGGCAGCCTCGACTCGTTCCTGCCCTCAGCTTACTCTCTCCGTATTTCTTCTCGCGTGTCCTTCCTGCCAGCCTTCTCTTCTTCCCCTTTTCTTCTTTCTCCCTCCCCTCTCTATTCTCACAATTCTCTCCCCATCCACCGAGCCACCCTCTACCTCGAAGCCCGCACTCAACCGCCCACGCCCACGCCCACGCCGTCCATAGAACCCTGCAAATCAACCGAGTCCCGCTGTTGATCATGGCTGGCTATGCCTGCCGGGCCGGCTGAAACCAGGTTTCTCGAACACGAAAAAGACCGTATCGAAATAATTAAACTCCCGACAGTGTCTGCCAGTAGACACGGCAACGATCTAATATCGAAATATCCTCAAATATAGGGGCCCGGCCAGCCTGCTTCGCTGCCGGCGACTCTCTATTTTGCCAGCCTGCCACCTTTCCTCTTGCTCGTCTGCGTCCCGTCGACTCTGGAGTCAAGCTACCATACGACTCTCTTGCTCTCTCTCCGAAGCTCGTATCCGACTCACCTTCCTTTCCTCCCTCGAGCTTCGACGATCGCCTGGCATACCTGCTACACCTGCTAGTTCACTCGCATCGAAATCAAAATCAAAGTCAAAAGCACAACCACAATGACAGCCGATATACCAGAGACCAGCCTGGGCCTGGAGACCTTCTTGGAGCAGATTCGTGTCGACGACGACCGCGTCTACAAGCTGTCCCAAGAGTTCAGTTCGACCTTTACTCGTCTGGCTGCCGAGTCTGTGGACCAGTTCCTGCCCACGCCGATTACCGAGTCCATCCTGCTGCCATTCAGCAAAAAGAAGAAGAACCAAGGACGGTGAGCTTCCCCGCCTTCCCCCAGATAATCCAAGCTTGGCTGTTTTTGCACATCCGACGTTCTGGTCGAGTTTCAACCAAGCAAGAGAGGTACCGCTGTGCTAACTGCCTTGTAATGTTGCGGGCACCAACAGATATCTTGCCATTGACATGTAAGCCTGTCCATCCCTCATCCCTCATCCCTTATCACAAGCGCTACACACCTGTGGTGCTGCCACTGTAAGAAAGTACGGCCTGCTAACACGTTTATTCATAGTGGTGGAACAAACTTGCGTGTTGGCTTTATCGAGTTGTTAGGTGACAGTGAGCCTTGGACAAATGGTACAGACCAACCAAATGGCGTGCCAAAGGATGCGGCACGGCCAGATGATGAGCCACCATCAGAACCCCGATTACAAGAGCCGCCAGAACCACAAGGAGCTGGCCAAGCACAGGGCAAGGGCACGTCGTGTTTACGCCGCCTACACGAGCGCAGCTGGTCCATCCAGGAGCACCTCAAGAGCGAAAATGCGGACAGCCTGTTTGCTTGGATCGGCAGCTGTATCGCCGTTGTCGTCCAGGAAGGCTGCGTTAGCTTCGACCTGCCACGAGACACGCCATTGCCGATGGGTGTGACGTTCAGCTTCCCCATGGAGCAGGAGTCACTCTCCGAGGCCAAGCTTATGTCGATGGGCAAAGGCTTCACGATCTCTTCCCGACTAGATCTTGGCTCACATCTTGTTGCGGGCTACGAAAAGGCAAGGACAGCCAGTGTCGACTTCCCATTGCCGCCGATCACTGTGGCGGCCATTGCCAATGACTCGGTATCAACACTAGTCTCGTTTGTGTACGAAGTCCCGGCACTCACCAACCAAAAAGCTGCCATGGGCATCATCTGTGGCACTGGATGCAATGCTACCCTGTTGTTGAAGCGCAGCAAGCTACACCCATCAAAGCAACCCAAGATGCTTCATGGCATTTCGAATGGTGACGACGACGCCAAAATTGCCGTTAATACAGAATGGAGTATCAACGGCTCTGCTGCAGCAATGCGGGCGGTCAAGTTCATCGCCCCTTGGGATGAGAAACTGAGTGAATCTGTTGAATTTCCAGGATTCCAGCCGCTTGAATACATGACGGCGGGTCGGTATCTTGGCGAACTGGGGCGCATTATGCTGGTGGACTACCTGACAAGCGTCATGTATGTGAAGGAAGGGACGCTCCCCAGAAAACTGCTCAAGAATTTCGAGCCTCGCAACACCACATTTCTCAGCCATTACAGGCCAGGACGGGAACAGTCATTGCTAGCTCTCTTGGAGGCCGAGTTTCCAACAGATGACATTAAAGTCAACGGCCAGGTCATTAGATCAACAAATGGCCAGGCGAACGGGCACCGAAATGGTTCCCGTACCGAGCACACGGCTGCTGGCCCTGCGCCAGTGCCATTCCGCTGGACAGAAGAGATGGCCGTCGCGCTGTACCACATTGCAAAGGCCATCGAGACACGTGCCGCGGCCATCGTTGCCGCGGCCATCATCGGCCTCTTGGACTGTGCCGATGAGCTTCCACCACCCGGTCCACACACCGGTCATGCCCAACAACAGCCAGTGGAACCCAAGTTCGAGCTGGTCGTGGGATACACTGGCGGCTGCATCACCAATTTCCAGGATTATCTGGCTGATTGCCAAGGCTTCCTTGACAACCTCGTGGCACAGCGGTATGGGAGTGCAGCGTCATCGCCTATCCGGGTTGTTTTGAGCCCATGCCATGACGGCGGCATCAAGGGTGCCGGCATTTTGGTGCCCGCGTCGCTGGCGAGCCAGGGACTGATACAAGCCTAATAGTTGAGACGAAGTGACGTGGAGCATTGGACCAGGGGGGGGGGGGGGACTTTGCTTTTCTGCGTTTATTTTGGCATTCAACGTCTTGATTTTTGGAAAGCGAAAGCGAAGAGACTTTATGATGAGACCTTATGACCATACAACAAGGGGTTTGTGGGTTGGGTTTCGGGCGGTGATTTTATTTCTGGTCAACACACAGCGAAGATGGATACAGCATGGGATAAACTGGGCCTTTTCAACACGATGGAGGCCCGAGTCATTGGCATCGTCATTATTTGGTTTAATTTTGTGTCATAGATTTTGCGTTGAGTTAGACGGTCACGATTGGAAGGATACATAATGACACGCAGATTTTTCGAACACAAAACCTTCCTCCCAAGTGAATCATACAAGGATGCACGGACTCGACACAGTGTCGATGCAGCGCCCGGGCAGCAAATGCGTTGTCGTGCACCTAATCCAGTCCTTGCACATGCAATTGACGGTGATTGGTATGCTGTTTTTCGAGAGTCTATTTTTCTATTGCGCTCATCTTCTCCATTCTGTTTGAGATTGTCGCAAGCATCCGATTTTAAGCTTGGCACGAGGATTTTGCCCTATGCATTGGTGAGGGTACAAGAAAAGGAGTGCGGTCAAGGAGGCAGCAAATGTCAAACAACAAGGGGGTCCAGTCTAGTGGTGTTTCGGGTTGGCCCGACCAAGCGGCTGTCAACAATACTACTCCGTACCCCTGTCCGACTTCTGAAAGTCTTGAAAGACTGAGCTCCTTCTCCCCTTTCCCTACGGAGTACGACTTTTGACAATTCAAAACGCTACAGAACTCTTTTGGGAAGCCCACTAGCAGACCATACCACTTTTGACGTGGTATCGGTATCAGATAAGAAACTGAGAGCGCCGAAGAAGATTGACGATGCGAGGGAAATGGAGAAAGTCAGATACTAGACCCTGGCTTTTCGGGGCGTCGTGGGAATACGGCCTTGTGTCCACTGCCGCTGTCAGCTTGACCAGGCCCCTGTTATTCCATCTCTTGCAGCTTAGAGAAAGAGAGAGAGAGAGAAGCAACAATGGCCTGCGGACATCCGTACTCCGTACAGCCTCTCCCATCTTCAGTATTGTCGCCAGTACGACTCTATCGTGAAACGAGCCTAGGTCTTGAGACGAGAAAGAGTAGGTGATTATATTTTGAATGCTACTCGGAGAGACCCAAAAGGGGAGAAAGAGGCGCAAGTATGCGTAGAGTAATGGCTCCCCTCTCTCTACGATCCTCCGACAATGCATCGTGGATCGGCTCAGTGTCTGAGAGACAGGCAGGCAAAAAGGCCGTGTTTATGTGCATATAAAGTCTCGTTCCCCTTATGTGATGTGTGTATGATGATCGGTTCCGCTTTCTCGGCTTGATTTTCTCTCTCTCTTTCTTCTTCTATTCTTTTTCAACCACATCTGTCTGTCTTTTACGCTTCATCACCACTTTCTTTATTTTTAGACTACAACCTCTGTGAGGATCTGTTTCTGTTTCGTCGTTGATCGGCCTTTTTTCTTCTTTTTTCTTGCATCCACAGTCTTTTCAACTTCATTCCTACTCTTCCTCGTCCATACTTTCGACTTGTCACCTGTTCACGACATCTTCACAACTATCAAAATGCGTGCCTCACTTGTTGCTCTCGCCTGCGTCTCGGGCTGCATAGCTGGTAAGTCGTCATCGCTTACCTCGTCTTCTTTTTTGTGTCTTTTTTGTGTCTTTTTTTTTTTTTTTTTTTTTTTTTGGTTTACTCACTGACATCTGCAGCCCCCGCTCCTGTTGAGCGCGCCTCCAACCTTTGCTTCGTTATTGGCAACACCGTCCTGCCCGCCGAGACGCAGGCGGCCGCCGACGCCCTGGCCGATGTTATTACTTGCTCCACGACGACGACGACCATTGACAACGTCCCCGATGTGACTTCGGGCGACGTGTCATTCTCGCAAATCAACTTTGCCAACTCCAAGGACGCGACGCTACAGTTTGCCCTCGACGAGTTTGCCACTTCGAGCCCGCTGGCCGACAACGACCTGGCCACGTTCCAGAACCAGCTCAACACGTACGTGGCAACGGAGGCGGGCATCCGGTCGGTGTCCGGCTCGCTGGCAATCAAGGTGCCCAAGTTCTTCTTGGAGTTTCAGGTGTCGCGGATCCAGACGGCGCAGGGCAACCCGCCGACGGACGCTGGTCTGACGGTGGACCACCTGTTGACCAAGGTGCTGACGAACGCGGCCGGCCAGAGCCAGGACCTGCTCGACCAGGTGACTGCTCTGTCCAAGGTTCTGGCATAAGCTGTGAGGGATCTGTGAGGGATGACTATATGGATAGGAAAACTGGGAGAGAAGAGAGGGAAGAGGAAAATGAGTACTGTTGATACCAGTGCGTCGTACACCGTATGACGCACGCCGTACAAGACAGCCATAATTCAGATAAAAACAGGTGCAACAAACAGATGTGGTCCGCAAATTTCAACAAAATTGTCTACTGGTAGAACGTTTCGCTTTTTTTTCTTCTTTTTTCTTTTTTCTTTTTATATGTCTTCAATTATCATAACAAAGCAACGTTTAGTAGCCGTCCCGTACCGGGCCGCCGGCGGGCTTGACGCTGCCATTGGCCACGCCCAGCTGCTGCGTCATGACCTCGCCGATCGCGCCAATGTCCGTAATGACCGAGACCAGGTCGAAGCCCTGGGCCGCGCGCTGCGACGCCTGCTCGCCGCTCGTGCAGAAGATGGCGGCCTTCTTGCCGTTGGCTTTGCACGCCTTGAGCACCTTTTGGATAGCAGCCTCGTGCTCGTCGCCGCCGCGCACAACACCCATCTGCAGGGCCAGGTCAAAGGGACCAATCAGCAGCGTGTCCAGACCGGGCACAGCGGCAATGGCCTCGACGTTCTCGACACCCTGGCGGGACTCAATCTGGACGGCCACCATGAGATTCGAGTCGGCGCTGGCGTCGTAGTCGTCGCCGGCGGCGACACCGGGGAAGGCGTGGATGGCAAACATAGGACCGTAGCCGCGGCTGCCGCCCTTGGTGCCAGCAGCCGCGCCGGCGCGCACAGGGTACTTGGAGAAGGCGACAATCTTCTCGGCGTCGGCGGCGGTGTGGCACATGGGCGTCAGGACGCCGTGGGCACCCGAGTCAAGGGCGCGCTTGATCATCCACTCCTCGGCCCAGGGAATGCGGATAATGGGGCTGGCGCCCTCGGCGGCAATGGCTGAGGCGAGCTCGTAGTAGTCCTTGTCGGAGATGAGGCCGTGCTCGGCATCGATGAGGACCCAGGAGTATTTGCCGTTGGGCGAGGTGGCGGCGGACCGCAGGATGGTGCGGGCGACGGCCGAGCTCGGGAAGCTGAGAGTGTTAGAAGGAAAGTCATCAAGGCAGTTTTTGGCAGCTTTTGTGAGAGGAGATGAGAAGAGAGGAAAACATACGTCAGCCAGAAGCCGAAGGCCGTGGAGGCGCCCTGCTTGAGGGCCGTTGTGACGGGGAGCTCGATCGGCATTGTGAGATGTGCGACGTGAGGTGAGCGGTGGTGAGACGGGGAGGAGCAAGTGGGAGCAGGAGTGAGAGTGAGGTTGAGGTCGAGTCATAAAAAAGACGAGGAAGAAGTGTCGATGTCAACAAAAAGGGAAGCGGACGGGGAGGGGTAGAGATGAAAAGGAAAGAGCGCAAAGAGCACCGGTGTCGCCTTCCCTGCAGAAAGCCGATCGGGACAAGTATTCAGCGGTTCCTTGCAAACTGCGCACGCAACATCCACAGTCCACAACATCCACGTTGACCCCGTTTCCCCTCAGTTCGCATGGTCTTGCACCACCGATCGGCTCGTTGCTGGCCCCCCTAACGTTTTCTAACGCCATGGCTTGGTTGGGGAGCGTGGGGAGCGAAACTCGGGCTTTCGCAACAGCGTGCGCCGAGTGTGGAAGGAGCGTGTCGCGAGTGGTGGTGGTCGGGGCAGGAGCCGAGTTAGCACCCAAAGAGGACTAGCGCGTCGGCTCTTCATTGAGAGGGAAAGAGGAAAGACTGCGAGAGTGCAAAATCAAAAAGCCTACGAGCTATGGCGACAGGTGGTTTATTTCAGGCTCTCTTTCATCCCATTTTCTCTAGTATTTTTTGCAATGTCTAGGAGCTTCCCAGTATTTGTTTGATACAACTCTTGAAGCTTTGCATCAACAAAAAGCCGCAAACCAAGCACCGCCTTCTCAGCACATTATTTCCTCTCTTTCCATCTTCTTATTTCCCCTTGACTACTTATATCCATCGTCAACCCGTCAACCCCAGACTAAGCACCAAACTACAGCCCATCCACCCTACTTTAGTGGCGGATTCTGACGCAAAGATGCCCCGAAAACGGAAAACACGCAGCAGTGTCGAGGTGGACCCGCAGCCAGCCGAAGATGGTCCAGCTGCCAGTCCAGCGGCCACGGAAAAGCGACAAAAATCGGAAAAGGAGAAACGTCCGGGAGATGCAGAATCGTCTCCAGAAGCAGCAGTCAAGAGGTTGCAGGATGCTACGACTGCCAAGCCCTTCACCTCACTGGGCCTCCGCCACGTGTGCCGCCTGATCGAGCCGGGCCCCGTCCTGCTCGTCTCAACCGGCTCCGTCGCCGACGGCTCACACAACCTCATGACGCTCGGCTTCCATATGATGCTGCAGCACAGCGGGCCCACGCTCGTCGGCGTGTGTCTTGGGCCGTGGGATGCGTCGTACGAGACGCTCAAAAAACGTAAAGAGTGTGTGCTGGCCGTGCCGAGCGCTGAGATGGCCGAGACGGTCGTGGACATTGGCAATTGCTCAAAGGATGATGATGATGATGAAGATTCTAGGAAGAAAAAAGAAAACAAATGGGAGCGGTTTGGCCTAACACCAATGCCTGCACACAAAGTTAGGGCGCCCCTCGTCGGTGGACCACACGTCATGGCCAACCTCGAGTGCGTCGTGCATGACCGCCAGCTCGCCGGCCGGTATTCGCTCTGGATTTTAAAAGTTGTTTCTGCGTGGTGGGACGAGGCCAAAGTGCAGACAACCGGCCGTATGCTGCACCACCGCGGCAACGGCGTTTTTGCAACGTCTGGAGACAATGTCGTCGACCTGCACGAGCGAATGACCAAATGGGAAGAACTGGCATGAGCTGTGTCGTGAGAATGGTGACTGTTGGGAGAGTTGAAGTTGACGTAAAGACAGTGCGAAAACAGTATATATTAGTAACACACACAGTCTGAATTACTGTGCCTGTTCCTGCCCTTTCTGCTCCTGCCTTTTCTGCACGTGCCTCGTGCGGCAGTCGTGCCTGCCAAAAATACGCTAGTACGACGTACCTTATCGCGATAAGAAAAGTTAGACCCAGCAGAAAAAAAGTTGGCGATCAGAGAGGAAAGTGCAGGAAAAAGCTTCACCACCAAAAGCACCAGGGCGACCGTGTACGGCAAACATCAACTCACCACAAATCCACGAAAAATCGTCACACGCCCACACCTCGACATCCCACTTGCATGGCCGTTTTCGTCTGAACAACACTCATATCCGGCCGTCATGCCGCACTCCGAAAGCGGTGCGCCGCTGGTCAAGCGCCAGAAGCTGGCCACGGCTTTGACTTCGACTTCGACTTCGAATTCGACTTCGACTTCCAAGGACCAGTCGTCGGCCATTGCCACGGGCTCCAACATCTTTGCTCCTTTCAGAGTAGGTATTCGTGCTCTCTTGTATGTGAATGGCCTTTTACTGACAGCGTAGACCGTCGGCCTTGTCTCGCCCACCGCCGTCCCGTTCACGTCCATCCCCCTCGGCAAAACGACTTTCCAGATCACGACGTCGGCCGGCCGCTGCCTGCAGACCTACGACCTCAAGCGCGGTCTCAACCTCGTCTTCGTCACCCGCCCACAGACCCCGCGCGACATTACCGCGACGTACGCATGGAAGCACAAAGTGTACGCCGCCTGGGGTGGCAAGCAAGAGGGTGAGCAAGAGGAGGAGGACGACGAAAACGACGAAAACGACTCCGACGGCTCCGACAGCGACAGCGACTCCGAGAGCGATGCACCTCCCAACACATCCCAGGGCGTCTGGGTCTTCCAACGCGGCCGCAAGGTCGGCGAGCTGCCCTTGCCCCGCGACCTCACCGAGCCCATCCGCCAGATTACGATTTTCGGTGCCTGGATCGTCGGTCTTGCGCGCACGCGCATCGAGGTCTGGAAGTCGACGACCCTCGAGCATTATACGACTCTCCAGCCCACGGCCACAACACCCGGCGGCAACGAGCTGACGGGCGGCATGTGCACCATGCCCACCTTCCTCAACAAGCTGTTTGTGGGCCGCGCCGACGGCTGGGTCGAGATCTGGAACGTCAGCTCGGGCAAGCTTGTCTACACGATTCTGCCGCCCAAGACATCCAACCCGCCCGGCGGTGTGACGTGTCTTGAGCCTACGCCTGCGCTGGGCCTGCTGGCAATTGCCTACTCGGCGGGTCCCCTGGTGATCCACGACATCCTACGCGACCAGCCGCTGATCCACGTCGAGGCCGGCACGGCTGGCGTGACGGCCGACGGCGAGAACGATGCGCCCGTGACGAGCATCTCGTTCCGCACGGACGGCAAGGGCGCCGGCCAGGACGGCCGCCTGGAGGGTGTCATGGCGACGGCCACAACGTCTAGCGGCGACGTTACGTTCTGGGACCTCAACAAGGGCGGCCGCATCATGGGTGTTCTGCGCAGTGCCCACAACCCGCCCTCTGTGGCATCGGGCGGCGTCCGCGGCGGCATCAGCAAGATTGAGTTTCTGGTGGGCCAGCCTGTGATTCTGACGAGCGGCCTCGACAACTCGCTGCGCTCCTGGATCTTTGACGAGACGCCCTTCTCGCCCATCCCACGCATCCTGCACACGCGCAGCGGCCATGCTGCACCGGTCAACTGCCTCGAGTTCTTGCCGTCCGACTTTGACGGTGCCGACTCGGGCAACAAGTGGCTTTTGAGTGGTGGTCTCGACCGCAGTCTGTGGGGCTGGTCGCTGCGCCGTGATGGCCAGAGCAGCGAGCTGAGTCAGGGCAACGTGCGCCAAAAGGCCAAGAAGATGGGTATCCTGTCGACGTCGGCCCTGCGCCACGGCCCCACCACAACTCTGGAAGACCTCAAAGCACCGCCCATTACCTGCATCGCCTCGTCCCTCAACCGTGACGGCGGCATCGGCGCTCTGCCTGGCAAGATGCCCATCTGGCTCAAGATTGGCGGCCCCCATGGCAACGGCGGCCACAAGAACAAGGCCGGCCGCACAGGCGACGGTCTGCGGCCTGGCGATACCGAGTCGAGCAGCATGACGGGCTGGGAGAGTGTGGTCACAGCCCACCGCGAGGACGCCTACGCGCGCACGTGGTTCTGGGGCCGCAAGCGTGCAGGTCGCTGGCAGCTGTGCACGGGCGACAATAAGCACGTGTCGACCGTGGCCATCAGCCCCTGCGGCACCTTTGCGCTGGTGGGCTCGGTCGGTGGCTCGATTGACATGTACAACCTGCAGTCCGGCATCCACCGCCAGCGTTTCCCCTCGCGGCTGACGCCCGCCCAGGCACGCGCGCTCAAGGTACAGCAGCACCTGCGGCAGGCAGACGCTGTGACGCAGCTGCAGGCGACGGCCACCACCGGAGAGGGCGCTGATGTCTCGGCAGCCGCCGGCCTAGGAGGCAAGTTTGCCGGTTTCCGCAGCCCTGGTGCGGGCCGCCACACCGATTCCGTCACGGGCGTTGTCGTCGACAACCTGAACAGCGTCGTCGTTTCCTGCTCGCTCGATGGCACTGTCAAGTTTTGGGACTTTTTGACGGGCCACCTCGTCGACCAGATCAACGAGTGGGGCGGTGTCCCTGTTACGTCCTGCCGCTACCACGCCGCCAACGACCTGCTGGCCTTTGCTTGTGGGGACAATACGATCCGCGTTGTCGACCTGGTCACGCGCAAGACCATTCGTGTGTTCCGTGCTGGTGCCCCTGGGCAGACGCACACGCCGTCCAACATCAACGACCTGTGTTTCTCGAGCGATGGTCGCTGGATCGTCGCCGTGACCCAGGACGATGCCCGCCTGCGCGTCTGGGACCTGCCCACAAGCCACCTGATTGACTCTGTGCCGCTCGACCGTCCTGGCCGTGCCGTCGCCATTTCGGGTACCGGCGAGTACCTTGCTGTGGCACCCGACGGCGCCCTGGGCGTGCACCTGTGGACCAACAAGACGCTCTTCAAGCATGTGCCCACACGGCCTGTCGTGGAGGCGCCGACGGCCGACCGGAAGGCGCTGCCCGCCCCGGGCTCCTCAGCGGGCTCCTCCAAGAAGGGCCGCAAGAAGGCGGTCGTGGCCGGCCCGACGGTGTCTGGTGAGGGCGGTGCTGGTCTGCTGGAGGGCGCGTTCGCTGATGAAGGTGCTGATGATGCCGAAGAGGGCGACGACATTGTGCCGGCCAAGATCCTGGACCAGCTGAGCGCCGACATGACGACACTGAGTCTTGTGCCCAAGGCCCGCTGGCAGACGCTGCTGCATCTGGACCTGATCAAGCAGCGCAATCGTCCTCGCGAGGCGCCCAAGGTGCCTGAGAAAGCGCCCTTCTTTTTGGGCACGGTCGGCTCGGCCGAGGCTGAAAAGGCCGGTCTTGGTGCTGCCTACACCAACGGCCAGAATGCTGGCCAAGACAGCAGCAAAGACGGCAAAGATGGCAAAGACGCCGCCAACAACGACGCCCGCTCACGTATCTTGACGCTCGACCTCACGCGCGCCCAGCAAGCTCTGACCGTCAAGCTCCACCAAGGCAAGACGGGCGATTGTAAGTGCAGCCCCTCGAACTTCTATGAAATGGTCCCCGCTAACAGTATAGTCGCCCCCTTTGTCGACCATTTGAAGAGCCTGCCCCCGGCCCAGGCGGACCTCGAGCTGCGCTCTTTGGCTGCCGATGAGGGCGAGCTCGCCCTCTTTGTCCGTGCCATGACCAGCCGTCTGCGCGCCCGCCGCGACTACGAGCTCGTCCAGGCCTGGATGACGGTGTTCTTGCGTCTGCACGGCAGCACGGCCGTTGAGGCCAATGTTGGTGGTGATGATGGCGACGAGGACACCAGCGATCTGGACGACTTTGCTGCTGCTCTCGCCGAGTGGCGTGTGGTCCAGGAGCAGGAGCGCAGCCGGCTGGACGCGCTGGTCGGCTACTGTGGCGGCGTCGTTGGCTTCCTGCGGAATCCGAGAAGCTAGAGGGAGGCGTGTTGTTTGATTTCGGTCGTCTTCGGTCGTCTTTTGGGTTCTCCTGTTTATTCTCATATTCCGTTTATATTTGCTGCATTTTCTTGTATACATTGGCGAACTGGGTTATATCGAATATCATTAACTTTTAATGCATTTCTACCTTGAAATTGCCGATTGATCTGTCACTTATCTTGTTATTTTTGGAAGAGCTGTGAGCTCGTTGTTGTCTATAAAGTCTCAGAGAAGCCTCAGTGAAGCCTCAGAGACTGATCGTGATGCCCCTTCTTGCCAAACCTGGAAGGTGAGCACGTGTGCTTTTACCACGGCTGGGAGGGCGTGTCTTCAGCCCCCCGTGCCCTCCCTGGCCTGGCCTCCCCACCGTCACCCGCCCAGCGCCTGCAGATGCAGAAAAAGCTCGGTGACAGAAAAAGACAAAAGCGATCGATCGGCCACAGAAAAAGACCCCCTTGCGACCCGCGCCGGTGGTTTTGTTCCTGTTCGTGGGGAAAAATGCTCTTGGTGTATGCACGTCATGGGTATGAGGCTCCGGCTCTGACTATATTTATATTTGTTTGGGAAGCTCAATTGGCGACATCGTCACTATTTGATCGTTGGAGATGCCAAAGTGACAGATTGTTCCAAAGAGACCTGTCAAGCGCTGAAGATTGCTAAGGCCACCTAAAGAAGCCCTGAATGGCCTGGAGGCCCTGGAGGTCCTAACGGTTGCTGTAAGTATGTTGTACCCCACTGTCCCCCACCGCCTTCACTCATTCCCTCTCCTTCCTTCTTTGTTCGCCGGCTGCCCTCCACCAAATCGCTCCTGCCGTCGCCCGTTTTTACTGGCCAGCACCCGTGCCTCAACTCTGCGCTTCCTATTCGTTCGCCGGCGGCTCTCTCGCCCGCTGAAGGATAACACCGGCTTTGTTCGCATTACGCCACTGAGCTCTGTCTTTCGCTTAAAAGCAGCAGAAAATACTCCTTAGTAGACCAAAAAATAAACCAAAATACCAAAATAACGTCATGCTGCATGGCAATTCCACAACAGCCAGCCATTATCGCGACGCCCCAGCAGCTGTGTTCTGTGCGAATCCAGTTCAATTACACACAACTGTACCCAATTCGTGACCAGGAACAGCCTTGTTTACAACCATCTCGTCATATTGCTTCGAGTCATTGAGGCTCTTATCGGACTGCTTTCGGTGATTTCAGTGAATCAGTCCCAGTAGCACGTTCGCTCCTGCCCTTTTGCCCTGTTGCCCATTCTGTCTGTCCCGCTCCGGTTGACGGCCGCTGCCAACTCGTCCCCATTGCGCCTGCCCGCGTTGTCTTCTCACGCTCTTGCACCCCCACGCACTTTCCTTCTCTAGGCTTCTCCTGCCGTCTATATCGCCTCCTCCGAAAAGCTGCACTCTGAGCTGCACTTATTGCTGCACTTTTCGCTGTCCAATATAGTGCACTCCTGCAGCCTCATGCAAAGCGCACACGACACAGCACAACACACAGCCCCTCTGTCGTCTGTGGACCAATAATACCATTTCTTTTGCTCCTTCTCGTCTTCACCTCCTTTTCGCTCGCTTGGCCTTGTCCCCTGTCTCGTCCAGCTGCCCTGCTCCGGCTGCCGGCGCCGAAAGACGGTGTGTTGGCATCTGGCTACGGTTTGTATTCATTTTAATTTGTGTATTTTATATCTTTCGTGGAATATTCAATGCTCAACACGCTGCCCACCCTACTATTCCCCAACGTTCTAGGCGCGCACGTTCTCAAGATCTCCGACTGTCACCCTCTATTTAGTACCAACTCCATGGCCTAGCTTCGCCTTACCGAGAAAAAAGCTCCATTCTTTTTTTCGCCGCCGAGTGCTCTAGCCCTGCCCCGGGTCGTTTTGCTCTCTCGTTATCGTCCCGGTCTCTCTTTATCTGCCCCTCGGCTCTCTTTGTTCTCTTCCCTTTTTCGCTTTCACAACCTTGACAGCGTACTATCCTTTCCACAGCTCCTCTGCTCTTGCCTGTTTCTGCTTGTGACGCTCCTTCCCAGATCGGCAAGAAAAACAACGGCAGCTGTTAAAGACCCTGCGATCCTTCCTCGTTTCCTCTTCTTCACCCCGACTTGCACCTTCCGCCAACATCACTGCTTCCCGATTGGGAAACGAAAGGAAAAAAAAAATCCCTGACCGTTGTGCCGACCGCTCTTTCCCCCTTGCCGCCGACTACGCACCTGCCTGCTCAGAACAAGATAGCGTCACCATTTATCTCTGATCTCTTTCCAGTTTCTGCATCTTTCTCTCTTCCCCCAACTCCCTTTGTTTCGCCATCCAAGACAAACATCTCACCCACCACGACCGACAACCCCTAGGCCACGACGCACGACAAAACGAGGGACAGCATGTCGTCCCCTAACCCGCCCGCCGATCCATCGGCGGACCCTGCAACGACAGCCCCCGGTTCTGCTCCAGAACCGACTCTCACCTCCGAAGCCAACGATTCTTCGACAACGATAACAGCAGCACCAGCGACGACAGCAACGAACCCGAGCAAGGAACACGAATACGACTCTCTAACTGACTCGGAGGTCACGCCCGTCCCTCTCTCTTCGATCCCGCCCCTGCAAGTGGACCCGGGAGCTGTCCACGCCCCGCTCTCGGCACCGGCAGTTGCCTCGGCTGGCCCGACTCCAGCTGCTTCTTCCACTTCTTCAGCGAATGCCCCAGGATCGTCCACCTCGGACGGCTTAATTGCGTCTCGGCGGGTCGTCTCGCCCCTCGTCACACAGTCCAACGGCAGCAGCGGTGGCCCTCAGCCCCGCTCTGCTACACAGCTCACCCGCTCCCGGAGCCGAGTCAAGCGTCGCTTCAGCGGTAGTACCGCCCCGAGCAGCCAGAGCCCCAGCAGCGAACGCAACCATGCCCACCACAAGAAGGAGAAGGAGGAGGCCCGCAAGGCACCGTTGGGTGTCATTGGCGTCTGCGCTCTCGATGCCAAGGCCCGCAGCAAGCCCAGCCGCAACATCCTGAACCGCCTGATTGCCAAGAACGAGTTTGACGTTGTCGTCTTTGGTGACAAGGTCATCCTGGACGAAGAGGTCGAGAACTGGCCCATGTGCGACTATCTTATCTCCTTCTACTCGGACGGGTTCCCTCTGGATAAGGCCATTGCCTATGTCAAGGCACGCAAGCCCTTCTGCGTCAACGATGTGCCCCTCCAAAAGGTGCTTTGGGACCGCCGTGCCTGTCTACAGCTCCTCGACAAGATTGGCGTGCCCACTCCCCAGCGTATCGAGGTCACCCGCGACGGCGGCCCCAGCATTTTGACTCCTGATATCGTTCGCCACATCCGCGAAGTCGGCGGCGTCACCCTCGAGGCCACCGACCCGGCCAAGAACCCGCCACCGCAAAAGGTTGTTCTGCTCGACAACGACGACGTGCTCAGCGTCGACGGCAAGCTGATCCGTAAGCCTTTTGTCGAAAAGCCCACCAGCGGCGAGGACCACAACATTATCATCTACTTTCCCTCCTCGGCCGGCGGCGGTGCTCGCAAGCTTTTCCGCAAGATTGGCAACAAGAGCTCCGAGTACTTTGAGAACCTCAACATCCCTCGTGCCATCACTCAGCCCACCGAGAGCTACATCTACGAAAAGTTCCAGCGCGTCGAGAACGCCGAGGACGTCAAGGCCTACACTGTTGGCCCCACCTACTGCCATGCCGAGACCCGTAAGTCGCCCGTTGTCGATGGTATTGTGCGCCGCAACACCCACGGCAAAGAGGTGCGCTACGTGACGACGCTTGACAGTGAGGAGAAGAAGATGGCCAGCAAAATCTCGCTTACGTTTGGCCAATGCGTCTGCGGCTTTGATTTGCTGCGGGCTAACGGCAAGAGCTATGTCATTGATGTCAACGGCTGGAGTTTCGTCAAGGACAATGACGAGTACTACGACCAGTGTGCCAGCATCTTGAAGGACATGTTTGTCAAAGAGAAGCTGCGCAAGACTGCGGCGGCAGCTGCTGTTGCCGCGGCTGCAGCTGCCAATGCTGCCGCCACCGCCGCTGGCACTGCATCGAACAACAATGCATCGTCGCCGAGCACAGCAGGCGGTGGTGCTTCCACACCACCCATAGGCGCACAAGCCGACGGCACCGAGACGCTGACGGCCGCCCAGAAAGCCCTGCAGCAGAACCTCGTCAAGGATAAGGAAGCTGCACAGGCCAACCAGGGATCCAGGTCGTCCACCGACAAGCAAGATGCCCAGGCGCACCCCCAGGACGGCAGCGCTACAGGCCCGACCAGTCCTCGCCAGCCCATTGCTGTCGGCACCTCGTCCCCTCGCCTTGAGGGCCAATCTGCTGCTGCTGCTGCTGCTGTGGCAGCATCAGTCCACAAGCCGGGTGCCGAGACCGGCCTTGGCCTCAGCCTAGGCAGCATGCCGTCGACTGCTGCCTCGTCTCTGCCTCACACGCCCAACCACGCCGAGAACCCGCTTATCATGGAAGACGACGAGCCCGAGAAGCCGCCGCCGCCACCCCCTGCCCATTCTTGGAAGCTCAAGGGTGTCGTCTCCGTCATTCGCCATGCCGACCGCACACCGAAGCAAAAGTACAAGTTCACCTTCCACACGGAGCCGTTTATTGAGCTTCTCCGTGGCCACCAGGAGGAGGTGCTGCTTATCGGTGAGGCTGCTCTTGCTAGCGTGGCCAATGCTGTTGATGTTGCCATCCGCGCCGGCATTGAAGACCGTGGCAAGCTTCTTGCGCTTCGTAACGTGCTTGTCCGCAAGGGCTCGTGGCCGGGTACCAAGGTGCAGATCAAGCCCATGTTCCGCAAGAAGAAGTCAACGGTTGAGGAAACGGCCTTCCCCCCCGTCGAGGAGCAGAGCGCCGCCAAGGACGTCACTCCCGCAGGCAACTCGGCTCTACCAACTAGCGGTCCCTTTGGCGACATGAATGACAAGGACATGCCCACCGACGACAACATGACACCTCGCATGCTGCCACGCCGCCACGACTCTCTGTCCGGCGTCACCATGTCCAAGTTCACTGCCGCCGAGAACAACTTTGTGCTCGACAAGCTGCAGCTCATTGTTAAGTGGGGTGGCGAGCCTACCCACTCGGCCCGCTACCAAGCCCAGGAGCTTGGTGACAATATGCGCAACGACTACCAGCTGCTCAACCGCGACATTCTCGAGGAGGTGCACGTCTTTAGCAGCTCTGAGCGCCGCGTCACGACCAGTGCCCAGATCTGGGCGTCTGCTTTCCTTGGCGAGAAGAATCTTCCGGAGGATTTCATTACCATCCGCAAAGATCTGCTCGACGACTCGAACGCTGCCAAGGACGAAATGGACAAGGTCAAGAAGAAGCTCAAGGGTCTCCTGCGCAAGGACAATGAGCGCCCGCCCCAGTTCGCCTGGCCCGACAACATGCCCGAGCCGTCCGAGGTGCAGACCCGTGTCGTGCAGCTCATGAACTTCCACCGCCGCGTCATGAACCACAACTACGCCAAGCTCAAGGGTTCGTCCGAGAGCACAGGCGGCAGCTCTGGACGCCTGAGCAACAGCGGCCAAAGCATGGCCGGTGCCCTGTCGTCGTCGCCCAGCTTTGACAAGTCGGGCCCCAACGGCTCCATGAGCACAGCAGCTTCAAGCTCGACAACAGTCAACCTCGATGCCAACAATGCCGCGGGTGGTTCTGGTGGTGCTGCCAACGGCGCCGATGGTGGCCGTGCCAGCTCCTTCTCGCTGAACAGCCCCATTGCGCAGGCTAATGCGGTTAACGGCATCCAGGCACGCTGGTGCTGTGGTGAGGACGCCGAGCTGTTCCGCGAGCGTTGGGACAAGCTGTTTGCCGAGTTTTGTGACCTTGAAAAGGTCGACCCCAGCAAAATCTCTGAGCTGTACGACACCATGAAGTTCGACGCTCTCCACAACCGCGCCTTCCTCGAGTGGGTGTTCACACCTCCGAAGCACATGCTCGAAGAGGATGACTGGGTCGGCACCGGCGCCGCTGGCAACAATGGCTCTAATGGCAACGGCGGCCCGACATCCAACCCTGGCTCCAACAATTCTGGTCCCATCATTGACGGCCACAAGTCACACGATGAGGGCCAGCCGTCGACTGCTAGCGGCGGCACGATCCGGACCACGGGCGCCGACAAGGACCAAGTCACTGGCAAGGATGGCAAGTCGGACAACAGCAGCAATGGCAGTGGCAACTCAGGCAACAACAGCAGCAGCAGCAGCAACCAGCACAAGGCCAGTGTCAAGCGCATCTTCCGTCGCCGCTCATGGATGGCTGGTCTCCGCCATGCCGCCGAGCCGCCGCTGGCCGAGCAGTACTTCCACCTGTACAAGGGCACCAACAGCCCAACCAAGGCCAAGACCGACGCACGCTTCGAGCCTCTGCGCGAGCTGTACCAGCTGGCCAAGGTGCTGTTCGACTTTATTTGTCCGCAGGAATACGGTATCTCTGACAGCGAGAAGCTCGAGATTGGTCTGCTGACGTCGCTGCCGCTGCTCAAGGAGATTGTGCAGGACCTCGAGGAGATGCAGGCCTCGGACGAAGTCAAGTCTTTCTTCTACTTTACCAAGGAGTCGCACATTTACACGTTGCTTAACACCATCTTGGAGGGCGGCATCGAGACTAAAATTACCCGCGCTAGCATCCCGGAGCTGGACTACCTGTCGCAGATCTGCTTTGAGCTCTACGAATCGGAAACGAGCCGGCCCAAGGCCGCCGAGAAGCCAGTTGTCGAAGGTGGTGCTGATGCGAATGCTGGCACTAGTGGTGGTGACTCCTCCCACGACAGCGACAGTGCCGTCGAGACGTCCACGTACCAGTACAGCATCCGTATCACCATCAGCCCCGGCTGCCACGTCTACGACCCTCTCGATGTGCAGCTCGACAGTCGGCACACAATCAGCTGCGCCCCACGCCGCAGCTTGACATCCCACAACGACTGGAAGGCGGTCATTGAGACCCTGCGCGGGCGGTTCCATCAGTAAGTCAACCCCTTTTGTGCCAAGTAACCACAACCGGTGTTGCACCGCAGCCATGATCTGTAGTGCTACCTGTTCATAAGACTGTTCATAGACGTCGTACTAACCACCGCTTTTAGAGTCAAACTGCCCAAGTCGTTTTTGGCTGTCAACCTATCCGACGCCTTCACGTTTCAAGAGAAGCAGGCCTGCGATGGCGATGCCCAGGACAGCAAAGACGGTCTCGAGATGAAGTCGGTCGTTAAGGCAGCAAAGAAGGCGGCCGCGGCAGTAGCACCAATAGCGACAGCGACAGAAGAAGCAGCGCCCAAGGAGACCAAAGCCGAAAGCTAAAGGCTGCGCTTGATCCTCGATGCCCGATGCATAGCTACCGCAACGATCATCAGAGCGACACCTATGTATACAACCCCCCGGAACGCGGGATATCCGAGATTGGCTGGTGTCGTGTGCCTTTGCTTGCTTTTTGTGCCTTTGTACTCTTCCCTTGTGCCCCGGATGCGACCCTATTGGCTGAAACGACGGATGCAGCGTTTATTTCGAAATGACCCGGCGACGGGTTTCGTTCGCCAAACTTGCAGGCATCGTATTTTCCCAACAATACGGTGAGAGGCGAACATGGGGAAACAAAAGAAGAGGGGGGGAAAGGAGAGATATGTCGAGAAAAAAGCAAAGTGTCATGTCTCGCTCTCCGGAAGTTGGTCCGGTGGCTGTTAGTGGCTTTTTTCTCTCACCCGGGGCAATGGATGCTGGGAACTCAGTTTGACCTATGCGCATGGAATAGGAGAGAACAAAAAAAGAAAAAAAAATCAACAAAAAGCAGAAGAAAAAAGGAAGTGGCCCAAAAGGTCAAAGAACACGATCATTAGGAGAGTTGGAGTCGCTCTTGGTGGGGGCATTTCTGAGACATACATCTGGGTTCTTTCAGCCCCCAGATAGGTGTCAAATCACTTCCCTCTTTCATTTCGACCCACGTCTCCGGACCTAGTTCCCAGGCGCACGGCGGCGGTTGTGGCAAATCGCCTTGTCCCAACGGACGATGTCATTTCTCGGCCGGGAACCCGAACGGACCTGCGAAAATGGATATGAATAGATGCGAAAAGAAGAATAAGAAGCAGATGAGAAAGGCTTCAGATGCAAGGGAGGCGCAGATGAGTGGGGATGGCGATGCGACTGGAGATGAGAGAATGCAAGGTGATGAGATGTTTTCTTATTTTTGCATTTGCTTTTTTCGTTCATAAACTTGCGTTGTTTTATCATGTCATTTTCTTGTTTTTTTTTTTTTGTACGTTTTGTCGTTTACTAGAATTGGGAGCCGACACCGGTCTTTAGATGATTAAGAATTGAATGGGTTTTTATCGTGAAGAATCTGACTGTGAGAATTCCTTGCTGTTAAAATTTTACAGAAGGATGATTTCTTTGCATTGTTTACAATTATTGCTCTTGAAAGGACGACGCAAGATGTTAGCATACTCCTCCTTTTCTTTAATCTTTCCTTACTGTTCAACTGCCATACACAAAACACTGTTGGAAATACGACCGCAAGATACAACGAATAAAAGAACGCAGCAGTATTACGTACTCTGTGGCCGGCCAAAGTCCTTCAACGGAGGCACTGGCGCCTAATTAACGGCCGAGAAATATAAAATATGAAATCTGAAAAGTCGATATTTGCACGTGCCAATTGTTGGGTTGCCAGCCTCACCGGTCGTTTCAGACAAGCACTGCGGCAAAGCGTAGGGCACCAAGATCACGTAAATCTGATATGTAGAAATATATAAAGAGTGTGCATCAAAATTACATGAGATGCACTTTCGGCTTCATCTTGTTGACGATAGTGAAGTACGGAAGATTGATACACTGACCATACGATGCCAAAGTAAAGTAAAAGGCATGGAATAGAAAAAAAGGTATTAGACATCGATACAACAATCATAAGAGCCTTGCTGTATTTTATTTTTCTCTTTGGGCACCGCTGTATAAGTACCGCATGTCTTTCACCGCCGGTTTGCAATATGTGACTGCATGTGAAGCTTGCTTCTGTTTCCTTGTTGAAACATGTTGTGACTGCATGTGAAGCTTGCTTCTGTTTCCTTGTTGAAACATGTGGCTTGAAGCACTTGGCAAGGCAGAAGCAACAAAAAAAGAAAGAAGCAATGGGTGGCGACGGCTTAAGCGAGAAGGATACGCGAACATTTGGCGAGATTTAGCGAGATTTGGCGAGGTTTGGCGAGGTTTGGCGAACTGTGGCAATGAGGCAAGGAGGCAAGTTGGTAAAGGTACATACACTCCAAAGTCACAATTCCGGGCTGTTGTATTGGGCTCAGACCCTTGTTTTTGTTTTCATTTTTCAGCTTTTTTTTTCTTTTCTTTTTTTCTGCTTTTCACTCAGCCCGGTCAAACCGCTTTCACACAGCACACTTGGCCGCGTCACTATCTTGAAAACGCATCGATGATCGATGGATGTCGATCGGATATATCTATGCTCATCGTGAGATGATCCCGAAACAGCGCAAATGGGGCTCCACGACTTTGAACAAGAGGTCCTACGATTTGCAAAACCCTGTCATGAGATTTCAGTGTATCCTACTTTCCCCGAACTATGGCATATCGAGCATTCGCTGAAGGATTGCCGAGGGCATAATTGTATGTTCCAAAGGCGAGCTTAGGAGTGAATCAATGGTGTGCACCCGTTACGTCCCGGTCAAGGGAGAGAGCCGAGGTTTTCAATGCACGAGAAGAAAAGGACGACCGGATGGAATTCATTCACATTTCGTGTCAAGACTTTTCACTGTGGGTAGTGGTTATTAATGTTACATATTTGAGTAAAAAGAGTACCAAGTACACTCAATCCTCAAGTTGAACTTATCGTCTTAACAAATTGCCGTACGGCTCACCTTCAATATGGACAGATCCTCGGTCGGTGAAGCCCTTTCAATTTTCACGGATTTTCGGATGCATCCCACGCTCATAAGTCACGGTCGTCAGGTCTATTACCCTTCTTTGGAATATTTTGCAGTCTTTGCGGCGTACTTATTTTCTTTTTCGTAGTTTGCAGATTTTTTACGTCTTAATTACTCCGTATAGCGAATGAAGTTGAGGCGTAGGAGCTTGTTTGTCATGTTTATACCTGCATGTCTCACATTAGGGGCTGTCTCTGGACGAGACGAAGAACCACAAAACTAGAAACATCCAAGAGCAGAGTTCGTAACGAAAAGATCGCCTTTTGTAAATTGCATCTTTTGCATCTTGAATGTGAGCTCTCTCTATTTGATTTATTTTTAGGAGAGACTCAAGGTTCATGCTCCTTCTTGTACGGAGTATCTTGTTTCTCTTTCAGCCGCTCTCCTCGCCAATCCCACAAAACTGGGAGCGGAACCGCAGCTGAATGCCGTAAGGTGACGCAAAAAGGAAGCAAAAAACACTGCGCACAAATACCAAACATATGTTGTCTGGAGAAACGCTTTTCCTTCATCGCACTTTGACCCCAAAGCTGCGTCCAGAACTCGAATTCATTCGGATAATCCAGCTTTGCCTAGCCCCTAAACCCTGCCCCCTGCCGCCCTTACGAGTCTGATTTTTATTGCTCACAGGCCTTGCCTTGCACCCTTGCTTCAGCTATTTCTAATAACAGACTGGCCCCTTGACAATACATCGAAAGTTTCTCAAGCCTACCAGTTCGACTCAAGATGCCGAAGCAAGCGTTTATGGCATGGACTCATGATGCAATTTACTTTATCAAAATAAAATAAAGATGACTGTGTGTATATGTGCGTCGTATCTCTGCTCGATAGCCTTTGTTCATGACGCTATCCTCGAATTACGTCGAATCATGTCACTTGCAGCACAAGAGTCCCGACAAATCCACTGTACCCTGGCTCTCTGGCTCGCCCGGCGAGGGAGCTTGCCGTGAAAGATTTCTCTCGTTTAACCAATCAGACAAAAAGACGTTGTCAGAGTAAGTCGTGGATTGTCCTTTTGTGGCCATCCTATCATCCTATGTTTCCATTTCCTTTCTCGAGCGCTTCGTACGATGACCTTTAGAACCGACCCTCGTCGTATTGCCTCTTTTGATTGTTGTGTTCCATCGGAGCATGCGCATCGCATGGCCACTGGGCCCGAAGGAGTGGTTTTGCGCCGCAAGATGGTCTTTTTTCTGTCTCTTCTTATCCTCCTTTTTCTCTTTTTTCCCTCCCCCCCTTTTTTTCGACCATGTCCACTCCTTGTCAAATGTCCATGATGACTTTGATCCCGCCGTTACAGCAGACTGGAGACAAGGAGACCCAGGACGGGCCAGACTGAGCGATCTGAGCGTTCATACGGAGTATTTCCCTTTTCATTGTGTTCCGTGTGTGTTCTGTAGCCACTTTTCCTTTTCTTTGCGTGTTGCATGCTCCTTCATTCCGTCCTATCCGTTTTGGGGGTGCTGCAGCGTTTCATTCGGCAATGTAAAGCAGACCGTTTAAACAAAGGAGGAGGAGGAGGAGGGGGGGCGAGAGAGTGGACAGCCCAAAAAAAGAAGACGAAAATAAAGACGCCTCTGAGAGAACAGGACCTCGAATGAATCTCGCGTGCTTTCTGTCTCCACTAGGACCGTTGTTGAGGACACAGATGGGCCCGGGGCAAAGACGCCGACCCAAAAAATGCGAGAACCGGATGAAGTATTGACGCGAGTGGAAGGGGCAAGGCTGGATGTCGATAGAAAGGCGCCAGAAACGGACGTCGTACTACGACAGCGACATGGATCCCATTACCAGAGATTTCTACAAGCTACGACGTGCTTTTTGCGCGCAACCTCCTTGTTGCTTTGACCGGCGGGACTCGACGAAAGGAACAGATATGGTCATTGGGATCGCTCACATGACGGGCGATGTAAGTGCCCAGGACGATCACGAAAGCCCTAGATTCTGGATCGACCGATGAAGATACAGGAGATAAAATGACAAGGGACCAGAAGACAAGAACATGTTCCGGAAGCAAACATGACACAAAAAAAAAGTGTCGGGCAGAAGTACTCGAATCTTACGTCGTACTTGACCCGAAAGGCAGACGACAGCCGCATCCACCAACAGCACACGTGCTCTCCCCTGCTCCTTTTGGGACAGCTTTGTCAGACCTTACAGAAAACAGAAAAGCAAGCTATGGTGTACTCAGTACAGGCACCATATCTTACGACCTTGCATCTCGCGCCAGGAAAAGTCTTATCCAACAAGTGAACAAATCTTGCGCCAAGGAGCGAATGAGGCAAACAAGATACGTTCGTAGGATTGGGCAAGGATGAAATGGAAGAAAGGCAAGACCGGAGAAGACACGGGGAACAGAAGCGGAAGAAACAGAACAAGGTAAAAATGTTGCAATACTCATATGATTTGTTTGTACAAACGAAATACTTGAAGTTTTGTAGAAGCATTATCATCCAATCAATCAACTCTTGAGGAGATTCTTTGGGAATACACATTCGTCGTAACCTGCCTCCGCTAAATAAACCAGCGTTTAAAAGGAGACCAGTGAGCGTTGTGGCTTCCACGTTCCTGCAGCTGCAAGCTACAAGTCACTAGCAGCGACGGGATGAGCGACAAGTGAGCAATAGTAGACGTGGCTTATGCCATTTTAAAGAGCTTTGAAAGGCAGCCTGGTGGGTTATGACCTTCTTTCTTCTAATCTTTCTACTCGGTCTGCTTCTTCCTCACATTCTATTCGTTTTTTCTAACTTGGCTTCGACGTGTACTTCGTACCTTGCGTGTTTTGACTCTATCTGGCGCCGCCGCTAGGATATGTACAGAATTTACCACGCGTTCGATGGAGACGAATTTATGGAGTTGAATGGAGCTTCGAATGGAGCCCAATTGGAGTTTTATGGGGTTGTATGGGGTTTTGTTTTGGTCTCGATGGCCTCGCATTGGAGCATCCCAGTCGTAATTGATTGATAAGAAAAAGAAGGAGGAGGGGGAGACCTCTCTCGCCTCTGTTTTGCGAAAAGAGGGCAGTAAAGACAACGAGGGCCCACGGAAACAGAAGCGAATATGGAAAAGTGTGAAACCTCGTCTGAGCCGATCTAGACAGGGGCCCTATTAAAGTCTCTATTTTTTCTACTCTTATTACTCTTTTTTACTCTTTTTTACTCTTTTTTACTCTTTTTTACTCTTTTCGGTGCAATGCGCGATCAAAGTCTTTTAATTTTGACCCTCGAGGGACCCGAGGGGACACTTGCTCGTGCTGATCTTTATTTGCATTTTGCACCATTCTTTTTCTCCCTGTTCGCCCGAACTCGAGAGACGATGTAACTGCAAAAGGTGGCAACCTGGACTGGAAAAAAGTCATTGGCGCGGATGACAACCGGGCGTCAAAGAGGGATGAGGACAGAAACAGAGAGGGGGAAGGGAGTTGCTGTATGTTGTGTGTCTAGGCCGTTTTATGCGACGCTGGGGAAAAGAAACCAAAGACATAAAGTGGACGATAACGACAAACGCAAATTCAGACGGTAGCTTCATAGAAAGACATATAGGAATAGCTTGCCTATTCTGTTCCTCCGCAGCCTCCGTGACAGTAATCCCGTCGCCTCCGTAACTTCGTACGAGCAAATACGCCGGGCATGGTCTAGTTTTCCCGCCAGTGTCAACTTTTCCCCCCCAGCGGCAACCTAGTCCGCGAGACTGTACGACGTAAAAAACTCAGAATTACTCCATACAGACAAACAAAAAATGAAAATGAGGAGAGGCAAGAAGATAAGGACAAGGACAAGGCCGGACAAGACAAAGCCCATTGCACCCCATGGACCGCTTGCTTTTCTGCTGTGGATTCAATGGCCTCTCGTTGCGGAGCCCACAATTACGATAGCTCAAACGGTCGAGCACATGGCACGCGATGGATCGCAGGCTAGACCAGGGGTGCCACCACGAAAAGGCCGAAACATGGAAGAAAAGAGGGGAATGCAGACTGTGAAAGGCAACTTTGTCCTTGCTCCATATCTCACGCAGTGTTCGCCGTGTATGGTTTGAGGCCTGCGGAGAGTTTATTGGTCTTGATACTCGTAATATGGGATAGGGTCCTGGCGCGAGATTATCCTGCGTCGCGTGGACGACGAGCTGCCTGCATCGTACTACTTTGCATGCGGCTTGCGAATTAGAGGTGGGCTGACCTTGTGTTGTACATGGCCAACAGGTTGATATCGTATGTCACAATCCAAGTTCATCGTACTATGCTCCAGTAACTTTTTAGGGCGACGTATCATTGCTGTTGACGCGGACAAAAAACATCAACAGCCTTTTACCATGCAATAGAGATTGACCTATGTTTTGCATGGGGCACGTCTAGAGCAATCCAACAATGCTTCCACTGTGAAGTTGCGATACAATAGAGGCCAAAAGAGGGCAAAAAATATGGACAGCTTGGTCCATTGTGATAGTCGACCAAAGAAGCAGCTCAGAAGGCAGCGAGGAAAGATACTCGAGTCAGGGGACAAGCATGAGATGAGCAGGGGTATGTTCTGGATGGCGACTGGCCAGTGACGAATTGCAAGGGCCTTTTTTGCAAGGTATCTTTATGGGTTGAGCGGAACGCCGGGCGGAGATTTCGCACAAAAAGGTGGGAGAAATTCATCCTCCCACTACACACTCCGTGCTTTTTAGTCTGTGATAAGATCGTTCCTGGCAGGCGAGGCCTGGCCGGTGTCCCGCTGGGCTGTTTTCCAGTGTGTATACGTATGTGCGGAAACACACACGCGCGCATATGTACGGAGCATGTCTCTACGCTCACTCTAGTGGCGAAGTGAGAAAGTGGCTGCTGCTATGCATATGAGATGAAGGGACGTGAGACATTTTTCCGGAGAAATGCATCATGATACGGCTTATGCAACATGTGAACATGGGAAGGAAATGAAAGAGATAAAAATCAAAGCAAAAAGTTTCAAAAATACAAGGAGAAAGGGTCAAATAGGTCAGACAGGAGGGGTCGGTGTAAAGTGAAGTACAAGTCAGGAACAGGAAGGAGACGGCGCGGCCCTCTGTGGACAATACGGGAAGGCACGGGGCGAAGTGTCAAAGTGGACGAAAATGGAAGGAGTGAGGCATTCGTATGCGCGAGGAAGGCGCGATGGCCGACGTCGTCCTTACAGGGCATATTACTATGTTTTGTATTTGTACCTGCAGGGCAGGCAGATTCCAAGACAGGATACAAAACCAACAACTGGAAAAAGAGACAGAAAAAGAGGGGACGAAATCCCAGTGGCCAGGAAAAGCCGTTGAGATCATCGCTACTCCGAACGATGCCAGGGCAAGCCAACGGCGGTCTGAGCCAGTCTTCTTTTTTCTATCTTTTGTCCTTCTTTTTCTTCTTTCTCTCTTCTTTTCGTCCTCCTCTATTTGACACGTCCCAGTCCGTTCACGACCCAGTCCTAGCGTAGCCCTTTTCTCCGCGACGACATATGTACATGCGCTAACGTACCCGGGCGCGCAGGGTGTTCAAGTGCGTACATTCGTATGAGTTTGTGAAATGTGCCTGTCTCAGGTACTGAACACCCCTCCAAGTGCCGTCGATCAGCGCTAACGGTCGTTAATGCTCTCCCTAGTGAACTCGCTGACCGTGTCGGTTAGAGCAGAATATAATCAAAAAAAAAAAAAAAAGAAGAGAAGAGAGGAAAAAAAAAGGATGAGATGGTTACAAAAGAGAGCAGTAAAGCGAACACCCTATTAACGCCCTGTTCTGCATTCGAATAAATGTCCTTGTCCTTGTAGCCAGATAGTGGAGGCCGCAGCATCCAGGATACCCAAGGGCCTGGTCTGAGCAAAGGTGCAGTGTCGGATGCCGATGCCCAAAGAGGAAGGGATGGGGTGAGAAACGTGGACAGCAGTACAAGGGACGGCCGGAGAAACAGCCGAAGCAAGGTGAAGACGGCGAGCAAGGACAAAGCGTGCATAGGACGGCAGAAGAAATAAGAAGAAAAAGAAAAAGAGTAAGAGCAAAAGACTTTGATAAAAAGAGGAAAACAAAAAGGAAGAAAGGAGAATTAGAGGGAAAATAGACTAAACGAGACTGATGGCCTGCAGGAACATAGAAAAGGAAAAGATGCACGGAGCACGACGTACATGCAGAAGACTTACACGATTCTTGCGTATTAGTCCTGAGTATTCTCGCCCTTCAGATACGTGTATTGCTCAAACCCCCGACACACGTCGCACGCTCTTCATACGGTCTATTCTGGCCTGGTCCGGCACTAGGCAAAACCAGACGCTGCCGGCCCACGGGGCTGTGCGAGCAACTAGACAAAAGTCCGTTCATCCCTGGGCGCTTGTTTTCTTTTTTCCCCGTCTGCTTAGTCGTTGCCCTTTTTTGGGCCTGTCTGGCCTGTTCGTTCTCGGTTCTTTGGGTTCTTGGGGCCTACGAGTATGTTTTTGCCTTCTTTTTCTTCCCAGTCATTCCTCTCCTTGTCTTTTTCTTGTCTTCTCTTTCTCGTTTCGAAGCCGTTGTCTTCGACCAGGGTGCCGAACTCTTGACCTCTCGCCATCCCAGACCACGTCCCGTTTCCTACAACACGGTGTACTTCGTGTCTTCATACTTGCACACTCTTTGGCTCCTTTTACTTTCTTCTTTTTCTATTCTTGTTCTGCCCCCATCCATTTCTTTGCTTCTTCCTCGCCTTACCTCATTCACATCCCGCACCGTCCTCCCACGTCGTTCTCACGACTCCCACGCTCACCTCCCCCCCCCCCCCCACCGTATTCTGGAATCAGTCTTGTATTGTCTCTGTCGACCGTTCCCAGAAACAAAAGAAACAAAACACGCCGAACCAGGGCTCGCCTCGTACCCAGTTCCCTGTTCCAGCTCCCTAGCTCCCGGCTCTCCATACTTTCATGCTCAGTTCCACCTTCCCAGCTCTTACACCCTCAGTCCACAGATCGTGGTCACTACTCCAGTACTCGCCGATACCCTCGTCCAAGCCCAGACCTCCCTCCTCCCTCCCCATGCGGGTCAGCTGAGCGAAGCGGCTTCGTACCCCCGGCCTTGTCCTTATCCGTCATGCGGCCGGTGCAGACAGCCCAGGTTCTACGAGTGTGCACGGAGTAATACGACTTGCAAGAGGGCCCAGAAGTCCAAGGAGTAGCAGAAGTGTCGAGATTGTGAAGCTGTGATAGGGGCCTTGTCTGTAAAAGGACAGAGCACGACGCCGGCAGCCGTTGTATACATGTAATCCCGGTACATGGGATATGCCATATGAGGATTGAGCCGTTTTGACGGTTTTTTTTTTCTTTTGTTTTTTTTCTTTGTTTTTTTTAGCACGATTCTTTTCTTCACGTCCAACGTCTGCCCACCACTACCCTTTCTACACCTCGCACAACCCACCGTTCGCACAGATGCATACGACTTGGAACCGTCCATCAGCCTCCTTTTTCTCCATCCAGGCCCACCAACTTCCTTGACGTCGACTGTGAACTTGAGGCGAGACCACTTTGACTTCGCATCTTCCTTGAACTGTCCTGAGCTGCTTTGAAGTGCGTTCTTTGTGAACAACTGGAAGCCCTCTGGAGCCGCGGTATTCCTGGTACGACAAGCCATCTCACTTCACCATCAACACCTTAACACCCCCATTACCACTTACCGCAACCAATTTGAAAGCCGGGCATCAGCCAAGCAAAAGGTCAAGGAAAAACCTCAAGATAAACCCAGTACCCATAATACCCTCAACCGCGGCCAACCAAGACGAGCACAAGTACGAGCCTGCTACTCCCATTTTTTGTACGAAGAGCCACCGACCATCCCGTCTCTCGCCCCCCCCCCTCTCCCCTTTCGTCGTACTCTTTTCTTGGATCAGACGTTTATCCTGGGACCGGCGTGGTTCCCCTTTTGCACACCTCTCCTCACATTGTTCTTTGCCCCTACACTTTCTCTTCTTCGAGACAATCCAAGGTCAAGGGAGAGGCCCACCGCCATCTGGCTTTTCTTTTTGTCCCGTGGCCAGCCCCAAATCCTCGCCTCGAGCATATAAAGAGTGGCCTGTTCCCCGTCTTCTAGACTTGCTCACTCCGAGCTCGACTTTTTTCTCATCGTCTCTACTGCTCACCATCATTTCGTTGATCAACTTCGACGTAATCTCGTCTGTACCTCGCCTCACATTTCATTGTTCTCCCCATATCTTTGTGGTGGTCTCTATTTGTGCAACACGAAACAAACCAACCAACAGCCAACAGCTTCAAAAGAATTTGCCCACTCCCAAACCTGCCAACATCAGGCCCAATACCACCTCACACCTTGCACACCTTGCAACTCGCAGCACACACAGACACACACACACACACCTCGCACAAGACATCCACGCCCCCCTCGAGAAGAGTAAGTACACAGAAAGAGACCTGGAAGGTCCACGGAACTTGCCTTCCAGGTCGTCGAGTAATATTTGTCTGCTTGTGTCTTTTACAAGTGCAGATGCTTTTTGTTTGTTGTATCTTTTTTGTTCTGCTTAATTTGACTAACATCAATCCTGACAGAGGCTTCACAAAAAAGGGAAGGACAGGAACTGGACTGTTGTTTCCTTCATTCTCCTCCATATCTCTGGTCACTGAACGTTGAGATATATATCGCAATATATCTTGCTCCTGGTCCCTCTCTTTGGATCTCTCTCTTTGTCTCATTTTATCTTCTCCTCATTCCTGCAAACGAACATTCTCGAGAGCTTCTCGTTCTGCTTTTACCATTCTTCTCCTCTTCCAACGTCCCCTCTTAACCGCCATCATGTCCAATCCCAAGACGTGCCACCACAACTTTGTCTACATCAAGTCCGACAACAGCTATCTCAAGTTCCAGTGCAGCTGCTGCATGATGGGCGACTTGTTTGCGGTTTACGAGTGCCAGCTCTGCCAGCTTAAGATCTGCGGGCCATGCCTCGACTCGATGTAAAGAGACAGCCCTTCACAACAAGCATTGGGATATGAGGCGTTTTTGCACAAGGGTGCATTGATGTGAGTACAGTCTCTCTCTCTCTTGTCATCATATACACCCAAGACGATGCTAACCATCTACAGTACTGGCGCTATGGCGAATTGTGTGTTTTGCGCTCACCTGCGGCGACTTTTATATCAGGATTGAAAGCATTGTATTTTACAAAAAAAAGAAGAAATGGAATCGGAACTTGGGATCCTTCGGTTCGGAATCGGGAAAAACAGGACAACTGGGAATAGGAAACTGGGATCTAGGAATAGAGAAACCTGGCAAAGACAGACAGGACAATGCTATTGCTATTGCTACTATTTGACTACATACTCACTCGTGATTCTCTTGGTTGCTCTGCCTTTTCGTCGTTGCTCGTGTAACTGAGGTCTCCCCACGTAAGAAGACACGGGATGATCAGATGGACCGGGTCATATTGACTGGAGAGAGAGCTAAAAAAAAGGGGTCACAAGGGTCACACCTTTTCTTGTGGAAGCCAGCACCAGAAAAAGAGCCTCTCAACCCAACCTCAAGAGTACAATGCTTCGTGTATCGGCTAAAACGGCGGGTGATCAGAGTTTCCTTTCTGTTTTATAATTGATTGTGTCGCTGGATGTTGGCCGTTGGTGGTGTTCTCTTTTCCTTTTCCTTTATTCGGGACCAAAACCTCCCGGTACTTTTTTGTGGCACCCTGTCCGTTTCTTCCTTGCCTTTTGTTACTTGTGTAAGACATCTCAATCGACGCTGTGCAGTCTATGGCTGCAAAGTGACAAGACGACAGGCAGGGAAGGGGGTCGTGACACAAGAAGAGTGGGTGGTCAACAGCAGCCAGGAGTGAATAGTAAAATAAAAAAAAAGAGACAACGGCCATTGTCACACACGTTCCCGGGTTCACGGCTCGTGCAACGAGGAAAGAAGGAGAAGTGCCGGGGCAGAGTTCAGTCACAAAAAGAAGACAAAAAAGTTGGGGTGTGAAGAACTCAGACTGCCTGCCCAGAAACTTAAAAAGCACAAGAAGCTCAGAACGTAGAACGTTGAGCACGAAATACAGGACCGACAATCCGTACATTTGGACGTGGCCCGTATCACGCCGCGCTATTTCTCGGGATTTTTGTTCTCTTTTCTTGTGCTCGGCGAGTCTGCGGCCCTCATCCGGGGAAATAGAAAAGGGGGTTGTATCAGACTATTTCTGACAAGATGAAGGCCCGAGAGATAAGTGTACTTATTGAGGTATCTTTGAGCCTCTTCTTGCTCCTTTTGATACATCTTGATCCTGTCAGTTTTTGGAGTTTTGTTGAGGACGAGTACCTCTCAGAAAGTGATGTCTGATGTATAAGGGGGAAAAAAGCCGGGAAAAGAACCCCCCAAGTAAAGCAGACTGAAGCCAGTGCATAATGACACATTTTTGTGTAGGTGGTGGCTGCATATCAAAGTAAATACTAAGAGAGGAGCTGCCCACCGCCGCGGGCCGTTCCGAATCATCGTCAAAAGAGCCAACATGCATCGAAACTATGGACATTAAGCAGATCGCCTTTTGTTAAGCGATTCACAAATGAAGTTTGTGTAACCTGTCGGAGAAAATATGCCGAAAAAAAGAAAAGAAAAAGGCATCCAGCCTGTGGTACGGCATGCAAAAGATGAGACGAAGATAATATCGAGATAGAAGCGAGGATTTCTTAGTGGTTTGATTTGTATTTTATTCCATATTTACTTTGCAGACCCCCAATGGCACTGCTGAGATTTGAAAAAGAAGAAGCAGAACAGGCAAGCTTAACAAACGAAGATGACCCAGAATATTAACGCTGCCTAGATAAACAACAAACAGCAAAAAGCTCCGTCCCCTTTCCGGTGTTCGTAAATGCTTGTTGATGTTGTGGAAATAAATTGCATCGCTCGTTGCGTTTGTTTCAGTAACTTTGGGTCGTTGCGCGTCGAGACAGAAAGAGAGACAAAAAGAAAAGTAAATGGCTTGAGAATAAGATCAAATAACGCCTGCCGTCATCCATTCCGTCCATTTTCCTGTAGTAAAAACCCGTATCCAACTCTACAAAGGCAGTGTAAAAGGCATGTGATATATAAGAAGCAGTTGAAAGTGAACAGAAAAAAAGAAGAGAAAAATAGGGTTCAGGTCCTGTCCTATTACAATTACAGGGCCAGACCGGTACCGTCGCCGGTCCACCGGTAAAGAGAGAGCAGTTCGCGGCGGCGCATGTGCTGCTCGCCCAGGTCCTCGGGGACACGGCCACGGACCTGTGCCAGAGCACTGCGCATAACACGCGAGAAGTTGCGCTGGTACTCAGTGTTGAGGGTGACAACACAGGCCTCGTGGGCACGAATGATGGTCTCGCAGGCACGGACCACGCTAGTGCTGGCCTCGAGCTGCAGCTTGTCGGCGATGAGCAGCAGCAGGAACGAGCCCTGCAGCAGGTAGATGCCGAAGAAGAAGGGCATAAACTCTAGGCCGGGATCGTACTCCAGAATGCTGCTGATGGCCTCGGCGGCCGAGACGGCATGGCCGGTGGCTGTGATAAAGCCCTGGGAGCTGATCCACAGATCGTTGTCGTCGAGCAGGTTGACGGGGTCCCACTTGCCGGCGAGCAAGATGTGGAGGACGTGCATGACGTGGGTGCCGTAGGCGACGACAATACGTGTCTGGATATCGAGTTCAGTCATGCGGGCGAGAGGCACAGGGGCCAAAGTCATGGGCGCAGAAAGCGATGTGGTCGTCGGGAGCGGGGTCGAGTGGACAGAGTGGGCCGAGTGCACGCTGTGAACCGACGGCGTGCCGGCGCCCTGGGGTGCAGAGGCAGCGCGACCAATGTTGAGGCTGGCATCCATGTTGTTCTGGTTGTTCTTGGTGTTGGCGTCGGCAGCAGCATTGCTTGCGTCGGCAGCAGCAATGGCAGCAGCAGCCTGCTCTTCGTTGGCGGTGGCAAGTGCCGACGGGCTCAGGGTGCGGTGCTCAAAGGCCTTGAGGCTCTGCTCATAGATGGCCAGGTGGCGAGTGATCTCGGAGATCTGGGCGTCCCACTCCTGTGAGGTGCGGAAGCCGAGACCGAAGCGCGGGTGGTTGCGGGCGTGGTGCAGATCGACAATCTCGCCAAGGATGGTCATGAGCGGCAAAAAGTAGCCGTAGATGCTATGGCCACTGCACTCAAATGAAGGACCACGGTGTTTGGTATAGCCATTGGAAATGGTCTTGCCATCCTTGTCGTCCGTGCCGGCTTGCGTCGACTCCTCATCTGCGCTGTCTGCGTTCTCCGAGTTGGCGCCCGACTCGCCCTTGCCGCTGCTGCCAGAAGCATCCTTAAACTCGCCGTTCTGCCAATCAGTGTCGTCCATGGGACGCAGAAGACCGTCGCACTCAACGTCCAGGAGGAACAGAGGACGGTTGTAGCAGAGGGCCAAGTGGCGGTCGACAATGTAGACGAGCCACCAGATGCGACGGCGCTCTTCACGCTCCTCGTCGGAGATGACATGGATCAGAACTGGGCTGGCCGAGTTTGATGTGCCGCCTTCCAGGCTGCTGTCAATGGCATCAATGCCATCCATACCATCGATGCTGCCAATACCATCACCATCAATGCCCCCCAATCCGTTTATGCCCATCAGACCGTTCTCGCCCTCATCGCCGTCACCTTCGGCGCGAGCCTGCTGGCGAGACTGAGTCTCTGCCTGCTGGCCCTGCTCTTGCTGGTTGTTCTGCGGCTGGGTCTGGGCAGATGTAGCGTGAGGAGGCAGCTCGCGGCCCAGCTTGAGCTCGCGTGCCAGCGACCAGGCCGCATTCCACCAGCGAAGACTGGCACCCTTGTACTCGCTGGCAGACACGACGGTAGCCAGGTGGATATATGTGACTACGTCGTCAATAGTGCCCGCAGCACCAAAGGCACCACCACTCGTGTTGCCATTGGCGTTGCCATCAGCGTTGGCAGCGATGGCCGCACTGTTGATCGTGTCCATCGTGGCATGGGCCAGAGCGGCCTCCATGCTGATTGTGCCCGGCATAGCCACGCCCAGACCGCCAAGAGAGACGCCATCAAAGACGGGGCTATCCATACCCGTAGCCTGCATGCTCTCGTCGACATTGTCGTCACCACCATGGTGGGTGCCATCCTCTTGCATCTGCATCTCTCCATTTGCGTTGGACGGCGTGTGGATCAGAGGCTTGAGCAGACCAACCGTCAGCTCGAGCAGCTTCTGGCAAATCTTGCCGCGAGCCGAAGGTACACTGGTCAAGAACGAAGCATCGCTAGTCTGAGCAGCGACCCAAAGCATGCTGGCAAGCAGAGCAGGCTGGCAGGCGCGCGGCTTGGTGGGGTGCAAGAACGAGCGCTTGCGGAAGACAAAGCCCAAGACATAAGGCGACATGGGGTGCATCTGTGCCGACGACGAGCTGGCAAAGTACAGGTCAATCAAGTCACAGGCGAGCTTGAGTGGCACAATGCCAGCCAGGTGGGGCGCAAGAGGCTCGAGCACGGGGTAGCGCAGCTGCGCTGGGTTGTAGCTGCTCGGCATCATGTGCTGGTGTTGCTGCTGGTGCTGGCCGTGATGTGCGTGTTGGCTACGAGGGCCGTGGTGTTGCGGGTGGCCCAATGGTCCGGTGATAGATGGCGAAGCCATGCCTGGTGCGAGGCCACCCAGACCACCCATACCAACTCTAGAGGCACCAGCAAGAGCCGGGTGCATGTTGTGCATATTGTGCATGCCATGCATGTTCTGCAGACCCTGCATGTGTTGCTGCTGCTGCTGCTGCTGGGCCTGGACCTGAGCGTGTTGCTGCTGAGGGTGGTATTGCCGGTGCTGTTGCGGCGGAGGAGAAGACATGGTCATCCATGGCGGCGAGCCGGCGTCACCGGCCATCGGGTAGGCACCCAGAGGGCTGGTGCCCATACGGAAGCTGCTGGCGTTGGTCGAGTAGCCGGTCGGGCTCTGTGTCTGCAGCCCATAGGGAAGCTCTGGGTAGCTGGACATGGTAGCCTGTGACTGCGCGTAGGGCGTGTGTGGGCCGTGGTGACCTGCACCCACTGCGGCAGCAGCTGCAGCGGCGGCTTGTGCCTGCTGGTGCTGCTGTTGTTGCTGCTGTTGTCGCTGCTGACGATCGTAGGGGTAGTGCATAGATGCAGCCGAGACTCCGTAGCCATTGAGGTCGAGACCACCGGCCGGGCCGTCGAGGTGGTGCGGGCGTTGCTGTTGATGGTGCTGCTGCTGCTGCTGATCCATATGGTGGTGGTGCATGTCGCCTGCGGCCATGTCGCTGAGACTGTCCATGCTGCCGGTCCTTTGGCTGCGCTGCATGGCGTCCTCGGCCAGCTCGTTTATAAGCTTGTCGTTGGCATGGCCGTCGTTGCTGGCAGCGCTGCTATGGACCGCATTGTTGGAGCCATTCTTGGCATCGCCCTGTTCATCACCGTTTCCGTCTCCCGTGCCCTGCGCTGCTGCCGCTGCCTGTGCTGCTGCTTGCTGGGCGAGGTCTTTCCGGGAAGCCTTGCCGCGCTTCTTGCGCTCGCGGATGTATTCGCAGCCAAGTCCGAATTCTGTTCGTTAGTGGGTGAACAACGTTTGTGAAATCTTGTGTTTGAATAACACGGCCGGGATACACTTACCAATGCAGTGGGCACATGGGTGCTGCCCGTCGCACTTGGTCCGGAGCTGGTTGCACTGGTCACAAGCCCGGCTGATACGCCGGCGGATGGAGCCGGCTGCGCTGCCACCACGTGCAGGTCCATACGGGTTGTGGCGCTGCTTCACTACCTGCCCGTGTGGACGAGCGTGGTGCGGGTTGCCGTGTGGGCTGTGCGGGTTGTGGACACCGACGTGCTGCTGCAGTTGCTGCAGGGCGTAGTGCGAGCCCTGGGCAAGGGCGTCCATGCCGGAGGCGTGCATGTGTGCACTTGGGACATGGCCGTTGGAGAGCAGCGTGGTGGTGTGGTAGGGAGAGAAGCGGTGGAGCGGGTTGGACAGCATGGCGATGTGTGTTGTGAGGGTTGTGAGGTATAAAAGTCGAGTGGGTAGTCGAGTGGGTAGTCGAGTGAAAAGTTGAGTTGAGTAGTAAAAGAAAGATGCCGAGTAATGCTAAAGTAAGAAAGAGACGTTAGGCCAACTTCAAACGAGTGATGGCAGTTGGGTGAAGCTCCAGCAACTATGGATCGAGTAGTCGATATAAACGAAAGCAGACGGCAAAGTCAAGGAAATCAAGGAGAGTAAAGATGAGAGAGGAAAAGAGGAAAAGAGGAGAGAGACAGGAGCTGAAAGAATGTCGAAGGGATGGCCTTGCAATATGGAAAGTCTCTGTGTACGGTATGTCTCCTTATGCCTCTTTCGACTTTTTGGAGGCTCGCTATCGTTCTTTGGATCGCCGTGTGGCAAGTCGAGGCCAGGCCCAGCCTTTTTCCTGATTCTTTTGAGCGCGTTCTTGTTTTTCGAGTTTTCGAGTTGGTGTCGTTGTGTTCTGTTTTCTTGGGTCGTCTTCCTCCTTACGACCCAGCTAGAAACCTGAGCCCGAGATCTCGTTGGGCCAGGCCGCTGTCTCGCCTTCTGCTCACTCACACGCGCGCGACGCCAACTCGTCGTTGTCGTTCATACACGACCATATGCGCGCTCGTTCGTCACGCAGTCTTGGGCAGCGGAGGCGGGCAGGCGGCAGGAGGTTGTATATGACAAGGCACATATGGCTGGAGGAGGTGTGCACAAAGCGAGGGCAATGAGGACAGCGAGGACAGTGAAGACAGAATGAAATAGAATGGCCCCGGTGGGCAGTCGAAAGACGACCGCGTAAAGTGGGCGAGCGTACGTCGTAGATTGAAAAGAGATGAGAAGATGCGCCTGTCTGGCCAGGCCAAAGTGCGTCTACCAATCCCGCTCTATCAGTGGACGGCCAAGCGGTACTTGGACGGACCGAGCAGCAGACTTCGCGTGTGGGGAAGAGGGAAGAAGTTGGACAGGTGTTGAGAAAAGTTGAGGTGTCGAGGTATCGAAAAGGCCAGAAAGGAAACAAGTCAAGGCCAGAACCAGAAATAGACTCGTGGCATGTGCATGAATGCGGTGGCGGCCGAGCCAAAGGCCAGCATGAACCGATGCCCAAACAAACGGGGTGGCGCGTGTGAGGTTGAGGGTGAGGGTGAGGGTGAGGGTGAGGGTGAGGGTGAGAGGCGAGGCCGTTGAGATCGGGACAAAACGAGGACGGAAGATTCGCAGAGAGAGAGAAAAAGAGAGAGGAAAGAGGAGGATCGCCACGGATCGTGAAAAGTGGACAGGGCGGCACAGAATTGGAAAGTGCTCGTTCCAGAGTATGGAGGGGAAGGTGCGAACGAGATAAAAAAAAAGTATGGAGGAAAAGGTGGAGGAAGGAGGGGAGAGACTTTGCAGGAGCCTGGGAAAGGGAAGGAACAATGGGTATAGTACGGAGGAAGGGGCTCCGGGGTGTGGAGATTTATGAGAAGAAGGGGAAACTACGATGGAGAGAGGGTTCTTTCAGAAGGAGAAGCATGCGAAAGCGATCTACTGCTCTTGCCCTCTCGGTGTCATTCTGCCCTCCTGCCGAACCAGGCTTGTCACAATGCATGCTCTTGGCACCTTCCTCGGACGGTGTATGTGTACGACGTCGATTTCCTTGTTGAGAAAGAAGGAAGCGCTGACGACGACATACGATAGCAAGCACAAGACCTCGCTTTTGAATGGCGGGGTCGGGCGGTATTTGCCTCTCTCGTATCTCTCGTCTGTCTCGTCTGTCTCGTCTGTCTTCTTCACTGTACAATTGCACCTGTTTTTGCGCCTTTCGCTCACCAAGCCTTTCACCCCATTTCCTATGAGCTACGGAGGACAAGCGGAGACGACGAGGGTGAGAAATTGGTAAGCGAGAGCGAGAAAAGCGAAAAACTGCTAAAAAGGAGTGGAGCAACCAAAGTCCACAGGATTCTTTGGGCTCGGTACTTTACTATCTTGCCCCGAGGTGCAGTACTCCGTACATCGTGCAGAAAAGCAATTTCACACTGTGCAGAGCGCTAAAGCGCCTGTAGCTACGTCGTCCATATCGTCGAGAAGAACGATGAGATATTCAAAAGAGGAGTAAATACAGTCAAAACAGTCCATGAACACTGGAACAAATTACTATTGCTCAAACAGTACACAGTACTTGCAAGGCAAGTGTATCTGCCGTAGCCTGCTTTTTAAAAAAGAAAAAAAAAAAAAAGAACTAGACGCTCTGCAATCTTACTGTTTTACTAATCTACCGATGTTGGTAAATATTTAAACAAAATAGATCTCTCCGATGCCAGTAACGGCAGTCAAATGTGTCTGAGCTGGGGTGTAAATTGTTTGAAAGTGCAAATGAGCAATGGAAATTAATGACAGAATAAAAGCCAGTTCGCTGATACTTCTACGCCTGCATGCACTATCAACAAACGAGGGCCAAGACCTTCAATTCACCACGGGCGGCTCGTGTTCCAAGACAGGGAGGGCATCTGGGTTGATCGGTAAGGGAGCAGCTGTAGTCTGTGAGTTTCTGTAGACAGGAGTGGTCAATTTTGTCAATTCAATACTTATTTTCTAGAGTGCAGCAGAGGTAGCGGTTCTCAATTCTCACTCTGACAGCATGACCACCTCGTCTACGTTGTACATTTCTTGTTTATATTTGTCTCGGCATGGCTGTCTGTCATTGCTCCATTCTCCTCCCTCATGCTCTATATGAATGGCCACTTTTGGGCCACTGCTTTTCGGAGCATTCTTAGCCACTTTCTTTTATTTTGTGTGCCTCGTTATTTCGTTCCAACGCTGCCCCTGCCTGCCCTATGCTTTTTTCTCCCTTCTCTGCACTCTCACGCTTCGCCCCTTTCTCGGCCGTTAACTGCTTTTGTTGATGGTGGGCAGTTTGTTTGCATTGTTCAAGGTCTCTAGACTTTCTGTTATTTTTAAAGTACTGCCCATCAACACAGCATCAAGCCATTCTTCTTTTGAGTGAGCCACCAAAGAAAATGGCCTTGGCAGCCTATGCACAAACACAAGCAAGCAAAATGAATCGCCATTGATCCTATGTACGCTTTAGCAAGGCTGCTCCGTATCTCCTTTTTACAAAGTATGTATCCTACTACTTACACGGAGTGTCTTTGTACGCCACGATCCACTTCTGTGCATGTCTGGGGAGACGGGAGTAGAAAAAGCAAGCACAGAAATCTGCATGCCGGTCCCGCTATGCACCTGCTTTGCCTCTTCTCTTTTGAGTGTCGTCACTTATACGGAGTATTGGGGGCAGAAAAAAAGAAAGAAAAAAGGGAACAAAATGCCACGCGAAAGTACGGGCGTTCAGTGCAACGCTAAACGCTAACCCACCTGTGCATCGTTTAGCTGCAGCGCTGTGGGAAAGAGGTCCATCCTGCCCGGCTCCGAGACACATGACGAAAAATCCGGGGGAGTTTCAAGTGTGGTCAACGACCCTCTCACCTTCTCCACGCATGACCGTCCCTCCTCCATGATTGGAAAGCCTCTGAGAAGAGAGGATCACTTGCTCATCTTTGCATCAGCATCTGATCCGTTCTATTTTGACACATTTGTGTTGTTCACAGCCCCTGCATCTACCATTTCTTATATATATATGTGTGTGTGTGTGTGTCGGGTCACCGGTGTTTTGAGAGATCACTTTTATCACTGTACACGTCCGCAAGTGGTCCTGCGGTAGGTGTGTACTCTGTGATGTTAATGATGTCTGATTCCTCTATCTTCAGTTCTATCTACTGTCCTGCCAGAAGGGCTCTACTTATAGACGCCCGTTTACTACCATTCTGTTCGTCCTTTCCTCCTCTTTCTTCTGGTACCTTCCATTTTCCTATCCGACTGTTTGTTCCTTCGTTATCGTGGTGTAAACGCAGATGTTATGGAACATCATGGAAAACGACCCTTTGTTCGATGTAAACAAACAGTAGCAATTCATCCCTGACGTGATGGTGCTCTCGTTGCTGGCGCGCGTGGGCGCGCGCCTCGTGTATGTATTACATAATCAAGGGGTAGTCCCGATCAGAATACCCACAGTGTGTGTGTATTTAAATTCAGCTTCAGATGACTCCAACAAAAATCTGGCCGGTCTTGTTGCCAACAGACCGGCGGTGCCGTAAGGCGGACCAGCAACTCTTCCCTTTTGGTGGCAATTATCTCTTCAACGGTCTTGCTGTGCCTCTTATTTTGTTAGTCACGTCCTGTATTTCTCCCCATTTTGTGTTTTCTCCCACATGTTGGCTACCTAGTGTGATTTGCCATTAATGGTCACAAGGCGCATATTCTCTTACTTTCACTGCACGAAATCTCGCGTTACATTCTTATTTACTTCTCGTCAGGGTCTGGCCTGGCCACTGCAATTTATTTCGTAGAATAAAGATAGAAACACAATCTCACGCGTCGGATCCATTTGCCTTCCTCCGAGTGATGTATATAACGTTAATTCATGTTTCTGACGGCTTCTCGACTTCTCACGCTCTGCCTTCATCCCATCTAGCCCATCTTCTCTCGCACTCTTTTCTCTAGATCAACTCAGTGTGGCCACTTTTCATATGATCGGCGACACTTGTCGTCCTATTCTGTCTTTTAGATACTATATGTTTTCTCGGTTATTCTCTGACTGCTCCCTCCTGGCTCCCTCCCTCACTTGTTTGCGCCTTACCTCCCGCGTGGCCGGTCGTGAGAGGTCCGTCCAGCCTTCCCTCCTTCTCCATTTGCCTCCAATATAAATGCGATAGCGTTTCGATATTGACCTCCTTCAACACGATAGACTGTAATATAGCAACAGTACAACAAGGCCGTCGATGTGTGCATGCAGGCACGCCAAGACTTTGAACCTGTTCAACGAGGCCCGTACCTGTTTTGTGTGCCTCATACGACGTACATACTTTTGTGACCATGCAACTCTCTCCTATCTTCTGCACTCTTCACTGCTCGACATCGCATCCGTTGGTCCATTTGGCACTTTGCGATCTCTCCTCCGTACTCCATTTAGCCTACAACTTTATGTTTCTCTTCTTCTCATTAATTTTCTTCTTCTTTTTATATTCTGGCTTCCTCTTCCACATTTGTTACCAACTGCACCTCAAATGGTTGGCCAATACGGAGTAAATAGTCCACTACTGTCACTACTCGGCACAGTCCACACAGTGCGCCGTCCACAACCACCTGCCAAAATGCACACCACCCTCAGCATTTTCCTTTTCCTCCACTTTGCGACTCCACCACCACTTCAGATCCCCTGCTATCCTCGCCCATACTTTCTCCAAACCCAACCCCCGCTGGAGAACGTGGGCTAGCGCCAATCTATTCCGCACGCAGGAGCCTTGGCATTTGTTTGGCAGGCGAGTTGGCACTCTTTTGGCAGGCACTCTGACGGTCGTCGGACCGAAACTCCCCCACTAACACGTTTGTGAACACTTTCAGGAAGGCGCGCTAGTGCCCTTTGTGCGCGCCCCTTTGGGAAGGAGCTGCCCACGACCAGACCCTAAGTCGACGGAGAAATTGTATCCACAAGGTGAGGGAAGGAGCAATGGAGGGGCGATAGCAATTCCATGAAAAGGCTGAACAAACGCAGCAGCAGAGGAAAGAGCAGATCGTGACCAAAGGAAGCAAGGCAGGCGCGATCTGACCTGCGGTAAAATTCCAGGTCAGCTCACCGGCTTTACCTGACCCGTCGAAATGGTGGTTTTGTCCAGGTGAGTGCTCCCGACTTTCTGGAAAGCCTCGCCAGACGGGCGACCCAGAGACGTCTTTTTTTCTCTCTTTTTTCTTCTTTTTTTCTTCTTCTTTTCTTCTTTTCTTCTTCTTTTCTTCTTCTTTTTTTCTTCTTTTCTTCTTCTTTTTTTCTTCTTCCTCTTTTCTCATATTCTCTCTTGTGAATTGAGTGCAGCATCTTGCTACAAGTATCGTCTGTCTCGTCGAGTGAGCACTCTGACTGCATCCTTGGTCGAGAAGAGGTGCATCTCACGCCTGTAGCTCGTAGCTCGTTTGTTCGGCCTTTTTGCGGCGCACAATCCATCAAGCAAATCGAGCAACCCCTGTGACCCTTGTCCTGCCGTCATAACCTGGTGGTCTTGGCTTGGCCAGACCGGGCCTGGGGGCCTGTAGCCCTGCAAGTTGTATGGAGGTACGAAGTGCCACCAGACTTTTGCAGTGGTTTCTTTTTGCAAATGTGCCCAGTAATTTCCCACGTGGCAAATGGGTGATGGTGGGGGGAAGACAGAAAGGAGGTCAACAAAAAAGCAGCACTCTTATTTCGATAACATTTTGTTGACGGCCCCCTTGCGAACAGACTCTTTTCTACGTTTTGTTATTGCAAACGTGTAACAGATTGCCTCTATTCGGAATAGAAACTGCATTGTAATATCGACTATCGGAGTAAACGGTGTTAGCGATGCTAGTGGATGTGTATTTTGATTTAAAAAATGCGAGCGTGCGAGAACACCGCACAGACAGCATCTTGTAAATGTTTACAAACATCAACAAAACACGCTCTTCTCCCACGGGGCCGGCAGTCAGAGTTTGAGCTGGCCAGTGATGCAAATGTTTCGTCGAGCGTTCAGCGGCAATCTACAATCCACAATTTATTCTTGCCATTTGTCGTTTGCTTCATACGACAAAGTAGTGCCCGGGAAGACGGAGGGAGGAAAAGAGTGCGTGAAAAGGAAAAGAACAAGGAAGTCGGCGATTGGCCCGTCTTTCCTGAAAGGTAAGCTGTATGGAGTATGGTCCTCCTTTGTGCCTGCAACAACTTCATACATTCTTGCAGCATTTCTCCCAACGTCACTTGCCAGATGCAGACAGTTGCAGTCGAGGATATGCTGGCTATTTGTTTTCTGGAGATGCAGCCCTGGACCCGGCCCAGTGTGACATCCCGGCATTGCGGCAGAGCTGTTCCATTATTTCTCTTTCAACGCTGTACTCTGTATACTTTGTACCTGCAGGTGTGTGGCGCTGTGCACAAACATACAAGCAGAGTAACTGCCTCCCGTGGCAAACACTTTTATCCCAGCAACATCTCGACAAGAACAGGAACAGGCACGAGAAACTTTACAAAAAGAAATCAATGACCCGTTTTGTTGGCCAAAGCGCCCCAAACCCGGTCTCAGGCCATCCGTTTAAACGAAGTGCTGCAGGTAAAGGAGGGAGAGTTGTAAAGAAGAAGGCAGTAAAACAGCACCAACAGTCGGAAAAGCAGTCTATCTCGAACACCGAAACGGCTCATTCTGTCGACAGGGAGAGGCGTGAAATCATGAACATGAGCCCGTTAAGCCCGAGTCGAGGGATGAGCGCTCAGAACAGATTTCACTTTTACTTTTAATAATCGAAAATACAATTAAAACAGAAAACAATGGACACTATACAGAGGAGGATTCGGAGGAACAGAAATTTTTTTCCGTCCAACGTCTTTATTATACTTTACTGTCCCAGCTTCTTGAGTCCCATGCCTATTATAGCTTATGACCATGGCAGGCACACCTTTGACTTCGAGAATGGTGCTTCCTTGATAGCCATACAGCCAGAATGGTAGCTACCCACGTGCCGGTTAAGGACAAAAATGATACATGAGGGCAGTGGAAGTGGATCAAGAGAGGAAAGAAGAGCAACCCAAAGAACAACTCTAAATTTGTGTCGTATGGAAGACAATGCCGGAGGTGGAGGATCTGGAAAGAAATAGGAAAGAAAGAAAAGGGGTGGGTGCTGTTGGTTGTGGATTGTCTGAAGTTTCCTCCTGTTTCTTTTGTCTGCCCTCCTCTCGTAGTTGAGGGATGGCCGAGCCAAAAACGACAAGACAGGAATAAGAAAACAGAGTGCAGAATATACTACCAATAATAGAAAGGTCCGTGTAGTTGTTGAAGCCTATCATTGAGTAACAGTAAAAGGAAAAAGTATAAGGTCAAAATAAACATAGCATGCAGAAAGGGTCCGTGAACTGGCTCCAGGGCAGTCCAGGCAGTGCAGGTAGCAGTTCATAGATGTAGGGTCGTCAACAGAATAAGAAGATAAGAAGAAAAAGCGCACAGGAACCTATGATCGTCCTCGACGTCGTATTTTCTTTGCCCGGTCAGGAGGGCCACATGGTAGTCGAGAGTCGAAAGTCAACAGTCCAGCTGAACAGGGAGCACAAGGCGGCCTGCATAAGGGAGTGGCGGTACCTCCAGTTGTTAGATGCTTGCCTCAATAAAGCTTGACTGGACCTTCGTGCCGAAAGAGCAAAAGTGGGCAAGTGCCAGGTTAGACGCAGTTGGTATGCCTCAAAGGAGCAAACAGGGGAACGCCTTCCTCTTTGAGGCGTGGCGAAAGGAGAGACTTGCCGCAAAATGCAATAAAGGAGCAGCGGAGTCTAACGGCAAGTCCCGTTTTAGAGTAAGAGAGAGCGAGGAATAGAGACAACAGTAAAGACAGGGGGCTCATCGCCGGCATAGATACTGCAGTAAGGTCCCGAAGTGACTGTAGCTTGCTTGCTTAGCTCGTCCTTTGATTTATTTTGTTCCGGTGCATCGTGAAAGAAGTAAGCTTCTAGAACGTCTTTTATTCATTGGTATATGCTTCCACGAAAATAACGAGAGATATAATGACACAGGAGGGGGCACGAGTGATATGAATAAGGGGAGACAAAGAAAGTAAAAGAAAATAGCAGGCTGTTGTAAGAACTAGACTTGGATATTCTCTAGCTATACGGCACGTGTCTATCGCCAGCCAAGGGCTAATCAGAGACGGGCAAGAAAATAGGAAAGGAACAAAAAGAAGTCCTGGCCACAAAACTTAGAGCAGGGTCTGGGTTGATCGACCGTGTTCGTAGTTCGCTGTAGTGGTTGTTCTGTTGGCCGGTTGCCATACTGTCGGCTCGGTGTCGAAGAAGTCTAGTCCTTATTTGTGTGGTTAGTTGCCTTTTGATTTTGGGTAGCATGAAGTGAATAGCCTAGCCCTTTTGGTTCTGTGGGAGTACGTCTATTTAGAAAACGGAACGCTCTGGACTGTAACCTTACGTGCTGTTAATCCCTGTTGGTATAAAAGGCTTAAAAATCTATTCTCCTTTTGTCTTCTTTTTAGTTTTCTCTCCTTCGATTCCGTTACTTCCGAATGGACCGAGAAAAACTGTTTAAGATGTGGAAATGTTTCAATAGAATAGAGCTATATAATCAGGAAAATTAAAGGAAGCCTCAAAACGTGACATTGTTATATAAAATTCAGATTTTCAGATTATTAACACATAGATGTCCCTCTCATTTTAGCTTCATAATGCACTCACAGATTTCTAGTGATCATCGACATGGCTAGATGATGATTGTAGACAAGCACTGCCGCGCACAGTGATTCTCCATGTTGAGCATTACTATTCCTTGTCTTATCCTTTTCTACACCGGACCAGAGGCCCTTTTATTTATAATTTCCGAGTGCTTTACTAACGTAAATTCCATCTATAACTCTTTACACCATATTCCCCTTAATTAATAACTTACTTGACCTTGTCCTCCGCGCGTTAATCCTAGGCTTATACGGATATCATTAATATTAAATTTCTAGGCCTATTATCGCGAGTCGCCCGTGCCGCTTCGATAGGCCTGAGCCTTATTATAAGCCTCGAACTTAACTTCACCTGTTCTATTAAAAACCAACAACAACAAAAAAAGCAGCCAGAAACGTACTGCCCACGACCCTCCGCCCCGGCCCAGCCCCCACCCACAGCCAAACACATGCAGCGAGCGGCATACCCTCGAGCGGGCGGCGTACCCTCGAGCGGGCGGCGTACCCTCGACCTGGCCCCGGCCCCCCGCCCTCGCCCGCCCTCTCCCCGCCCCTCCAGGCCCCGCACCGCACCGCCCGGCAGGTCCC